>JARHVA010001238.1:2840000-3440000 GCA_037957365.1 Torreya grandis
TTCCAATTTCGAGTAGTTTATTGGACATGGGTTTGAATCCCCACCAATATATGTAAACTCTCTCAAGCACTATGGTGATATAATGTGTGTGTGTGTGTGTGTGTGTGTGTGTGTGTGTGTGTGTGTGTGTGTGTGTGTGTGTGTGTGTGTGTGTGTGTGTGTGTGTGTGTGTGTGTGTGTGTGTGTGTGTGTGTGTGTGTGTGTGTGTGTGTAATATTTGATATGATATTTTATAATTTATTATATATAATATATTTTATATCATATATTAAATATAATAATATGTAAGGAAATTATGTAGATGTTTGTAATAATGGAATAATATATTACATAATTAAAAGTAAAATAATTAGATCCAAAACAACAATTGATAAAACAGCAAAATAATTGATAATTACGATTAAACTGCTTTGAGAGGGTAACCTCCACAATAATTCAATAATCAAAATTCATAATATGATGATAAAATACTAACCACTACCTCCTGTATATATGTTACTTAGTCGTGATTATTTCATACGCTGACCATACTAAGAGCATAAAGAAATTTAATAAGATAATATGAATTATATGTAAGCCACAAGTTAGCTACACAAATCCCTAGATGCACTATAGGTTAAGGGTGTAGCTTGCCCCTCCCATTCAAAATAACATTTCTCTCAATGTTGAATCAATTATGGATATTGTTGAAAAAAATATTTATCCTTCCATGTTGCATTTTCATGATTTAAACTCTTTCACTTGATAAAATACTCCTTAATGTCTCTTGTTCGTACCCTTTTTTGCATGTGTGAAGCATATCCTCAAGCTCCATAATGATTTTTCCTTCTTCATCCAATTTAAGTGACTCATTTTGGGTATAAAATATTTGTCTAATTACCTTCTTTAGGCAAGATACATGAAATACAGGATGTATGTGAGTGGATTGAGGTAGTTCCAGCTTGTATGCCACACTACTAATTTTATATAGGATATGATAAGGGTCGTAATACTTATGAGAAAGTTTTTTATCCTTTTTCTATTGCTTCAAAAAAATATACTTATATTGATGCAAGTTCAAAAATACCCAATCATTGATATTAAAATTCATCTCACTATGGTGTTGATCAACTTGTTGCTTCATTATATTTTGTCATTGCTACTTCTCCCTCAAACTAGCTAGTACCTCCTATTGATGTTGAATGTGTTCTTCAATAACTCAAAAAATAGGTTATACCTTAAAATATGAAGTGATGGATGGGGGATGATATCCATAAGTGCCACAAAGGGAGACATTTTAGAAGAGGTATGGAAGGAAATGTTGTACCACCATTCTTATCGTGGCAATCAATGGACCCAAAAATTATTTATATAACGCAAAACAATGGAAAAACCTTTATATGAATGTGTTTACAACCTCTATTTTCCCATCATATTGAGGATGACAAGATGATATATGATCAAATTAAGTACCCAAACATGCAAATAACTCAGCCAAAAAATTACTGATGAAGATAAGATCACAATCACGTACAATGATTTTAGAAGTACCATGTAACTTTTGAACTATATTAAGAGAAAAAACCACTATTATACTAGCTAAAAATGGTTGTGATAAGGTATAAAAATAATCATATTTTGTGATCCTATCCACAACTACCATGATGAAATTTTTACCTTCAAACCTAGATAACCCTGTAATAAAATCCATATAAACTTTCTCCCACCTTGGGCTAGGGATGGATAATGGCTGAAAAAGACATGATGTCTTAATTATTTCTCCTTTGTTATGTTGACAAACAAATAATTATGCCACAATTTTTTGTATATCCCCCTTGAGTCCTTCTAAAAATAAATCTTTCTTGATTTGATGATGTCTTAAAAAATTTGGAGGGTCTTTAGCACTTGCCACTCCATCATAGCTTTGATATTCTTAGGGTCGAATTTGACTCTTTCATGTGAAACAATATGATCTAATTACTCCAACTCATGGACTCCAAAATCACATTTGAAATGTTTCTCATAAATTTGATGTTGTTTCAAAACTTATAATACATGTTTCACATGCTTCAAATGTTCTTCCCAAGTTTTATTGTAGATTAGAATGCCATCAAAAAATACCAACACAAACTTCCTTAAAAAGGGCCTAAAAATAGTATTCATCAAACTCTAAAATGGATATGGTGCTTTTGTGAGACTAAAAGTCATGACCATAAACTCATAACGGCCTTCATGAATTCTTAAAGCTATTTTATGGATATCCTCATCTTTGATCCAAATTTTATGATGCATGAACCAAATCAATGAGCCAAGATAATCCAATTTCAATTTCAAACCTTTAAAAAATCTTAATCAATTACCATAAGTATTCATGAATCATACACATCATTCATAGCAATGAACAAGAGAGACAATGCAAGATCAAGCACATAAAACATGACATATGTGGGAAACCCTCTTGGGAGAGAAAACCCACTAAAAACTACAATTGGACTACTATCATATAATAAAAAGAACTAATTTAAACTAGTTATAACTGATCAAGGAACTCTCATCCCTTATTTTAATGAGACTGCAATCCTACAAGGAGCTACTACACATGTCTAGCTGAGCTGCCACAACAACTAGACCTTTAACAAGTTTTATCTTGCAAGCAGGTTGCAACCCCCTAGATGTTTAGTTTCCATAACAACACCTATGAACACAACATCTCCTAAACACAGATTTCCTACCAATCTAATGGAGATACAAAGTATATCATCTCTCTTCAAGTCTACACACTTAAAGCATCCAAATCATCCTTTTGGATCACCCTAGATCTCTTCGCTCATCCTCAACTTGCAAGAGCACTATTCTGACATCAAAACCTTGACCTTTAGGTCATAACATAGTCTTCAATCTTCTCTACTCATCAACTCATCTACTAGGCACTCTCCCTCTGCTTTGCTCTATAAATCTCACATCCACATTCCTCTTATTAAGTCAAGAAACCATCACATTTGGTTTCACTATTTATAGAGCATTCATGATCATCACCATCTTGGTCATCCAATAAACATGAATTAACCCTTAATTCATCTATCATATCGATACATAATTCAATACCATCTACATAGGTCGGCCATAACACCCATTGAACACCCTAAAGCAGCTACCCCTTTCAAATAGGACCTTGTAGCTCTTATAGGTCTCATAGAGACCTATTCACCCATTTAGCACTTCAATGATCAAAATAAGAACATAAGACCATCTCCAAATGCATATTTCCATTCCACATGACCCCTTTTACTTCCACAAATGATCACAGTCATCTCTACTCACCTCTGTGTATGCTCAATCAACTCTAATAATGACCTTGTACATAGGAACACCATGAACAAACACATAGTCAAATCCTTAAGCATTGTTCATACATAATATTAACTGATAAAACCTCTAAAATCCATACAAATCATCTACAAGGAGTCCACAATACTTTCCAATGGCTAGGACATCGTAAAACATATGAACATCATCAAGGCAAACACAAACATCCTTCTCGGGTTACTTGAAGAACACAACCAAACACATAATCAAATTTAGAGATAATTATCTTTGACTATACTTACATTCATACCTTCTAACTAGGTTCATTATATTCACCATGGAGTCATCTTTAACTTTGTAATTTATATCACCTTCAAATTCATCCTGGATTAAAAAGTTATGGATAAAATATAGAGAATTGGTTTTTTTCATTTTCAAAATTCAAATATTTGAATTCAAATGGTCATAGTTAAACCTTGAACACCATGTTATCATCTCGTGTCCTTTTATCTTAGATCAAATATGCACCATCGATCTTATTCAAACTTTAACTTATAGTGTGCCACTACACAAATGTTAAACTTTGAACACTTGGCATCATCTCGCTTCTTCCTGATAACCTAGAACAAACACACTCCATTAATCTCTAGTACAGAGCTTGATCTTTATCTATGTTTAAACATTGGACACTTTGAACTCATTTCACTCAATACGCATCATTGATCTTGATTAGTATGAACACTAGCTCACCTTCAAATCTTAGAAGTAGCTTAGTCTTTACTTTTGTCTATCATTAATAAACTATCACTTTGACTCTTTGACTTGATACATGCCATTAAATCAATCTGTATGATCTCCCATGAAACTTTGGATCTTCATTTGGTCCTGATCTTTATCTTTTGCAAAATTGACTAAGTATGGGAACCATTGTAATCTATCTAGAATGTTAACTTTGGACCTCAATAGTTTTTTTTTATAATTAGACGCATGATCTAAAATTTTTACCATATGATCTCCTCACATAGGATAATCCAAACATATATCAATCTACTCCTATAACCCTCATGTGTGTGAGATATAATGCCATTAATTTTCTCACTTATATTTTTTTGCCATAGAGCCAACTATGTCAAGAACTATGTAGGAAGCCAACTTTGCACATGCATATCTTTTGATGCACTTCATCGCATGACCTAAAATTTATTGAATATTAAATAGGAACAAAACTAAACAAACCCATATTATCAATTTCTCCTAACACCTTCACATGTGTGAAAAATAACACCATCAAAATTCCTACTCAACTTTTCTTGCCATGTCCAAATTTGGCCAACTATGCGAAAACATTATCAAACTTGTTGGGAGCCCAACTTTGCACTTGCATATCTTATGTTGCACTCTATTACATGAAGTGAAATTTAGTGCATATTAACTAATAATAAATTTTATCACAACCATATTAGCAACTCCCCTTGACTCATGCACATGTGGCAATAGTGATGTCAGCAAATTGTCCACTTATCATTATTTTCATCTATGTATTTTGGGTCTAGACCCAAAATACATAGATGAAAATAATGATTAACTAGATAAAATACACTCCTGCACAAAATCACTCAAATCATAATAAAACCTCTTATATTATCTATTTAACATCCTTAAATCACCATACTCATCATTGAACATCTCTAACCAGACAAACTCTAAAGATCAAAAAAGCCTCATTCAAGCATACTATGACAAGCACATTGCACACTTTATCATTATCACTTAGACTATAAATACACTTCATCCACTCACCTATACACCTCCATGTCATCACCATGACATCTTTTACAACTCTCCAAAAATATCTCCCTTTGTCATTGATGTCAACAACCATCATATAACAATATACAACTCACCTTCCTTCTCTCTCTTCAAGCACTCCTCAATAGTAACTTTCTCCCCCTTTGACATAATGACAAATTAGGCACCAACTGATCTTGAGGACTTGAAAATACTACCAACAAGAGAGTACCATTTTATAAATATTATACAAACTCCCCTTACCTTGACAACTTCCTCTTACTATATGCCAACACTCTTCTTTAACCAAGCACTACAACCAATGAAGAAAGAACACACAAAACACTAAAATATAATGGAACTCATCAAGCAACATCTAAGAGGATTCACCCTAATATATCTTATCCATTTCACCTCTTGATCATCTTCAGATCTCCACACATCATGAAAAAACACCACACTAACTTACTAGCCTTTTCTCTTAAGACACCTCAAGGATCATATAGAGAACTTCATGCCACTCACCAAATAGGAAATTTTTTTTAAAACAACCTGAGAACTCACCTTGAAATGTACATACCTTTCTCTTTTGAATAAACTAAGCAAAAAACACTCTTCTTCACACTAGGCCTGTATAGTCTCCTTGTAGTCCTACCTAAAAATTACAGAGCTCATAACTTTCATTAGACACACTATCAAGACCTAAAAAATCATATCTAGAGCACACTCATATTCCAACTCAATCACACAAATTCCAATCACCTAGATCATCATTTTTAGCATATTACTTCACAAACTTACTAGCCAATTAGGCCTCTAATTTGATAAAAACTTAAATATCTTGAAATCCACAAACCTTCAGATCTTTGTGAATATTGATTTTAAAAACCATTTATCCCATTCAACCTATTAAAAATCCTTAGATCTCAACTTATAAGGCAAACCACTTTTCTATCATTACCCAAAACCCTAGAAACTCAAAACAAACAAGTTCAACAAACCTCCTTTTGGTCAATACACACCTCTAAAACTTCTTGCACACATGGATATAACCATCACATATTTCTAGAAAAAAATTTGAGCCTTCTTACCTTTGGTAACTTTGACTTCATATAACTCATTTTAGGCCTGCTTTCCCTTAAGCTAAAATTTAGAAATTTGAGAGCACTCAAGAATCTTCAAATGGCATAAACAGAATCATCAAGACATAAAACCACCTAGAACACATCACAAAGAAGTGTACAGACCTTTCTGAGCATCAAAATCTTCTTGACATTGCATCAATCTTATTAGGTCATCTAAAAACACCCATTCTTGATCTTGTAGACACTACATACATAGCAACACTTGCTTCTCCATTGAAAGGAGTCTCTTAAGAAGCATAGACATAGATACCCTAATTCAAAATGTCTTAGAATAGTGTGAAACTAGGAATTTCCCATAACTCCTCATATTCCTTCTCCTCCTTGGTCATCTGATACTTATAGTTCTTCTTCTTAGGCTTAAGAGAATAAACATGCCCATCCACTACAATATTCTCCTTTTCTTCTAGGATTGAATTGATAATACATGGAGACAACATAGATTCATAACATACCTTTTCATCTAAAAAATCCACCTTATAGTTAGGAACCTCATCACTAGGTAATGATAATTGATTTTCTTTGCATGATACATGCTCAATAATGGTAGGATGTTCACTTGGATCCATACACATCTCTAAATTAGCCTCAAAATGTAACTTGGTCTTCTTCTTGAACTTGGTCTCTTCATTCACAACATGAGTAGATAATAAGAGCCCTTGGCACTCTTTAAATTTTTTAGTATTCTCCATCATAGCAAATAGATTACTTGGACCTTAAGTTTCATCATGACTCATAATTACCACCTTTGGCTTCCATGAGTTTACTTGCCTTTTTCCTTGCACTCTATGATCCTAATTTAACTCATTTTGACTTGATGGCCTTTGCTTGCAAAATCTAGCAATGTGGCCAATATTATTAAAGTTGCAGCAAACAATACTCCTTGATGGAAACATAGTTTGTTTTAGCTTATTTAGACATAAAATTGTAAGGTGTTCTATGTCATGATAAATGAAACAACCTCCTCTTTTTGGAGAGAACTCAGCTTGTCTAACCTTATGTTGACAATGGTTTGCAAAGTGTCCCACATCAAGGTAGTTGAAGAACTTAACTTTGTTCACAAATTTTTATTGATGACCCCCATAATAGTTCCATGTAAAATTATTTCTAATAGGTCTATTACAATCTCTAGCTTTATACCCAAATTGATTACATGTGTAATAGTAACCATTGAAACTTGAATACCTCATGGCATTTCAGTATTTGATCTGATTTATCTTTATTCTACCAATGCCTTCATTCCTTGTCTGATGATTTGTCTTCAAATTATGATTGTCTTTGTTCACATTAGTCTTCATCTTGTCTTGAGTTACATTTTTTTATTATTATTGATATCCAAGACCAGTTTTATTGCTAGCATGCTTTTGACCACTTGGCATATTGTCTAGATCACTTGATCTCTTTTTAAATCTCACAAAAGACTTCACCTTGTTAGATGTATTCTCTAACTCATATTTTAATGACTCATTTTCAATTACATACCTTGAACATTCACCTTCTTTAGCTTTAAGGCTTGTAGATAGGATTTATAATTGATAACTGAGATGTTTGACTATATCTTCATGCTCCTTGATGTCTTCATTTATTCTTGCCTCATACACACTAAATTTATCCTCATAGTCTTTGAGTTGAGACTTCTTTTTCTTGTTAATCTTCTTCTCAATCTTTAGTTCTTCAAGATAATTTATCAATGTAGTATCAAAGTCCACCTCATCTTCATCATCATCTAAATCACTCCAGGTAGACTCTTTTTGATGTGAGAAACTTCCTTCCTTTGCCATGAAGAGGGATTCATGTTAAAAAATACCATCATCTTCATGATCACACTCTGAGTCACTATATTCACTCTCATCTGATGAGATACAATCTTCTTTGATGTAGAGACTCTTCTTGTTCTTGAAAGACTTCTTGTTGTTATACTTTCTAAATCCTTTCTTCCACTATGTCTTCTTGTCTTCATCTTGGCCTTCACCATGCTCTTCATCATCATTATTCTCATGCTTATGAGGTCACTTATGAGTAAAATGTCCTATCACTCCATAATTGAAACATTTGAAGTGTAGTTTACCCTTATACTTCCCTAAGCCTATTTTTAATTTCTTAGTAATCAAAGCAATTAGTTCATCCTCATCAATGTCAGATATCTCATCCTCTTTGGGTTTCTTACCTTGGAACTTCTTTGGTTTCATTTATATATTGAATGTTTCTTCTTTCTTTGGTGGTATATCATTATTTACTCTCATCTCATAAGTAGTAAGGGTGCCATGAAATTTATCCATCTTCAATTGAGTAAGATCATGACTTTCTTCTATAGCAAATACTTTTGGATCAAACTTGAGAGATAGAGACCTTAACACCTTTTGAACTATAGTAGACTCTTCAAGGTTCTCTCCAAGACCTCTAATGATATTCACAATCTCATCAACTCTTTGTAGAAAGGATGCCACAAAATCTTCCTCCTTCATTTTAAGACTATTAAATTATCTTCAGTGAGTTGGCAACTTTGACAACTTAACCTTTAAATCTCCTTCATGATGATCTATAATTTATCCCATGTCTCTTTAATAGATTTACAATGGATTACCTTGGTGAACTCAATCTCTATAAAACCATAAGTAATGGAATTCATTGCCTTAGAACTATTCTCAAATAGATTCTTATCTACAACACTAAATGGAGGAGTAGTAGGAGCAACATAACCATCCACAATAGATTTTCATACATCAAAACTTAGGGACATAATATATGTCCTCATCCTTTCACTACAAAAATCATAATATATCAGTGATTTCTTCATAGAGAAACCTCCTTGATGACTACCCATATTATACCTTAGATCATCTTCAAGCTGTCAGGCCCTTACCAAAGGACCTGCTATGATACCAATTGTTAGAGGTACAATCACTAAAATGGGGGTGAATCAATGAGCCTAGATAATCCAACTTCAATTTCAAACATTTCAAAACTCTTAATCAATTACCACAAGCATTCATGAAGAATACACATCATTCATAGAAATGAACAAGAGAGACAATGCAAGATCAAGCACATAACACATGAAATATGTGGGAAACCCTCTTTGTAGAGAAAACCCACTATAACCTACAATTGGACTACTATTATATAATAAAAAAAACCAATTTAGACCAATTGTAACTGATCAAAGAACCACCCTCCCTTACCATAAAGAGCTACTACACTTGTCTAGCTGAGCTGCCACAACAACTAGACCTTTAACAAGTTTCACCTTACAAGGAGGCTGTAACCCCTTAGATGTTGAGCTGCCATAAAAACACCTATGAACATAACATCTCTTGAACACTGATTTCTTGCCAATCTATTGGAGATACAAATTGTATCAGCTCTCTTTAACTTTGCATACTCAAATCATCCTTTTGGATCACCATAGACCTCTTCACTCATCCTCAGATTGCAAGATTACTATTATGACATTTGAACCATGACCCATAGGTCATACATATAGTCCTAAATCTAATTTTCTCATCCACATTCCTCTTTTTAAGTCAAGAAACCATCACATTTGGTTTCACTATTTATAGAGCATTTATGATCATCACCATCTTGGTCAGCCAATAGGCATGCCTTAACCCTTAAGGCATATATCACATCAAGACACATTTTAATACCATCCAAATATGTTGGTCATAACACCCATGGATCACCTTTAAGCAACTACACCTTTCAAATAGGCCTTTGTAGCTCTTATAGGTCTTATGGAGACCTATTCACCCATTTAACCTTCAATAAGCAAAACATAAACATAGGACCACATCCGAATGCATAGGTCTACTCTACATGACCCCTTTGACTTCCACAAATGATCACACACATCTCTAATCACCTATGTGTGTGTTTAATCAACTCAAATAATGATTTTGTATATAGGAACACCATGAACAAACACATAGTCAACTTAATAAGCATTGTTTATATAGAATATCAATTGTTAAAAACTTCAAAGACCATATAAATAATCCACAAGGAGTCCACAATACTTTATAATAGTTAGGATATCTTAAAACATCTAAACATCATCAAAACAAGCATAAATATAATTATTGGGTTAGTTGCATAACACAGTCAAATTTTGAGATCAATATCTTTGATTGTACTTACACTCAGACCTTCTAACTATTTTCATAATATGTGCCATGGAGTCCTCTTCAAAATTTCTTTTTATAGCACCTTTGAATTCATGCTAGATCAAAAGTTATGGACAAAATATAGAGCACTAATTTTTCCCTTTAATGATCATAGTTAAACCTAGAACACCATGCTATCATCTAATGTCCTCACATCTTAGATAAAATACGCACCATCAATCTTATTCTCACTTTAACTCATAGTGCGCCACTACCCAAATGTTAAACTTTGAACACTTGGCATCATCTCACTTCTTCCTAATAACTTGGAATAAACACACTCCATTATTATCCTATACATAGCTGGATATTTATTTATGTTTAAACATTAGACACTTTGAACTCATTTCACTCAAGATGCATCATTGATCTTGATTAGTATGAACACTCACTCATTGTCAAATTTTATAAGTAGCTTGGTCATTACTTTTACCTATCATTAAGAAACTATCACTTTGATCTCTTTGATTCTATATGCATCATTAGATCAATATGTATGATCTCCTGCAAACCATTGGATCTTCATTTGGTCCTGATCTTTTTCTTTTACAAAATTGTATGGGAACTATTGCAATCTTCCTTGAAGGCTAAATTTGGACCTCAATAAATTTTTTTGTACTTAGATGCATGATCTAAAATTTGGACCATATGATCTCCTCACATAGATGAATACAACAATATATAAATATTCTCTTGGAACCCAATTCATGTGAGATATAATGACATTATTTTGGTCACTTATATTTTTTTCCCTAAAGCCAACTATGTCAAGAACTATCTAGAAGGCCAACTTTGCACATGCATATCTTTTGATGCGCTTCATCGTATGAATTTAAACTTAGTTCACATCGACTATGCACAAAAATGAACAAACCCATATGATCAAATTTTCTTAACACCTTCACACATGTGAAATATAACACCATCAAAATGCCTACTCAGCTTTTCTTGCCACATTGTAACTTTGGCTAAGTATGGGAAAACACTGTCAAATTTCCTGGGAGCCCAACTTTGCACTTGGATATCTTATGTTGTGTTTAATCATATGAACTAAAATTTAGTACATAGTAACTAGGCACAAATTTTCTCACAACCATATTACCAACTCCCCCTAACTCAGCCACATGCGGAAATGGTGATGTTAGCAAATTGTCTACTCGGATTTTCTACCACTAGACCCAAAATATCTAGATGAAAACAATAATTAACCAGATCAAATCCACTCATGCACACAAGCTCTAAAAGTATATAAAACATTTTCTTAGTACCTCTTACACATCCTTAAATCACCATACTCATCCCCAAACATCTCTAACCAAATAAACTCTAAATATCAACCAAACCTCCTTCAAGTATACTACGATAAGCACATTGCATACTTTGTCATTGCCACTTAGACTATCAAGAAAATTCATTCACTCACCTAGCCACCTTCATGTCATCACCATGACATCATTAATAAATCTTCAAAAAAAATATCTTTGATTTTGTACTTATTGATTTATCCATAGTCAGGGCACATCTTCCAAGTGTCATCCTTCTTCTTCACCATGACCACTAGGGAAAAATATTCACTTTGGTTATGTCAAATAATATTTGTCTCCAGCATCTCTTGTACCATTTTTTAATTTCACTTTTATAGGTATAGGGATATCTTTATGTTATGATGTTTGATGGTGTATTACCTATAATTATTTTTATGGCATGATCATGTTCTCTACTTGGTAGTAGGAATTTAGACATTGTACCCAAAACTATTGGGTGGTCATAAAAAATAATTTATAAATTAGGATGTCTAGACACATTTGTTGGTTGAACTTATATGGGAAGTAATTAGGATACAAATATTTCATCCCTTTTTTTAGAAATATTCATCATCTAAAGTGAACTACCCAATTGTATATACTTTTACCATTATCCCCATGATTCAAATGTCCTTCATGTTGGGTCTAACATTCCCTATATTCAAAATATCATATGGGGACCCTCTTACTTTAGCATAGTGATTTTATTTTCTTGTTCTTGTATATGTATGCATACTAGAGTTATATACTCTATGTAATTGTAGATGTAAAGTAAAATTTGGAATCATGTATGAGCAATTTATCCCTCATTCTCGTAGAATGAAGCATTTGCCTTGTGTTAAACTATTCAATTTTTTGACTATATTATGGTCATGTTCATGCATATTTAGTTCAAATTTTAATCTGGATGATCATTCCATTTGAAATGTTTATTTGACGATTGAAACATTTTATTTCATTTAGAATGATGTTTATTTTTTCTTTAGGTCTTCATTTATAATTAGGGTTTATTTACATTTTTAGGATTTATTTGTAGTAGATTTCATTTTGAGTTAAAATTATTTTTTCACTTCTCATGTTAAGTCTATGTTGTTAAATTATTTTCTCAGGCATTATTCATGCTTTGATGGATTTTAGTTTTCAACTAACCTACTGATTGTTTCCCAAATATACCTTTACTTTGTCTTTATTTGTAATGATTAAATTATCTGCAATTGAATCTTTTCAAATGGACAAGTCATTTTAATTCTCATAAACCTCAAAATTGTGCCACGTGACATGATTCTAGTGACCTAGGCCAATAGAGACTCAAAAGGATACATAAAACCTCATGACCTCAAGGTCTTGGGATTGCACCAATTGTCACAATCCCTAAAATATAGTTATCTAAAAGTGTTTTAGTAGTGATAAATCTCTTTGTCCCTAGGATTACACCATGTGTCATCTTTTGACTAACCTAGAGGTGATGATGATAGAGTTCCTTGTATAGTCATTATCGGGTGAGAATAATAGTGAGAGTTATCCACATGTCATCATCTAACTAATCTAGAGTATAAATCAACATAGTTATTTGTATAGTTATTATTAAGTGAAGTAGTGAGAGTCACCCACATGTCATCATCCTGCTAACCCCAAGGTGATGTTAGTAGAGTTCTTTGTATTATCATTACTAGACAAATAGATCAGTAAGAGTTATCTGTGTGTCAAAATATTATTAACCTAGAATTATTACACCTATGTAAGTGTTATGACATGGAATTACACCCTTGTGGGAAATTTATTTAGGCTCCTCCACTCCTAGTCACAATATTAGGACAACCTCGGACTATGGGTCACCTATGGTGGGGTTGCACCACTAGAGAAGGTTAGAAAAGGTTGGCTTCCTCTTGATGGATCACCTATACTAATGCTACTACAAAGAAAAGGGTTAGAAAGGGGAAAAGAGATCATAATAAAGTTAACCAAGGTGATGCACCAAAATAAAAATGGGAGACTCCCATAAGCTTGAACCCACACTAAATCAGCACAAGATAATACAAGCTCACACAACCTCAAAATCAAGTTGATTGCATAAGTATTTCATAGACTAGGTTCAGATAATAATGAGTGAAAAAAAAAAGGAGTTATAGGACTCACTGAGGGCTTACATTAATGATATAAATAACACTAATCCATACTTGAAAATAGTTTGAAAACACCCTACAAGAGATCAGAAAGGAGGACAATGGATGAGGAAGATTCTCCTTCACATAATGCTATCATGCACAACTTACTCAACATAGATCCAAGGCAAGAGATAAATAAATAAATTATTTATTGATTCAAGAGGTAGTTCTTACATATTTTTTATAGAGTTTAGCCTTATCAAAATGAGCATATCTTTCAATATCTCAAAGAGTCCCTTGATACTCCTAGAAATGAGCATCCTTACAAATGAGAAAGAAAGGGTGATATATAAAGAAAGGGAAGAGAGAAGAGAGGGATCATGTTAACCAAGAATAATCATTGAAATTCCATTTTTAATGAATACTCCACCACCTTTTAATCCAATTAGGATTAACCTTTCATCAACAAATTATCCTGCATTTACTCCAATAGTCTTCAAGCTTTTCTCATTGTTTGAGAAAAAATGCACTAATAAACAAGTGTATGTTCTATAGATAATGAGTCATGATCCATTTAAAGAATAAATATCCTTAAGATTAAAACAATAATTAAATTCTCTACTATGCTTGAACTAGTCCCCAAATCCATTTTCTTGATTTTCTATGCCATCTCCCACTTGCTTGCTTATGAAGATAAAATCTGCATATCTTAAAACTAACAAAGCCCTACCATGTCTACTTTGAGTGGTGGTTTTTACCTACTTTGTCAAGAATATAACCTAGATGAGACACTTATTCATAATCATTCATATCTACCCCTACTTCAATATCTGAACATAGGTCTTCTATAAATGAAAACCAATCTCCTTTATTGGTTTTCATATAGCTATTATATCTCTAAAAACCTATAGGCTGCTTGACCTCATTTTGACAGCTAGCTTCCATCTTGTATCTCTATATTAGGTCCTAAAAGACCTATTTTTCTTTTGAGATTTTATGTAACCTAAGAACTTATGTATACATAGATCCTCTTTAAATAGCAATGATTATAGTCATAACATAATTTTGCAAATCCAAAATATGTGTTGTATAAGTTCTAAATTTTTGAACTAGAGGTCAAGATTGTGCTTTAATGGTGATGGAACTTCATCAGTAATGGATATTCACCATTAACAACCTTGAATATATAATTGTGTTTACTTAATGGTGTTAGACTGAGCTCTAATGGTAGCATATGATATTTGAAACAGTGTTCCCTCTTTGACTTAGGTCAAAATTATTTTCTATTTGAAGTCCCTAGCTTTGACTTTTAATTCTGACCATCAATCTTGATTTGAGCTCTTCTAAAATTATGCCACTTCTTAGCTCTACATTTATTCTACAAGTTTCTACTATCATCCCTTTCACTTCTTGACCTCAGGCAAACCATTGATCTTTATTTGTATGATTGAACACATACCATTGATCTTCTACTAGCCTAATGTGGTTATGACACTTGGTAGGATCTCATTCATCCTTGATATCCTTTGACTCTTTGACCCTCACTCATTGTTAGATCTCTATGTATGATTGCATGCTCACTATTGATATGGCTAAACCCACTAGCATCTGTTAGTTGATGGTCACCATTGGATCTCTGCTCAGGTACCTAGATCTTTCCACTTATCAGCTTCTTGCTTATGCTAATATTTTGACTTGATGTTCACCATTGATCTCGATTGGACAATCAAATGCTCACTATTAGATTTTAGGACCCACTAAAATTGTTAGGTTGCCCACTCACCTTTGGATCAAAACCTTAGCTCTTGATATTTGGACACTTGTCACTCTCACATTAAACCTTGGGATATTTGAGTTCTAATGTCTAATTTTTGGAGCTTAAACTTGATTTTTGTGCACTTGTTTCATTCTGCAAGTTGAACTTTGAAGCTTTATATCTCAAAATAGAAAGCTCATCAAGACATGAAATTGGCATAGGATGATCTTGGCATGAATAAATTCATGTTCATGTAACGTTTTATCCCTGAGAGGCTCCCTAAGTGTGTTTATTAGATGCACAATCAAGCTAACCCATTCATTTCTATATGATGTCCTGTGACAGTTTAGTCTTTCAAAGTTTGTATAAGTCATTTGCTCATTCACTCAAATAGTAACTTGGATCATCTATTCAATCCAATCAAAATATTTTAATGTGAAACAAAATTGGCCAACATATTTGGTGACTCAACTAGGAAGCATGCATGTTATGCTTGAGAACCCAAACCATTTGTCTTGACTAGTCCATTAGGCATGGAGTTTCCTCTCTTTACTCTCAACTGATCTAAAACTAACTTAAGGTTGACCCTTTCTTAGAAGACTTCCTCTTGAAATAATAAGTGTTGGAAATATTATCATTGATGTCAAATGTCTAGCAGTATTGGTGACAAAGGCCCCATAGCATTTAATGTCTAAAGGTGTTTTTAATGCTCATATCTTGGCTAAAGTGTGTTAATATTAATTAAATATTAATATATATATATTTTGTAACATAAATACAAAAGAGGGCCCATGAGGAAGTCAAAGAGTCACTAAAGAAAGATAAAAGAGGGAAAGGGCACATTTTCTCATGTAGGGTCACCTTAAGGAATTCGAGGAGTCACCAGATAAAGACAAAAGAGGGAAAGGATGCTTTCCCCATGAAGGGTTACCATGTGAATTTTCAAATGAAAGAATTCAAAGGGTCATGCAAGTTTGGCACCATTTTTCATGTGAATTGAAAGGTCTCAAAGGGTGAATGCCAAAGGTCATTTTGGAAAGCTATAAAAGGAGGCTTGGGAAGCCATTTATAATATGCAACTGCATGGTTTGTAATTCACTTTTGTAATCATTTTATATAGATGAGAAGAGCAAGAGGAGAGAAGAGAAAAGAAAGAGATATATTAGTGTTTTATCATTTGCTGAAAAAGCAACATTGAGAGATAGTTGTGTTTTCTACATAAAAGGGGTTGGTGTTTAGGTGACTGGGTGCTCATAAATCATTGTTATGTTGGTGCTCAGCAAAGGGGTTGGTGCTCATGAAATTTGGTGTGTGTGAACATTTTAAACTTGAGTTGGTTCTCATTTACATACTTGAAATAGTTCTTCATGGTTTTTCTCACTTTGGGGTTCTATGTAAAAATCTGGTCTCTCTCTCTCTCTCTCTCTCTCTCTCTCTCTCTCTCTCTCTCTCTCTCTCTCTCTCTCTCTCTCTCTCTCTCTCTCTCTCTCTCTCTCTCTCTCTCTCTCTCTCTCTCTCTCATGTGGTGCATGTTATTGATTTTAGTTTTATTACATATCTTGAATGTATGAATAAGTGGTTAAAGTTAAGGAATTTTATTAAGTAAAAGTTTTAAAAGATATATGATATATTGATTCGCCCTCCCCCCCTCTCAGTATATTTGGTGTTTAACAATTGGTATCAGATTAGGTTCCTCTGGAAAGAGTTTAACAACATGATGGTTAGAGTACATGAAGGCTTTTCTTAAAATAAGGCACCTTTGTTTGATGGGACAAATTATGCCTTTTGGAGCATAATTATAAGGACTTACTTGATGGATCTTGGATTTGACATTTGGCAAGTAGTGATAAATAAATATGAAGAGCCACAAACACATGTAACTAATCCCATGGATAATAAGGAAAGTGAAAATAATGATAAAGATTTAAATGATATTTTATGTGGTTTATGTGAATTATAATTTATTGAAGTTATGTATTACAAATTTGCTCATGAGACGTGGGTAAAATTCAAGAATATTTACAAAGGTGATGGAAAATTTCAGCAAGCTAAGCTTCAGACTTTTAGGAGATAATTTCAGAGTTTAAAAATGGAAGAGGAAGAAAATATGACAAATTATCTTTTGTAGGTTGATTAGATAGTAAATAAAATTCAAGGCCTTGGAGAAAATTTAGAAGAGTCAATGGTGGTACAAAAGTTTTTGAGATTACTACCATTGAGATATGATGCAAAGGTTTCTGAAATTAAGGAAATGAAGGATCTAACCAAGTTAAAGATGGCTTAACTACATGGTATTCTAATAGCATATAAGATGCAAATCAAACAAGAGAACCCCTCAAAGAGGGAAGCTACTTTCAAAACATCTAATAAAGACAAATCCAAGATTTAAGAATCAAGTGATAGCTCCAACGATGAAGAAGATGATAATGAAGCCCTATTCATTCACAAGACTAAAAAGGGCACGAGTAAATATCAAGGAAAGTTACCATTTAAATGTTTTAAATGTGGTAAAATTGGATATTTTGTAGCTAAGTGCCTAGATAAGAATAATGGTGACAATGAAGAAGGAAAGCCTACATACAAGAAAAATTCAAATGCAAATACAAGAACAGATTCGAGAAGAAGAGTTTATACTCTAAATATCTTAGCTCAGTCGAAGACAGTGGAGTCAGTGACTCAGTTCAAGAAGAGATTCTATTCATGACCATACATGAAGATGCCTCTGCAAGTAAAAGTAGAGATAATCAAGAAGAAGAACAAAATAAAAGTGAGGATGAATCTCAAGTGAATCTAGCAGGAGAACTCATTTGTGCCTTGGAAGAATTAAAAGCTCTTGAGAAGAAAAATCAAAGATTGAAGATCCAAAATTGAGAAAAATGAAAAGGATTCAAAAGAAATAATTAAAGATCTACAATTAAAGAATCCATAAATAATGAAGAATATCTAACAACACAATTGCAAAAAGTAAGTAAAGAATGTGAAAGGTATATTGTTGAAATTGCATTTTCAAAAGAAGATATCGAGAAAACAATTAAAGCAATCAATGTTGATAATAACACTAACATGTTGAATAATATATTAGAAAGTTAAATATCAATGTCAGATAAGATAGGTATCGGATTTGAAAAAGAGAAAGGGGAGTCCACTACTTTCATAGAACCTCAAGACAAAGTTAACACAGAAAAAGAAAAGAGCTATGTTGAAGCCCTTAGAAAAGAGGAAATGAAAAAGGAAGAAATTAATAATGCAAAGGCCAGCTCAAACAAATAAGGCTTGAAGGAACATAGCTACAAAATACCACTAGGTTAAAGATAAGCAAATCAGAATATGTTTTATTTTCATGGTTATTATTTTTATTGTAATGGTTATGGTCAAAAGAAAATAGACTATGGGAAAAGAGCTAACAATTTTATAAATAAGGAGAAGGGAACCCATACAGATTCAAGTAGAATCCACAACTCTTTTGCTCTTTTATCAGGCTTTAACAAAGAATCCATAGTGTGTTACAAGTGTAATAATTTTAGACACATAGCCCAACATTGTAGAAGAGTGTTCGAGTCAGTCAAGAAGGACCAAGGCTTCAAGGCTCCATTTATCAAAAAGAGAGTTTAGATAGATTCATGGTAGAAGAAACAAACTAAAGAGTATATGTTAATATAGATAGATTTGCATGTAAAAAATGAAGAACAACCATGGTTCATTGATAGCGGATGTTTGAGGCACATAACAGGAGACAAGAGTAAATTCATAACTCTAAAGAAGATCAATAGTGGCATAGTGAAATTTGGAGATAATACCATTACCAAGATAGCTAAAAAAGGTACATTAAGTATGGATGATGGTAAAACTAAGACTGAGAATGTATTATATGTAGAAGGTCTTAAGCATAATCTATTGAGTGTAAGTTAAATGTGTGATCAAGGACACACATTAAATTTTTATGTAGAAGGTTATGAGATTAAAATAAAATATTTAGATGTGTTGATTATTGATGCTCATAAGGCAGGCAATAATTTATATATGTTATCAGATATCAAAGGTGAAAAATGTTATTTTAGTTAAGTTGAGGAAGGTTGGATGTGGCATAGGAGAATGGGACACAAATTTTGAAAATCTTGTCAACATCCTCAGGAATTATGCATTTAGAGATATTCAAAAGATTAAAAAAACCCCTAATAAAATTTGTGAACCATGTCAGCATGGGAAGTAGGTTAGAAGATGGTTCAAGACAAAGGAATACTCAACTACTCAGATGTTAGAGCTTGTTCATACTGATCTGTGTGGACCTAACAGGACTCAAAGTACTCAAGGTGAGAAATACTTCATCTTTCTTATTGATGATTTTACATGAATAACTTGGGTGATGTTTTTGAAGAAAAAATTAGAAGATTTCAACCACATCAAAGCATTAAAGGCTTTAGTTGAGAATGAAACTAGTTTGAAGATTAATTGATTGAGATCAAATCAAAGAGGAGAATTCATGTCAAATAATTTTATTGAGTATTGTGAAGACCATGGGATAAAGAAACATTATTTAGCAGCTAGAACTCCATAGCAAAATGGAGTAGTTGAGTGGAAAAATATAACAATTCAAGAGATGGTGAAAACAATGCTAAATGAATCTAAGATAATAGACAAATATTAGAGAGAGGTAGTAGACATAGTAGTGCATTTATAGAATAGAGAATTATTGAGATTCAATAGTGACAAGACTCCTTATGAGTTATGGAAAGGCAAACCAACTACTATTAATTATTTTAGATTTTTTGGCAATAGATGCTTTATAAAGAGAACCACTGAAATATTGTGTAAGTTTGAATCTAGAGAAGATGAAGGCATATTTATTGGATACTCCAACATAATTAAATATTACAAATTTTATAACAAAATAACTAAGAATATAGTTGAAATTTCAAGTGTTAGGATAGATGAAGATGTAGGACAAAGAGCTAGTGATGCAGTAGACATTCCTAAAATCATTAAAGAAGAAGATTTTGAAGAATCAGATGAAGATGAGGAGTGAAAGGAGACAAAAACCCCATCCAAATATGTCTAAAAAAATCATAATGAAAGTGACATCATTGGGAACATAAATGAAGGAGTTCTCACCAAAATAATGATAGTAAGTGAATCTGAGCAAGTTAATTTTTCTTTGTTATCCAAAATTTAGCCTAGAAATTTTTTAGAAGCTAAACATGATGAGCATTGGGTTAAATAAATAGATGAAAGAATTAAATCAGATAGAAAATAATGATACTTGGTAATTAGTGCCTATACCAAAAGATCAAAATGTGATTGGAAAAAAATGGGTATACAAAAATAAGTTAAATGAAAATGGTGAAGTTACCAGGAATAAATCAAGGTTAGTATGTAAAGTATATGCTCAAATTGAGGGTATAGATTTTGAAAAAACTTTTACACCAATGGTGAGGCTAGAGGTTATCAAGATGTTTCTTGCATATGCAATGTTTAAATATTTCAAAGTGTTTCAAATGGATGTTAAGTCTACTTTCCTGAAGAGGAAGATAGAAGATGAGGTCTACATTGAGCAATTTGAGGGATTTTTCCTCTCAAATGATAGTAGATATGTGTGCAAATTGAATAAATCACTGTATGGATTGAAACAAGCTCCCAGAGCTTGGTATGTGAGTCTTGATAGGTACCTATAGGATCAAGGCTTCAAGAGAGGTTTTGCTGACAGTAATCTCTACATCAAAATAAAAGGTGAGCACTAATTGATTGTTGTGGTATATGTTGATGACATAATATTTGGAGGTAATATTGAAAAGATGAAAAAAGAATTTTTTGATAATATGAAAAAAAATTGAGATGTCTATGCTTGGAGACTTGTCATTTTTTGTAGGATTGTAAATATCTCAGTCAAATAAAGGTATTTTCATATCTCAAAGAAAATATGCCAAGGATATGTTAAAACAATTTAGTTTTGAGGATTTTGCACTAGTTGGTACACCAATGGGTATAAGGAACAAGGTAAGGATGAATATTAACCTGATGCAGATCAGTCCTTGTATAGATCTATGATTGGTAGTCTTTTATATCTAAAAGCATTGAGGCTAGACATCATGCATGTAATAGGCATGGTCATGAGATATCAAGCATCCTTGAAGGAGAGTCATGTTCATTTGGTGAAAAGAATCTTTAGATGTATCAAGGAGACATTGGATTATGGATTTTTGGTATCCTACAGGCAGAGATTTACTTTGGATGCTTATAAAGATTTAGATTGCACAGGTTGTTTAGACAATAGGAAGAATATAAGTGGAAGAGCTTTCTTCCTCAGTGATAGCTTAGTATATTATAGTAGTGTTGTGTTGCACTCAAGTGCTTTAGATGAAGAAAACTTTATAAGACATCAAGGTAAAATATGATGAACCTATCTCTATTTATTGTGACAACACAAGTGCTATTAATATTTCAAAAAATCTAGTGATGCATTCAAGAACAAAACATATTCCTATTAGATATCACTTCTTGAGAATGCAGGTTGTAGATCAATAGGTTAATATGGAATATATTAGTATTATAGAAAAAATTGTAAATATCTTCATAAAATCACTACCAAAGGAAAAATTTGAGTATCTATGAGAGAATTTGGGAGTAATTTCTTTTACTTCCTATCATTGAGGATCAGCAGAGGTTAAGGGGTAACTAAGTGTTAGCTCTAGGACAAACCCTTTGTCATTGATGTCAAAGGGGGAAAGGAATAGGAATAGGTTCAAAAAAAAGGTTACTATAGTAAGTGGGAGTTATTGTATGTTTTTAGTCGGTTCAATTTGTAGTTTGTGCAGGTCTCAATTTCAAGTTAGCTTGTATAGTACAGGTTTCAAAATGTTGTAGTTTCAATTTGAGGTTGCCATTAATGACAAAGGGGGAGTTTGTTGGAAATATTTTCATTGATGCCAAAGGTCTAGTAGTATTGGTGACAAAGGCCCCATAGCATTTAATGTCTAAAGGTGTTTTTAATATTCATATCTTGGATAAAGTGTGTTAATATTATTTAAATATTAATAGATAATTTTTTGGTTACATAAAGACAAAGAGGGTGCATGAGGAAGTCAAAGAGCCACCAAGTAAAGACAAAAGAGGGAAAGAGCACATTTTCCCATGAAAGGTCACCTTGAGGAATTCGAAGAGTCATTAGATAAAGACAAAAGAGGGAAAGAACACTTTTCCCCATGAAGGGTCACCATGTGACTTTTCAAATGAAAGAATTCAAAGGGTCATGCAAGTTTGGCACCATTTTTAATGTGAATTGAAAGGTCTCAAAGGATGAATTCCAAAGGTCATTTTGCAAAGCAATAAAAAGAAGCTTGGGAAGCCATTTTTAATATGCAAGTGCATGGTTTGTAATTAAATTTTGTAATCATTTTATATAGTAGTGTTCTATCATTTTTTGAGAAACAAACATTGAGATATAGCTATGTTTTCTACACAAAAGGGGTTAGTGCTCATGTGAGTGGGTGATCAGAAATCATTGTTGTGTTGGTGCTTAGTAGAGGGGTTGGTGCTCCTATAAGTTGGTGCTTGTGAACATTGTAAACTTGAGTTGGTGTTAATTTACATACTTAAGATAGTTCTCCATGGTTTTTCCACTTTAGGTTTCCATGTAAAAATCTAGTGTCTCTCTCTCTCCTATGTGGTGTATGTTATTACTTTCAGTTTTATTGCATATCTTGAATGTATGACTAAGTGGTTAAAGTAAAATAATTTGTTTAAGTAAAAGTTTTAAAATATATATTATATATTGATTCACCCCCCCTCTCAGTATTGTTAAGTTGTGGAGCTAAAAGCTTCACCAGGATGCAAACAAGAGAAGTTACAAAGGATGCAGAGTTGCGAGGAGTTGCAAAATCAGTTACAGGGAAACTGGCGTCGATCTGATTAGCTGACATCAGTCATATAGCAAAGAGGAAGCAACCAGTGTCGGTCACTAGTCGGTCGACATCGGTCATGGAGGAGCCGACGTCGGCAGCCTGTGCGAGAACAGGCAGTTTGCATGACAAATCTGGGAGAGTCTATTTTTGGACTGTCAGTTTGCATGTTGAAGGCTAGTCATAGTCTTGAGTTGCAAGTCTAATTATTGTAATTAGGTTAGTCTAATTATTGTAAGCATGAGATCTATATATGGACTCATGGGCTGTATTGTAAACTTGTAGCTAGTGAGTAAGAGAGCAATAAGCTCCTTCAGAGAGAAGAGAGTAATGGTGCATTCCTCCTAGTGCCACAGTACCAAGGTGGGTACTAGATTAGAGAATCAGAAGGGTTCTTCATGTGTGTATGATCTTGGTCAGCATGTGGGCATGACTTTCGATAGGAGATCTACAATGGTGAGTATGATCTATTTATTTGCAGGTAGCATCAGAGAGTAGGAGATCTACTTGGAGTACGGTTGTGTACTTGGTGAACTGGCAGCATGTTACTGACTGGTTGGAGAGGTGAACATCAATTCTATATTGGAATTGATTGTTGTGACCAAGAGAGAGAGGGAAGAAGGTCTTGAGGAGTGGCGAACCTTTGAGGTGGAAGAAGAAGTGGCATCTTCTTTATTGTATATTCTTCTAAGTGATTATTAATACAATTGTGTATTGTCTCTCAATTCCTGTGTTGTTTCATATTTCTACTTACTTTATATTTTTGGTTAAATTCCATGATTAGTTGCTAATATGAGAAGTAATCATATGTGCTCTAATCGGTAGAGCAAGATCCTGACAAGTATATCCCATGCTTAACAATGTAGATGCTAAATCTGGCCACTGATAACCTCTAATCAGGCTTTTCGCCAATTTCCATCCAAAATGCACAATTTTTCCTAAAAATAATAAAACATGCTAAATGATGTGAAACTAACATATCCAAGTGCCAATTTTGGCCAAGGTATCACTAAATGGGGTAATGCAATTTATGAGCTAGGTAACTTTGATCAGATCATTTCAAGTTAAAATGCTGATTTTGCACACACATGTTCTAGACTGCTCTTTCCTATCAAATCTTCTGCACAAGATGCATGCCTTTGTTATTTGTTTTTGGTAACATTCTAAATGGGAATATGGTTTTAATGCATCTGAAAATGCCTTCCAATTCTAATCTAGTCAAATTTAGGACCAATAATAAGGCTTTTTGATCAATTTAGGTAATTTGTGCACAATGTGCTTAATCATGATTAAGAACTAATTAACTCAAATCAAGGCCTAATTAAGAATTCCATGGAAACTTGTTGAATAATTTGTTTTGGAAATGAATATTGAATATATGCATCATCAAGTGACCTCATTTCTTGGGAAGACATCCATAGGCCATAAATGCCAAAAATATAAGGATTCATGCCTCCCATGCCTCATCAATACCTTCCATGATGTCCTCGATGCCTCTTAATTACCCCTTATTCCAATTTCATGATGAGGATAATTAAAAACTTAATTATAAAAATTGAAGTAATCCTCAACCACACATCTCAATCTTAAGATGGATGATTGAGGTTGATTTTGATAAAATCCAAAAATTTATAAATAGGAAGCCTCACAACATCATTTCTAAGCTTTCTTGATGCAAATTTATAATGCCAAATTGGTTCTAAAAGCTTCAAACAATCAGTGTTATCATGCCAAATTGATTCAAAGCCAAGCTACAAGCCAAAGGTGCCAAGGAATGATGGAGGTAGCCAAGCTTCCATTGCTAAGGACTTCATGAGCACAAACTGAGCAAACCACTACTACAAAGGCATTTGGAGCATCCAAGGAAGGTGAAGGAATTCTTATGTTTGATTCCTTTATTTTTAGTTGTGTTTATCATTTGGTTTTGTTAACTGATCTCTCCCTAGTGTCTAGGCCTAGAGATGTTATGTTATTAGTGTATTTATTTTACTTTATTTTTATTTTGAAACTAACACCATACTAACCATACACTCTTGAGTTAAATTCCTAGATCACATAATGGCATGCCTAGTGTGACCAGACACATCCTACACATGAAAGAGATCATTTTACAACTCTAAAATATTCTTTTGAGCCTTTAAAACTCTTGCAAATTGATTTTTTAACTTTATTTTGCTATTTTTAGTTGCCACAATTTTTACATAGTAACTGACGTCAGCAAGAAATACTGACGATAGTTACTGACTTAACCAACATCGGTCAGCAGAACTAACATCGGCCAGTTCTCAGTTAGCTAGAGCAACCAATGCCAGTGGTAATAATCGACGTTGGTCACTATGTTTTTGCAAAAACATAGACCTGAGAGCTACTTTTTCAAAGTTCATTTTTCTAAGCTAAAAAGAGCTTAAAAGCTAAAGGACATGCCAAAAAATTTACTAAAAGACCAAGCTTGATATTTATTCAAAACATGTTTAAAGCACCTTTGCATGCTTAAAAATCAATTAGGAACCTTATTTTGGGTGTTTAACAAAAAATTTAGATATCTTTGGTGAATGTTTTTTCCAAAGTTTACAACTAAGACCAAGGGGTCAAATGAACACCGCCAAATCTTTCATTTGGGTATAAAATTGAACACACTTTTCAATTTTTGTTTGCAATAGTTGTTTAGTTAGATTTTTTTTGGTAAAGAGAGGAATGTTGCATGTATGTTCTTCCATTTTTCCCCTATAAGGAACCCTTGGAATCAAAAGTGTCATTCATATTGCAATTAGCCTAGTCCAAGGCTTAGAAAGAAAGGCATCTAAAGCACTCCCTAAAAACTCATCAAAGTTTGGGTGACCTTGAAAATGACCCTAAAGTCTTTCTATTTCATGTTTTCTTTATTTTTTATGCATCTTGGCTTGCAAGGGGGACTTCATTACCTCCCATAAATTCTTTAGGGAAGCTTTGACTTGGGGTTTCATCTCCTGACATTGACTTCATTTGGTTCTTTTGGAGTTGCACATGGAATGTAGTGGCACTTTGGATATCACACTACAATGAGTGAACAACAAGATGTAGTGGTTGCAAAAAAGACTAGAGCTTTTTCAAACAAGCCAAGTGATACAGACCCAAAATTCATGATTTTTATTTGCATTATTTAGCATGAAAGTCATTGTGCAATTGATTCCCTTAGATCATTCAAAAACTTGTTAGATCTTAGACAAATCCCCACTTGTCATAGAAGTATTGTTGGTGCAAGGTGTATCTCAAGGTCCATGTCATAGTACTGTCACTTGAGAGAAGGTGGGTGTAAAAACCCTACTATATAATTCACATTTACTTTAGGATGAACACTTAAAATGCTCTCAAATGACGTATATTGATAGATTCTAACAATACCAAGCAACCTTGTCAGTTTAGGATCTAAGAATAGTTAATTAGTTGGTCTTGTCCTAGATTAAAGTCTTGTTTGGAGTCAAAACTTAGTGTAAACAAATAATCCAAAACCAAACACATAGTCCAAATTCTCTTTTGAACAAAGAGGCATTATGCTACCCATGTGAGATCATCAATTTGCCTTGTTCAAAAAGTTCATCAAAAGCTTGAGAGTCATAGCATCCACTTTGGCATAGTTATGTTGCCCAATTGAGTCTAGACCTTTACCAAAGTTGTTTAAGTCCTTCACTTATAATCTAGATTCAGAATTACACCTTTATAAGTTCATAGGGTTGATGTGTTAAGTGGATTCGCCATTTAAACTAAACTTGAGGGAACTTAGGTTTAATTTCTAATTTAGGTTGAACATCATTTAAGACTCACAATCATTATCATCAATTAATAGACTTAAGCCATTTTATGCTAAACATTTTCACTTTAATTCTATACACCACAACATTTTGAGTGAAGAAAGGTAGTGTTATGGTATCAAAATTGTAGGAAAATGTCTTTGCCTTAGAGATTTTTTGAAAAAAAACCTTTTTTGTCACACTTTTTGGGTAGTATAACATCGTTACGCTGCCCAAAACATTTTGAACATTATTTCATAGACCTTCTTGCATAGAGTTCCAAATTTTTTCCTACATTTTCAGACCAATCCAAGTGTACTTTTATGATATTTTGTCTAAAACAATTATACTATTCACTTTTGTCTAGTTTGTTTGTCCAAAAGAACCCAGTTTTGTACCATTTTTTGTGAGAAAATAAACTATAGCTAAAGTGCCTTTTTATTCATACCTTATACCTACTTGACTAAGTTCATGTCCAAGAATCAAATGCCTAGTGTTTTTTAGAATTGTTTCAAATTTCTTAGATTAAAACTTTCATCTATTTTCAAAGTCTAGCTTTTGACGTTGTTTGGCCAAGAGTCCTTGCACATGCCTTGTTTGAGCCTAGCTTTTGACGTCATGTTTGGCCAAAAGACCTAGCAACTTTTAAATTCCTAGATTAGATTGATTTGAAACACTTCGACCTTAGATTTTGGCATTTTGATTTTAGATTCATTTACTTGATTATCTTTGTGTGAATAGTGAAATGTTAGATACTTCATGCTAGCTTGTTTCCTCACAAAACTTTGCATAAACCTTTTGATCCTTTTGAAAAATCTATACCAAGTTGGGACATCATCTATTTTAGATATTGTAATTTTTTTAGAGTTTGTATAACTCCTTGACCTTTTATCTCAAAGCATTGACTATGGATCCCAACATGTATTCCTACACTCATAGTGGACTCATGTATAATTCAAGGATTAGTAATGTGGTTGCATAGGAAGAAATGGTGTAAGACCCCCATGTGGATAATATTGCTTCTAAGATAGATTCTTATCCCTCTTATAATACTCAATTAGGGGCACAAAGCCAAAATCCATTGGCTAACTATTTGGTTAACACACCACCTTACATAGAATATGACCAATAACAAACTGTGTAATACTTAGCTACAACACTTGTAGTGGACGAGCTAGTACTTCAACAGTCATATTCTACTAATACATCTTCCACATATGATCCATTTTTGTTTGACTGACATTTTTTAGAGAAAAAAGACAAGATTTTGGTTAGAGCCATAGAGGTAGGGGTTAAGTTTCCAGAAGACTTCCCCCATGAAAATTTACCAAGTCTAGTAAGAGTGCCCCACAATATCATTTACGATCAACAAGCTTCTTCTAGCAATACTATGGATCTAGTCTAAATAATGTACCAAGATCCTAATATATTTGATCAAAGCAAAAACATCATGGAAGAGAACTTTAACCAAATTCATATAGCATATCAAACATATCTAAATCTAGCACATGATTTCAATCAAATGAACATGGTAATTAAACCTCTCATTAACCTGGCTATTTCAACAAGAGTCTTGATAGAGTTAACTAGATAAGAGAATCCAAATTATGACCCATTTATATAAACTAATTCAATAGATAACCTGATGCATATGCCCATTATTTAAGAAGTGTCTTCAACCTCTACACTGAATAGTGAGCCAAATGTAGTGGACAATGTGCAAACAATGTCCAGTCTCGATTAAAGTGGTACTAATGTGCAAATAATTAACCAACAACATGTGCATGTAGTTAATCCCATGAGTAGATCATCATACCAAGGAGTAGGGGTTTATACACCCCAACCTCAACCAGTTGTTTCCTTGAGTGTATAACCTATGGGGTTAGGTAATCAAACAACGACCAATGTCACACTTCAATGATAGATTGTGATGAATCCTACTCCCCCATAATAGGTAGCGAGTAGTATTCCATAATAGTAGACATAGTCTAGTGTATCAATGCAACAAAGGATGAATACATTACCACCTCAATTAGGGGCAACAAATGTTCAACCCCATCAGGTAATGATGAACATACCTCTTCAGTCATAGAATAATATGCTAATCCAAAACCAAGCAATGACTAGTCAACAATATGAAAATATTGGTCAATGACAGATGTCAAATATAAAACCTAATTTCACTTCCTCATAGGGATTCATGTAATAAGGAGGTCCTCATGTTTCTTAGATACCTACTAGACAACCATTGGTTCAAAATGTGCCACAAATCTAGAGACAGGGTCTTGGTCCATAAGTTCCCACTCAACAACAATGTTTGATTATTCAGTGGCATGTCCCTTTTCAACAATAGTAGGCATAGTATAATTATATCCCTCCATCCCAACCACAAAATCCCCTAGGTCAAACCTTTATCTCCAATCCAAACTAGAATATTACATAGCCAAATGTGCAATTTCAAGTACATATCAATCCACATATGCATATTCCTAGTACATTACCCAACCAAACCAATATACCCCAACAGGTATCTCCATCATACCTCAATAAAATTGTTCCACTTGTGACCTCCCAACAATCTATCCAAACCCAAATTCTCCCTTAAACCAATATTCCATCTAGTTTCCTATCCCAAGAATTACACAGATGAAGGATGTAATTGCTACCATTTAGGCTAGGAAGCAAACCGAAAAGTTAAAATTGGATGATGTATGTTCTTATCCATTCAACATAGATTATTTGTAGATACCATTTCTTCTAGGATATGAACCACTAAAATTTGATAAATACAAAGGGAAAGGTGATCCTAAGGCTCATTTGACCAAATTCTTTGTCGCATGTCAACCAGTGGCATATAGTGACATATACCTTTTGTTGTTATTTCCCAGGAGCTTGGATAAACAAGCCTTGGAGTGGTTTTTGAGGTTTCCCATAAACTTAGTAGCATGTTTTGATGATATTTTTGATAAGTTTGTGTAGCACTTTTCCTATAATCTCAAACATGAGATTTCATTAATGAACTTGACACAAGCAAAGAAAAAATTTGGGGAGAGTTTTATGAGTTATTTACAGTGATGGAGAGCCCTTGCAAGCTATTTCACCCATAGTTTACCAAATAAAAAATTAGCCATTGTGTTTAATAGAAATTTAAATAGTGAGATAGCTTATCATCTAGAATTACAATGTGTGCATACGTTCAAGGAGATTATTGATAAAGGTTTATTGATTGAGAGGGTGTTCATCAATAAAGGAGTCATCAAGCTTAATTCAACTAATAAAAATCAAGGTACCAATCAGGAAAATAACCAACATCCCATCCAAGTGCAAGCATCACAACTGATACAATCCAATAATCATGAAAGACTGAAGCAAATCAACCACAATAGGAATGTTGTGGGAAATGGAGTAACTAAATCTTGTCACATCCAAACTATGTAGACATAATCTATACCACCTTTTTAGCTTACTCCTACCCAAAAACCTCTCTAACTAATGTTGAAAGTGTAACAACCAAGACTTGCACAATAAATACATTAGCCTTTAGCATTTCAAACCCCTCCTAGAAGAACCATACCTACACGTCATGTCTTTAGTGACCTAGGAGAACCTATTGAGTTTGTTTTTTACAAGCTTACTATTGCTAATCTGATTAGTTGGCCCATACCAAAACATTATCATTAAGGCATTCTTTATCCTAATTGGTACCATGAAAACAAATTTTGTGACTTTTATTAGGTCAATAGGCATAATCTACGAAGATATGTCCAAATCAAGCTTTTAATCAAGAATATATTGGACAATGGGGAGATAAAATTGGATAATGGTGCTTACACTTCCAATCAAAATATTGGGATCTATCAAAACCCCTTTCCCTAACATAACAATCAATAGTAATAGAATAATCAATAACAACAACAATAGCCAATGCAATAATAAAATCAACAGTATCAAAATCAATGGCCGAACTAGCAGAACCAATAAAATCAGCAGCAGAACCCACAACATCAAAATAATGGACAAAACCAAGGTCAGAACAGTAATAACCAACAAACCTACCATGCAGTTTCACATGACTAAAATAGGTTTGTAGGTCATATTACAGGGGGTAGCATTAATATCATCTCCATTAATCTTAGACCAAACACTAATTAACCTAGACCATTGCTAAATAATAATATTCATCCAAGTCACATGGATAATCCTTCTTTGACCTAGGAGTGCATATAGGCAAACCAACAAACTAATACTTCTCCTTTTGGATCTTATAGCGACAACTTGTCCTTAACCGTGACCACATGCAAGTGCACTAGTAATCAAGACTTGTCCTGTCTAGTCCCACACCATTCCTAGCATCGGTTAGAAATAATGGTCCAGTATTTAATCTTGAGTATGTAATCACAACTCAAAGGTCAAAGATTAATATCCTAGGCCCACAACCATCCACCACTTTGCCTATCATCCAACCAACCGTTTAGCCTCAGAATAAACCATTCGCTACTGACTAAGATAAGAAGTTTGATATTGTGCAATAATTATAGAAGACACTAGTACAAATTTCTATTTTAGATTTTCTACAGATGTCAATAATCCATAAAAACATCTTGAATGAGTTTTTGACCCAATCCACTATTGCTAATGACATATCCCCTGATAAATTTCAAGCTTTTATTGGACACCTAGCTCCAACCCAACAAGTCACATTCAACCAAAGTGATATGTCTTCCCTTGGCCCACTCCATAATAACCCATTGTACATAGAAGTTTTTAGTAGACAACATAAAGTGAAACATGTCCTTATAGACAATGGATCTAGCCTCAACATAGTGTCTCTAAAACTCATCAAGCTTCTTGGGTACACAATGATAGATCTCTAACCAGAAACAATAACTATTAAAGTCTATGATAATTAGGAAAGAGAGTTATAGAGCACCATTAGTTTCCTAGTTATCATTGGGCTGTTAACTCATGATACACTTTTCCATGTACTAGATCTTGAGTAATCATACAACATGCTTCTAGGTAGGCCTTAGTTACCTGAGATTCATGCAGTCCCATCAACACTGCACCAATGTATCAAGTTTTCCCACTCAGGGATGGAAGTGAATATTTCAGGAGATTTACACCCATATGAACACTGAAAGAATCTTGAGGCCAAATTTTAAATCTATAATTATTAGTATGGTATGAATCCAAGTTCCAAATAGGAGAAAGTAAATACCATACTTATTAATCCTCCACTAGATAATGGCATAGATCCTAATACCTTATATTCCCTTTCCCACATGCCACCTCTTAAAGCTTCCAATCATTTCACCATTTTAGATAATGGACCGAGAGAATATGTGACCCATGATACATTTCATATCATCAATATTCCTTAGAATCTAAAAACCTTTGGGCAACCTAAAGTCATCCCACATATGCATTGGCAAAAAAAACAAAGATAAGGGACCTATCACATTTATACCAGCATCTGACCTAGGACCTGACTCTCTTGAAGGGGATGACTCATGGTTATACAATGACAACCAAGTTAATTTTTATAAAAATTAAAAGCATCTTATTCCTAATAGGATCATGGAGTGTCACAAGTATGAAGGAAGAGGCCTCGAACCAAATCAACAAGGAACCATCGAGCTAATTTCTATGACTAGGTATGAAAGACCTTATGGACTTGGATTTAAACTGCCTAGGGGTGACCCCACATATCTTATTCAAACTCCATCACTAGTGACTAGTGATGATGATGTCAATAATGATTCAGAGTCTGATCATAGCCTCACATTTGATGACCTAGCTAAAACCAACCTATTTGATAACAATGCCATTTGTACCCTTACCTTGGCCATTCATCACAACCATTTTCCATTATATTATCTTCAATTGATATAGTAGGACCAACAAGAATCTAATATTTTGCTTGATGAGTTATAGAATGATGAGGCTTTCTATGAGTTTTTAGGCCTTAGAGACAACGTTCCATTGGGAGATCACAAATCAGGATTCTCAATCACATTAGATCCTATAACCTATTTTGAAAAGTGATTGAATACCCTTAACCAAAAGCAGATAAGTAAAAAAATGAGGTCCTAAAGTGAAAGACTCTTTGAGGTAATTTTTTACTAGGGAAAAAGTAAATATAAAGGCTAATCTAGTGGTGAAAACCTATTTTATGTGCCATTAGATGGGGGTGTTCATTCTTCTTTTAATTTAAACTAGGAGACCACCAATGATGAGCTTGCCTGTGGATCAGAGTTCAACTTTGAGAAAAAAAAAGTATTTTATTAGATACTTCAAAAAAAATTTACTTTTTTTGTTACATGGCCAGATCTCCCATTAGGGGATTTAGATTCATCATGCTTAGGAGAAGTTGAAGAGTAAGTCCTAACAGAGGACCCTGACATAGTCCAATAGTTCAAGTCATTTCCAACTATCTTAGAAGATGGTTCAACCCTTCAAGTAGAAGATATAATGGAGGTAAATATCGAGACTCCATTAGACCTAAAATGCATAAAATTAGGACATCTATCATTGAGGAGGAATGTGACATCTTTGCAGATCTATTAAGAGAGTTTGTGGATATTTTTGCATGGGCCTATTTTGACATGCTAGGTTTAGACCCCACCTTGGTTCTACATCACCTTGTGGTTAATCCTGATGCCAAAATGGTAAAATAAAAGCTACATAAGATGCATCCTTACATTTATATATTGGTAAAGAAAGAGTTGGAAAAATACTTAGAAGTAGGATGTATCTGATTTATTGACTACTCTGAATGGATCTCTAATGTTGGACATGTTAGTAAAAAGTCTGAAGGGATTAGAATTTGTACTAATTTGAGACATCAATAAAGCTTATCCTAAAGATGATTTTACCTTTCCTAATATTTACATGATCATAAATTTTATGGCATGTTATGAAATGCTTTCACTTATGGATGGCTTTTCAGGATGTAATCAAATCAGAATAACACCAAAAGATCAGCACAAAATAGGGTTCACCACTCCATGGGAAAAATTTGTTATCAAGTGATGCCATTTGGCCTTAAGAATGTTGGAGATACATATCAAAGGGCTATGACTATCATATTCCATTATATGATGCATGATATTGTTGAAGACTATGTCGATGACATATTAAGAAAATCCAAAACTAGGGCTGACCATCCACCAGTGCTACATAAGATATTTGAAAGACTACAAGAGTATAAAGTTAGAATAAATCCAAAGAAATGTGTGTTTGGTGTACCCTCAGGCAAATTACTTGGATTTATCATGCCTCATAGAGGTATTGAAGTCATTTCAGCTAAAGTCCATGCTATAATCAAGATGCCACCACCAATCAATTTAAAGCAACTCCATAGTTTGTAGGGTAAGATCCAGTCAATTCGATGTTTCATCTCTCAATTAGTAGATAAGTGCCATCTATTTACACACCTTTTAAAATAAAGGAGTTGTATTTCACTGGGATGATCACTATCAAATAGCTTTTTAATAGCTCAAAGATTATATTGTCAATCTTTCTATTTTATTACCTCTTATGCCAGGAAAGCCATTCTTATTATACTTATTAGCTACCAACCATGCTCTAGAGGCACTCTTGCCTCAACATGATGACAAAGGAAAGGAGCATGTTATATGCTACCTAAGTCATACCTTGGTTAAATATGAACATAACTATGCACATGTTGAAAAAGCTTCTCTAGCCATGGTTTTCATAGCTTAAAAATTGTGTCATTACATGTTGAATAATAAAATTATGGTCATTTCAAAAGTAGATCCACTCAAGTATCTACTATCTAAAACATATTTTCAAAGTATAATGGCTAAATGGATCATGCTTCTTAGTGAGTTTGACATAGATTATGTCAATCAAAAGGCAATCAAAAGAAAATTTCTTGTAGATCAACTTGTTAAAACACCTCTCATAGACACCTAACCACTCATGTTTCAATTTCTTGATGAATCCATCATAACCATCATGGACACACCCCTTTAGGAGCAGCCCTAAAAATATTATTTTGATGGTTCATTCACTACACATGGATCATGGGTAGGCCTATTATTTATTACACCACAAGGGGATATGATCCCTAAAGCATTCAAAATTAGATTTCCTTGTACAAACAACATGGTCGAGTATGAAGCACTTGTTGTAGGACTTCGACAAGTAGTGCATTGGAATATATCTCATCTTCAAGTTTATGGTGATTCTTTTTAGACCAAAGATGACAAGTTGGTTCCATATAAAGCCATGGCTGACACTCTTAAAAAGCAAATTGCCAACATTTAGTTTGAGCACATACCAAGGGGTAGTAACAAAATTTTAGATGTTATAGCTACTATTGGCTCTCTAAATCAAGAAATAGATAAAGCTAGAAAGTATCAGTTCTTCATCAAAAAAAATTCAACACCAGCTCATTAACCTTCAATTGTTGCCATGATTTATGATATTTTTGGTCCTAATTCTATCTGGTACTTAGACCTTTACAACTACCTTCATGACCAAGTTTTACCACCTAACCTCTCTAAAAAAAAACCAGGCCTTAATTCATATTTCCACTCATTATACTATACTTGGATCCACTCTTTACCATCTTAGTTTTGATGGAACTTTGCTTTGTTGTTTAACTTTAGTAGAATCTACACTAGTGTTAAGAGAATTTCACGAAGAAGTATGTGGAGCTCACTCTAGTAGGGCAGTCCTATCCAAAAATCTCTTTTGTATTAGTTATTATTGGCCCATAATGGACATAGATGCTATTGTATATGTAAATAAATGTGACAAATGTCAATGACATACTAATCTAATTTATGTCCCAAAAAAAACTCTGAAACTGATGTTGACACCATGGCCATTTTCTACATGGGGACTTAACCTCATTGGGAAGATTAACCCCACTTCATCTAATGGCCATAAACATATCCTTACCACCACCAAATATTTCACTAAGTGGGTTGAAGCTATACCCCTCACTTACGTGATGGAAAGCAAATTTCTAAATTCATCTTCAACCATCTCATTTGCCACTATGGTATCCCCTATGACATTATATCCAAAAATAGAGGATCATTCAAGAATAAAGATGTAGAATAATTATGTAATGAACACACCATCACCCAACATTCCTCTATATCATATTACCCTTAAGGTAATGTCCAAGCCAAGGCATCCAACAAAACCATTGTCAACATTCTCAATAAGATTGTCAATGATGCCGGTCATGATTAACACCTCTAGATATTCCCCACCCTTTGGGCATACCATACCAATAATCATACCCCCATAGGATCCACTCCATACTCACTTATTTATGGTACTAAATCCATCCTTCCCATTAAGGTTTAATTTCCTTCACTACACATCTTTTTCAAGCATGTCTTGGATGATCATGATTATCAAGTAGCTTGCCTGCAAGAGATAGATCTACTTGATGAAAAATGCACAATCATGCTTAACAATCTTCAAGCATATTAAAATTGACTCAAAGGCCACTATAATCATCATGTTAAGTATAGAACATTTGAACTTGGTGATCTTATTTTTAAATAAAACTAAAAGAATACCATGACCAAGAAGAAACATAAATGGAAATTCAAACCAAACTAGATAGGGCCTTTCATCATCACTGCAAATTATAGATCGGGATCTTATAAGCTTGCCACACTAGATGGTGATGAACTTCTTGAGCCAATGAATATTATTCATCTCAAGTGGTACTATGCTTGAATGCTAAGGTGTATTATCTATAAGAACCATTTCAGTTATACCATTTTATCACTATTCTTCTTTGTACAAATACCATCCTTATCCATCCTCTTTTCCATATCCACTTTCTGCTTCTGACCTATCAAACAAGTGTGTTATAAAAACCTAGCTCATTTGAGCTTGGTTTTCATCATTCGTTACATAGTTTTAGTATCGAGGTATTTGATCAGTTCATTAGTTATTTCAAGTATTTCAAACAAGGATCATATCTTTGGATAGTGTGTTAAAATTTTTGACAGTTACATCCTTCATTTGCTAGTCCTTTCTTACCACCAGACTTGCTACTAATTATAACTGCCTTTGGGAAAGATAGTACCATTGACCTATGATATTGTGTCCTAGTTATAACCACCTATGGGTAAACTAGGGGCAACATTAAGCCTTAAATTACTAACTTGCCACTTCTTATGCCATACTGTGTCTTTTTACCAATTGTGCCTATTTTGTTTGAATTGAATATTGCACTGGTCAAATTCCTCCATTGTAAGGTTAGAACTACAGTGACTTGAGGTCCTACTTTGGGACTATGTAGGCAATTCTTGATACTTTTTGAGGTTAGATTAGTCACCCTTCTCCACCATGCTCTCACTATTTTGAGAGTAACCTAAGCTACACTCTCGTAATATTATGAGCAACCTAGGCTATGCTCTCACCATTTTATGGGTAACCTCAGTTTGAATGCTCTCACCATTTTGTGAGCTTGAACCATTTAGTGTCTCATCATTCTCGATTGAGTTGAGATACTTCAAACATTTCCAAAAACATTTGAAAAATTAATAGAAAATAACAAAAACATTTACCACTTTTTTGCCTTAAGGATTCTGGGAACCCTTACTAAGTTACAAGTAAATCACTTGTCATTTAGTTTCCCCATCCTTTTTTACCTTTTTATCTCATGCACTTTCCATTTTATAAGACCATTCCTATTTTTATATCACATCCATTCTATTTATTTTCCTCAATTATCATATTCTTCCCATTCCTTGGGAGAATTACATTTGGCCTAAAGTTTTTTATTAGATATTACATCCATAGAACTATGTAGGCAACATCCACTTGCCTAGTGCACATGGAGATAGCTAGGCCACCCCTTCTTTTTCTTCTATTCCCCCATTTTGTTTGTTTGTTAAGTTGCCACCTATTTTCTAGGGGCAATGTTTGTAGGGTTTTTATTATGTTGTTTGTTTATTTCTACTTATTTTGTTTATTTGTGTGTCTATTTGTTTGCTTTTAGCACTATTGCTTTGATTCAGTTACTGTCTGTTCATTGGGTGATTATTTGTCCACACTTATACTCAAATCCATCCATATTCATATGTTTACATTGTCATCATGGTTTCTATCTTTGGTGCATTGTTTTCTATTGACTATTGGATTATGAGAGTTATTCCTTACACATATTTTGGCTATCTTTATGGTGTTCTATCATGAAGCCTACCATCATATGCTATAACAAACCTCAGCTTCAAGAAGTCTATTCAGTAATGGTGGTATCTCTTTGGCACTGACATCTTGATTCCATCCTAATTATATCCTAAAAAGAGTAATTAAACATGAAAGACTTTCAACCTTTATTAATTCAAATGAGCATCTCCCTACTAGTAAGTTGTTCCAATTAATCATTACCCTCTATGTTAAATTATCATCATCCTCAGCCAAGTTTATCATATTTTTCATAATTGGGGTCCAATGATTATAACCACATATGGGAAAATCATTGCACACTGTCCCACTTGCATTTCTCACTGATTATAACCGCCTTTGGGCAAATCATTGTGTTGTCACCATTTTAATTTTTCTACCTATATAGGGGTATGTTATTATCTTGTTTGTCTATCCTAATTAGGGTAGATCCATCTGCTCAATGATTATAACCACCTTTGGGCAAATCATTGTGTTATCATACCACATTGCAACTATCGGGGTACAATGCTTATAACAACCTTTAGGCAAACCATTGTACACTATCCCACTTGAATTGTTAATGATTTTAAATACTTTTTTCAATATCATTGTGTTTTCACCCCATCATCTTTCCTTTCTTTAGTCCCCTCATTTTTATTCTTTCTTTTCGAGGGACTATTTGTCGACTTACCTATGTCAACTATTCCCTCAAGGGGGCATCTTATAGTTAGTTTATCATCATTTCCATTGTAGGCATATAGGACCTTTTCATTCTTTGAGAAGACTTTACTGTTCTTATATCTTGTAATGCCTTCCTAAATAGGGGAAAACTATAGACACCTAAATCTGGCCACCGATAACCTCTAATTAGGCTTTTGGCTAATTTCCATCCAAAATGCATAATTTTGCCTAAAAACACTAAAACATGCTAAATGATGTGAAATTGACATATCCAAGAGCCAATTTTGGCTAGGGTATCACTAAATGGGGTAATGCAATTTATAAGCCAACTAACTTTGATCAGATCATTTCGAGTCAAAATGCCAATGTTGCACCCATGTGCTTTGAACTGCTCTTTCCTATCAAATCTTCTGCACAAGATGTGTGCCTTTTTTATTTTTTGTTGGTAACATTCTAAATAGGAATATGGTTCTAATGCATCTGATAGCACCTTCTAATTTCAATCTAGTTAAATTTAGGACCAATAACAAGGCATTCTGATCAATTTGTGTAATTTGTGCATAATGTGCTTAATCATGTTTAAGAGCTAATTAACCTAAATCAAAGCCTAATTAATAATTCAATGGAAACTTATTGAATAATTTATTTTGTAAATGAATATTGAATATATGCATCATCAAGTGACCTCATTTCTTGGGAAGACATTCCTAGGCTATAAATGCCACAAATACCAGGATTCATGCCTCTCATGCCTCATCAATGTCTTCTACGATGCCCTCCATGCCTCTTAATTTCCCCATCTTCCAATGTCATGATGAGGATAATTAAAAACTTAATTTTAAAAATTGAATAAATCCTCAACCACACATCTCAATACTTAGATGGACAGTTAAGGTTGATTCTGATAAAATCCAAAAATCTATAAATAGGAGGCCTCACACCATCATTTCTAAGCTTTCTTGATGCAAAGTTATAATGCCAAATTGGTTCCAAAATCTTTAAGAAACTAGTGTTACCATGCCAAATTGATTCCGAGCCAAAGGTGCCAAGGAGAGATGGAGGTAGCCAAGCTTCCATTGCCAAGGACTTCATGAGCACAAGCCGAGCAAGCCACTACTACAAAGGCATTTAGAGCATCTAAGAAAGGTGAAGGAATTCTTGTGTTTGATTCTTTACATTTTAGTTGTGTTTATCATTTGGTTTTGTTAACTAATCTCTCCCTAGTGTTTAGTCCTAGAGATGTTATGCTATTATTGTGTTTATTTCACTTTGTTTTCATTTTAAAACTAACACCATATTAACCATCCTCTCTTGAGTCAAATTCCTAGATCACAAACAACAAGGACCAAAATAAAAAAAACAAAAAAGTGCCCAAAGCACTTATGGAATGGAAACATAGAATAGAAAGGAAACTAACATAAATAAAGCAAGGGCAACTAACCTACTAAACAAATGTGCACATTGGTGCTTAGATAAAATCATAAAATCTACTTTAATTTATATAATATTGTACAAAAAATTTTAAGCACCTCCCTCCTAGATCAAATGGAAAATTTTGAGTTTCATTCATATTTAACAAACCAAAATTAAAAATACCTTGTTTTAGAGATACTATAATTGGTGAACCAGGTAGTTTGATGGCCAATCCTTTAGATGTGTTGTTCAATGGTTAAAATAGAATAAACATGTCTCTAATGTATAAATACTAGTCCAAGTACTCCCAATTTGGTTCTTATCAGATTGAAGGAGTTCTTTATTTATGTTGATCATCACTCTTGAAAAACCCTTGCATGAAGACTTCATTTATGCTCTTGGGAGAAACTACACTTGGTTCACTTGATGGTTCAAAAAGACCACATTATTCCATCTTATCCTTGTGTAAATTAGTATTAATCATTCCTCGATCAGCATGCTCATAATGTTTTGTATAAAGGACATGTCTCTCATCCTCTTCAAACTCTTTGATTATGGCATTGAACCATTACCATAACTCTTCAGGCTCATGAGTGGTATGTTCATCAAATTACATCACCTGAGCACTTGAGATGTCTCTTTCATCAACCTCACTCAAGATTTCATCTTGTTCTTCAACTATAAATGAGGATTGACTTAACCATCTAAGTTCTAAAATATCACACATGTCTTACTCAAGGTCTAATTTTCTCTCATCTAGATCCAATATATTAGGACTATCCTCAACTGACACCTCATATTTAAGTGGACCAACTTTAGGCACCTGGTTCTGAATTTAAGGTCTACTCTATTTTCAACTTGAGGATTGTCTTCTTAAGGCAAGTTTATAACATTAAGTTACTCCATTTTACTCAAGAAACTTGAACACAAATATTTTCATTGATCTTCTAAGTCACTTGGGTTGCCCTTGACCTCTATAATAGGTTCATGAAGGTTGTCCTTTTACTTCTCATCAATTTCTTTCAACTTGGAAGTTGAAACATGATCTTCACTATGAAGTGGGCTACCTATCATGATCTCCTCACCATACACACTTGTAATGTCCTCTTTAGGTTCACCTATGACTTTAAACTCCTCTATCTTTTGTAGAACAAGTTCTTTCTCCAAGAGGGAGATGGTGGGAAGGTGAAGAAGTTCACCTTGTTTATATTTTAAGAGAGTGTCCTTCTAGCTTGGGACTTTGAATAACTTCTTTGGTGGCTCTTGAGGAAAGGAGATAGAGTCTCAAAAATCTTATACACCAAGCTCATTGAGATGAGCTATGGTTGTTTGATTTATTTCTTACACAACTAACTCCTCTACTAGAACTAGTTCTTGGACTGTCTCAATTAACACCTCCTCATTTTTATTTGTGCCCTTTTAAACTAATTTCCATTATGGAAATGAGTATAGAACAAATGATTTTTCTTCATTTTTAATAGTTATAAGAGAGGGTGGTCTCACAAGTGATGGAATAACATAGCCAAGGTCAAAAGTTTTGGATAAGATCCTTGATGGAAAGGATTCATGATCTTGAGTTGGAATGGGTGTAGGGATATGAGAGGGAAAACTAATTGGCTTAATTTTGACATACTCTTTCTCCCACTACTCAAACACTTTTTCAATGGATAATACCCACCCTTTCAATTCTTGTTTCTTAGCCTGTGGATAGTCAGCTTCTTTAATGGATGCTCACATGTTACAAAACTCTGACAATAAGATCCTTATCCCATTCATGGCATGAATGGGGAATTCTTATCCAAGTTTGACCCCCTCATTGATTTTCATTATTTTTCTCCCTTGGTCTAATATTGCATCTTTGAGTTTTGATAAGGAATGATTTTAACAAGGTTAACTAAGGGGTTGATCAAAAACTCTTGAAGGTTGATCTTGAGGCTCTTAAAGGGGAGAAGACACATAAGACTAATCCAAATGATCCCACTTATCTTCAATACACTATCTTCATTTTGGATCATGGTTCTCATTATTTCTATGTCTTCATTTTCATAAGATGACCATTATTCACTCTCAAAAACTAACCATCTATTCTTGGCCATTTGAAGAACACTCCTTTCCTTTCTAAGGATATGGATAGATATGGCTAGAAAAAACTCCAAATCCCTACCAATATCCCTTATCAACTTAATATAAACTGATAATGCTTACTTGACTCCCGATAAGGATATAATAGTGTAATCTTGGTCTTGACAAGGGGAATTAGAAGACCGGTTTGAATGCAAAGGAGGTTGACCTTGGTCATATGCAGGGGTGGGAGGAGGACAAAAGCCATGATAGGACTGATAAGATGTTTGAGGGCCACTTAAGGGGAACATAAAAAGATTATTTACCTGATAAGTGTGATGTTAAGGTAGAGAAAAATCATACTAACCAAAATAAGATTGCTTGTACATACCATATTATGATGATTAGGCACTTAGTTATGCTACTTAATCTAGACAATATATGTTTTTAGTCACCATTGATGTTTGAAAACTTGCCTCCAAAGACTGATTGGATGAAGAGAACAACAAAACTATTCACCAGTGAATAATGTAGTAAATCTCACTGGGCATGCTAGAAACTATTATGACATGGAATTATACCCTTGTGGAAACATTCTTCAAGATCCTCCACTCCCAGTCATAATATTGGAATAGCCCCAGGCTGTGGGTCACCTATGGTGGGGTTGAACCTCTGAAGAAGGTTGGCTTCCTCTTGATGGATCACCTATAATAATGTTAATGCATAGAAAAGGGTTAGAAAAGGGGGGAAAGCTCCTAAGAAATTTAACCAAGAAGATGCACCAAAATAAAAATGGGAGACTTCCATAAGCTTGAACCCACACTAGATTAACACAAGATAATACTAGCTCACACAAACTCAAAATCAAGTTGATTGCATAAGTATTTCATAGACTAGGTTTAAGGATCAATGAATGAAAACAAAGAATATTTATAAGACTCACTGAGGGATTACATTAATGATATATAGAACACTAATCTATACCTATAAACAACTTTAAAACACCCTAAAATAGGTTAGACAGGAGGACAAAAGATGAGGAAGATTCTCCTTCACAATGCCATCATGCACAACTTACTCAACATAAATCCAAGGCAAGAGATAGGTAAATAAAGTTTTTATCGATTTAATAGGTAATTATTACATATTTTTTATAGGGTTTAGCCTTATCAAAATGAGCATATCTTGAAATATCTCAAAGAGTCCCCTGATACTCCCAGAAATGAGCATCCTTACAAATGAGAAAGAATGAGTGATATATAGAAAAGGGGAAGAGAGAATAGAGGGAGCACATTGACCAATAAAAATCAATGATATGCCACTTGTAATTAATTCTCTACCACGTTTTAATCTAGCCAATATTAACCCTTCATTAAAAAATTAGCCTTCATTTGCTCCTATAGTCTTCAAGCTCCTCTCATTGGCTGAGAAAAATGCACTAGAAGATAAGGGTCTATTCTATAGATGATGAGTCATGATCCTTTATTTAAAATAAGAAATATCCTTAAGATTCAAACAATAATTAAATGTTCCGCTATGCTCTAACCAATTCCCAACTCCCTTTGCTTGATTTTTTACACCATCTCCTACTTGCTTGCTTATGAAGATAAAATCTTCATATCTTAAAACTGATAGAGCCATGTCATGTCTGCTTTGAACAATAATTTGTACTTTATTTATCAATAATATAACCATGTCCATATATGAGACACTTATTCATAATCATTCATATCTACCCCTACTTCAATATCTAGACATAAGTCTTCTATAGATGAAAATCAATTACCTTTATTGGTTTTCATATAGTTATTATATCAATGAAAACCTATAGGCTGCTTGATCTCATTTTGACAACTAGCTGCCATCTTTGATCTCTATATTAGGTCCTAAAATAATTATTTTACCTTTTAACTTTTATGAAACTCATGAAATCATGTATGCACACATCTTCTTTAAAGAGCAATGATCACAGTTGTGAGACAATTCTACAACTCCAAAAGATGGGCTCTATAAGTATTAATTTTTCAAACCAAAGGTTGAAATTATTCTTTAATGGTGATGAAAATTCATTGGAAATGGAACTTCACCATTAACAACCTTGAATATATAATTGTCTTCATAATGGCATTTAGTTGAGCTCCAATAGTGGTATATGATTTTTGAAACATTTTTCTTGGTTTGAATTAGGTTGAAATTGTTCTCTATTTGAAGTCCATATCTTTGAATTTTAATTCTAACCATCGATCTTGATCTAAGATCTTCTCAAATTATTCCACTTGTCAGCTCTCCATTTATTTTGTAGGATTCTATTGTTAGTCCTTTAAATTCTTGACCTCATGCACATTGTCAATCTTGATTTATATGAATAAACATGTACTATTTATCTTATACTAGCCTAATGTAGTTATGACACTTGGTAGGAGCTTTTTCATCCTTAATATCCTTTGAATATTTGACCCTCACTCACCATTATATCTCTATGTACAATTACACTCTCACCATTGATCTGTTTGGACCCACTGGCATTTTTCAATTGATGTTCACCATTAGATCTCTACTCAAGTACCCAAGATCTTGCCACTTATTAGATTTTCACTTACACTAACCTTTTGACTTTATCCTCACCATTAATATTTATTGTATGATCAAATTCTCACCATTAGATTTTAGGACCCACTGACATTGTTAGGTTATCCACTTGCCATTAGATCTCAACCTTATCTCTCAATATTTAGACACTTGTCACTCTTACATTAAACATTGGGATAATTAAATTCTAACTGATACTTTATAGAGCTTAAACTTGACATCTGTGTGTCGGTTTCATTCTACAAATCTGAATTTGAAGCTTTATATCTCGATATAGTAAGCTCATCAAGACATGAAATTTGTAGAGGATGATCTTGGCATGAACAACATCATGTTCATGGAAATTTTTTTCCCTGAGAGGCTCCCAAAATATGTTTATTAGATGCACATTCAAGTTAACCCATTTATTTTTGTATGATGTGTTGTGACGGTCTGGTCTTTCAAATCTTATACAAGTCATTTGATCATTCACTCAAATAAGAACTTTGCTCATATATTCAATCCAAGAAAAATTTTGGTATGTGGGCAAAAATTGGCCAATAGTAAGTTTTTTTACTCCTAATACTATAATATTATGCCACTTGTCACCATCCCAAGAGACCAAAGCCCTAGAGTGATGGTAGTATTCAACCTGGGACCATGTGGTCCTATGAAATCCATTAAGATACTGAAGTAACAGCAAAAAAAATGCAAAAATGCAAAAAGTGGTAGAGAATCAGACATATAAGCATTCCCATCAACATACAAAAGTCTAAATTTGATGGCCAAGGTAAGGACCAAATGATGGGTAAGTCATGACTTGTGTTCAATTGAAATCAAATACAATAAGTAGAATATAACATGTAACTGCAAGATATAAACTTAAACATTTTAAACCAGAAAGAGAACATAATAAGTTGAAAATAACCTACATCACTAGTCTCATAAGTTAATCACAATAAATTAGAATGAAAATAGAGATGGCAATGTCTGAGACATAGGCGAAGATTTGGGTAAAGTAAAAGGTTGAAATTAAGAATATTTTTCACATATCCAAGGTAGATTCAAACCAAAGGATAGGGATATTAGTAGGTTTATCAAGATAAATGAATGCATCTATTTATAGATGGGATCAATCCATAGTTTAGTATTACCCAGTATTAACATTTAATAGGAAATGGCACATATAGAAGGGGATTTTTAGTCTTATGGATAAGCATAAACATGTGGAATGGAAAAATCTAGAGTAAAGATCCAATGGATTTATCTTTGGGATTGTTTTGTAATTAGGTGTCTCTACCTATTTGGATTGATGATCGAGTAGTGGAAGAAATTAAATACTAAATAATACTTATTATTAATTGGAGATTAAATCCACTTCCATCTTAGAAGTTGTACCTAAGATTTGTGCCATGATTGGATCCTTATCCTTCCTTGATGTGTTATCAAAAAAGACTAATTTCCAATCATTTATTCCCTTTAAGTTTTATATCAAGAGAATTTAATTAATGTTTGTGCACCATAGCCATGATGGATTAACATTGTTTATATAATCAACATTGTTTTCTATTATAAAAGGGTCGATAAATTTGATTCCAAAATGCTATCAAAATAACAGCAGGATTCACCTATTTTTTTCTCGTGCTTTTGAATTTTGATTGTCTAGCATGGTAAACATATTTGAGTATCAAATTTCTATTGAGATTGATCAAAGATTTCACTTGTTATTCCTACTAGGTTTTGTCTTGACAGTTTTCCAAAGATCTTGATTTGATAAGTAATCTATGTAGAGAATTTCTTTTTTAATATTGTTGGTGTGTAAGTGGATATACAATTAAATTATGTAGCATCTAGTTTAAATAGATTTGAGAACTCATTATATTTATCTTGAGGCTTACATGGGTCATGGTGCGCAAATAATTAGTGTAATTACTTTCTTTGAATAATGTTTTAGATTTCATGTTCACATATTATTCCTTGGAGTCTTGTTCATTGTGGTGTTTAAATTTGTGTAATAGATAGATTTAATTCCCAATGATTAAATATTGTAGACATCTAATTGCTAACACCATTTGTGTTAAAATTTTCAATCTTACTCAAATTACACTGAAATGCACATTTTAGGCCAAAATCCATAAAATGTGATAAATGGTTTGAGCTTGTCATTTACAAGTGCCGATTTAGGCTAATGTGTCCCCAAATGGGGTAATGCATTTAATGTGATACCTAACTTTGATCAATTTATTTTGAGTTAAAATGATAAATTCAACTTTTTGTGCTCTGGATCACTCTTTTTTTTCTAATTCATTAGTACACATCATGTACCTTTGTTATTTTATGTTGATAACATCTTAAACGAAAACATGGTCTATATGCATCTAACATCACTTTTTAGTTCTTCTCCAATTAATTTACAACCCCACAATATAACTTTCTAACCATTTTGATTAATTGTGCACAAATTTCCAAATAATTGCATTAAACTTGATTAACCTTGTTTAAGGCTAATTAATCTAAATCAAGAGTTTAAGTGGATTTTCCATGGAGGTTATTAAATATTTCTTTTTATAAATTGATTTATATTAATTGCATCACCTAATGATATCATTTCTTGGAAAGGCATCCCTAGGCCATAAATACATAAAATATCTAAATCATGACCTCCCATGCCTCATTAATGCCCTTCTTCTAAAATCATTATGAAGGAAGTTATGAATTTTAGCCTCCAAAATTGAATGGATTATTGGCCACACATCTTGGTCTAAAGATGGATGGTCATATATCATTCTAATCAATCTCAAAAATATATAAATAAGAGGGCATAGAACACCATTTTAAAACTAAAATTGTGTAAACTTATAATGATAAAATCTCTCCACAATTCATTTGTGTTTTGATTTTTGTGTTATTTACATTTGGATTAGCTTCATTGATAGGCAAGTTAGATATTTTCAATATCATGAGCCTAGGTTTTATGGAGTGTTCTTGAGACATTGGAGGAGTTTTCCACCATTTTTGTTGAAGACAAGGATCCTTGATCAAGGGGAGAACATGTTTTTGAGATGATTTTGAGAAATGGAGTCACTTAGAAAGATAACAGTTTACTTTTTTTCATTTGTATCTTATTGTTATTACCCTACACGAATAGATTGGTTTGATCTAGTTATCTCTATATGCATTTTTCTTTGATTTCTTAAACTAATGATTGACTAATTATTTATTTTAATCTAGTCTACATTTTTGCATGCTTGATAGGACTATACCCCATGAATTTAATCAAAAAGCACCTAAAATAAATTTACTAACCATTTCCTTATAGGATCTTAGAGTGTAGAGGCAAAAATTGTGAAAATTATGAGCAAAAGTATATTTTTTGGAAAGTCACAGTTTTGTCTAATGGACTACAATCTCATAACTCACACAGTCACGAGTTTGTCATTTTCAATCATAGTATTATGTTTACATTATATTTTTTCTGACTAACCTTGATTTTGTCTATATATTTTATAGCTATATTGTAATACCATTACACGTAAGTAGTGATATTGTAATCCCACTACTTGTTAGTCACAACATTGTATTACCATGACTTGACAGTCACGAGATTACCTATCTAAATCATAGAATTTTCTATCTAAGTCACAATATTCTCTAACCATTATTGGTTAAGTGACAATACTATAAATCTCATAGTGGCAGTATTGCACTATAACTCATAGGATTGTGACCCTGACTTGACCTGAATAGTGGTATTGTGGACCCAAATAGTGATATTGTTAGCTTGAGTAGAGATATTACATGTTTGAATCATGGTTTTATACAGTATCAAGATTACACTTTGGATTAGTGGGATTACACTGTGTAAAACTTGAGAACTAATTTTGTAAAGTTGTTTATTTCATTTGGAAAAATGCTTCAAGGCTAACCAAAATTCTAATTTTTTCTGTACAGGGCCAACTTGAAAAATGATCTAAATAAGCTTAGTCTAGTCTTTATAAACTCTTTTTAAGTGCTTAAAAAGGATTAGAAACATTTATTTTGGGTACTTAAAGAAACACTTAGATGTTTTGCTTGAATGTTTTGTAATTATTCTTTACAAATTTTTACAACTTAAGGCCAAGGGGCCAAAGAACATCACCAAACTTTTTTGATTTAAGTGCTTTCAAATTGAACACATTTCAAAGTTTGTCTTCAATAGATTATTGTTTTGTTAGAATTGATTGGCAAAAATAAAGTTGTGTGTGTATGCTCTCCCTCTGTCCCCTATAGATAACTTGTGGGATCAAGCACCAACTTTATTGCAAAGTGCATTAGTCAAAGACATAAAAGATAAGTTGTGAAGGCTCTCCCCAAGACCTGCATGGCTTGGGTGATCTAGAAACAACCTTTAAAGCTCTTCTACTTGTCTTTTATTTTTACATATTAGATTATGAGGGGGATTTCATCACCTCCCATAAGTTCTTTAGGGAAGCTTTGACCTAAGGCTTCATCTCTCAACATTGTTTTCAATCCCTCTCCATGGGGGGTGTATAAACCATGATCACCTATTGGGATGGTGGTTTGAGTAGCTAAACCATATCCTATCACTAGGTTAAGCCCATGGCACATATGATCATATTGGACATTGCACTACACTGAGCAAACAATGTATGTAGTAGTTGTAAAAAGGGTAAGACCTTGTTAAAATAAACTATATGATGTGGACCCAATTGAAGTGTTGATTCTCTTTCATTTTGATGTGAAATTATTGTACATGAGATCCATCTAGAAACATTCAAAAACTTACTAGTTTAGTTAACCCCACTTTGCCACACCTTGTCAGTTTAGGGTTTAAGATGATTAATTAATAGCTGTGTCTTTATATTAGATTACTTGGTCTTGTTTTGGGTCAAAACTAATTGTTAACATAAACACCATAAACCAAAACACATTGTCGAAAAAATTTTGAACAAGAAGGCATTACGCTATCCAAATGAAAATCAATCTTTTCCTTTTTCAAATTTGTCATCATAAACATTGTGCCATAATTAGTCTAATTGGTTCAATTATACTACCCATTTGAGTCTAAATCATTTTCAAAATTAGATTAAGTCCTTCATTAATAATTCACATTCAAAATTGAACCTTTCTAAGTTTTAAGGGTTGATGTGTTAAATTGGGTTCACCATTTGCACATTAAACTTGTTTTAACTTGGGTTCAATTTTCTATTTTTTAAATTGAGGGCCCTTTTATAAACTCAAAATCACACATCATCTTGGTGGACTTCAACTATCTTGTGCATCTCTCACACTTTAAGTTTGAGAACACATTTTATACTACCCTTCCTACCACCATGTGGTGGCATTGTGTTTCGCATTTGGTTTTAGTTTTATACTTAAGAATTATTGCATGTTTTCATATTTTGATTTTCTTAGTTTGCATTATTTCCTTTGTGATCTAAAGGGATTTCTTCTAATTTTCTATTAGTAACTCATCAAAGTTGAACTAAATTTTATGATATTGATGTATCACAAAAGTCTAGGATTTGGTGTACTAATTTTCACCTTGGATTTTTGAGTTTCATACCCTCTTCCAATTTATATGATTTAAAATTTACCAAAAGTTGATTAAATTCATGAACCAAATCTTTTAATTATGTATGGTTGCAATCCACCCTCCTTTTTATAGTCTCTTTTATTACATTATCATTTGCTTGTAAGAGAACTAAAACATCATATCTTTTTTAAATATTTGAAAAAAAAATCAAAATCTTGTAAAATGTTGAGAACACTCTTTTAACAATGACTCAAAGGTATACTTGTAATAGGGGTTTTTGTGGCCTTAGTTGTAAGTTAGAGCATTCTTATGATAGGCATGAGCACTCCATCTTATTTGAGGATGTTTCCCTCTTTGAGCCTATCTATTGAAAACCAATCACATCCGTGTTGGTTGTCATACATCATCCTTTTCCTTCCCCTTTAATTTATGTGTTGTACTTAAAGGTTACTATTTTGGGTTATTCTCCTCTAGCTTGTGCGAGCAAGTAGGCTCTACAACACATGAAGGTTACCATTTTGGGTTGTCTTTTGTCTCCTTTGATTTGTGCACCACACATGAAGGTTACCATTTTAGGATATCCTCTTTTTCCTTCAACTTGTGAAAATAATCAAGCTACACAATATGTGAAGGTTATCATTTTGGGATATTCTCCTCCAGCTTATGTGAGCAAACAGGCTCCGCAATTCATGAAGGTTACCATTTTAGGATGTTTTCCATCTCCTTTTATTTGCATGCTTTGTGTGAAGGTTACCATTTTTGTCTATCCTCCTTCTCCTTCTATGAGTATGAATATTCAATCTCTATAATGTGTAAAGGTTACCATTTTAAGACCTCTTCCTTTGGTTTGCACGAGCAACAAAATTACGAAGCATCCAATTATTACCATTCTTGGCCCATCACTAATTTTTAATGAACCTATTATTGAAGAACATCCATTTGATGAACCAATTAATTTTTATCCCTTCTTTAATAGTCTAATTTTTGGAGAATCCATTATTGAACCACAAACCATTATTCCCGCTAAACCAAATGTTCCCTACTTTAAAAATGTCATGTCTATCTTTAAGCCTCAACAAAAACCATTAACTCTTCAAGAGCCATCTTATGAGGACCAAAATGTGTTCAAAATTTATTTTTTGTAAACAATTATGAATCAAAACCACAATGTTATTATTGAAACACCCATTTGTGATAAGTCAACCTATGATAAGTTACCTATTCATATTTTACCTATTTTTAAAGAGCCTCATCTCCTTGACAAGCTAGTCTCTATAGAATTGACTCTTGATCTTTTTCCACTCGTTAAGGAGTCTCACTTTGATAGACATGATTTTTTGGAGACATCCCTAAAGCGGTTCCCTCTCTTTGAGGGGCTTCACTTAGATGAGCCAGTATATGTTGAACCCTTCCAAGATGAATCAATTTTTATTGAGCCTATTATGCCATCACAAGCCATTACTTGTCAAATATTTAGCATTCAATAGAACATTATAAAAATAACCATATCGAATGAACAATTGAAATTAGAGTTAGATTCCATTTCTAAATCAACATCACATCAGTTGTGACATTAGATTCAAAGTCCCTTGCATCGAAATCAAATTTAGGAATAGATTATAGTCATGGTTATTACAACATCGATTATAATTGCCGTATAGATCAATTTGAATATATTTGTGATCCTTCTATGGTTTTTGAAGATGATTACTTTAGCATCGTCACAAGTCCTCCTAGTATCTTATATGAGGATTGTGATCCCTTTCATCATCCCCCCATTATTACTACCCAACATAGCCATTATATTGACATTCCACCTCCTACAAATATTGATTGGGACTGACAAAATCACACTTTGTTGAAATGCATCCATGGTGACATACCATTTATAAAATATTAGTGGGATGAACACCCCATTCATTTAGAAGAAGAAAAATCTCTTAGTGAAACCTTTTTTAAGGTGTTAGAGGATAAGCAAAGATCAAACTCAACAACTCTTAGTGAAACCTTTTCAAAGGCATTAGAAGATAACAAAGTCAAATGTTAGCATCTCTTTGTGAAACCTTATTGGAGGCACTATGGGATGATCAAAATAAATTCATTGGTAAAAACCTCATAGAGGCACCAATAGTTGAGAACAAAAGTTCTTCACTATTTAATGAAGAAATTATAAAAGATCAAATCAGTTTAGCATCCAATCTACAACATAATCAGATGATATCTACTCTCAAGATCAACAGATAGAATAATCTAGTGGTCATACAAAGAGCATATTTAGAGGTATTTAGCCCCACCACAACCAAAATTATGTTGAATCAGGCATCAACAACATTACATGTGATTGAAGGTCCTGATCTTCATTTGTTTCCCATTCATTAAACATTTCATTCTCACCCACTTATTTATTACCCACTAATATCATTTATCACTAACAACACTTTATTTTATAGAGGCTATAAGGTTATCTTGTCTTAATGTTTGAAGGAAGCAAAAATCAATTTTTAATGAGGATCACAATAACATTATTCATGTCCAAATTGGCAGCAAGTTCTTGATAGAGCAAATTTTTTGAAAGGGTGTGGGATAAAAATTTTATGACTGATTATTAGAGTTGTCTCATATGTTGACTAAGATGAGCATCTCCCCATAAATAGAGAAACTATACCAATGAGGATTTGGGTAGCAATTTTTATAAACTAATCATTTTGATTGTTTCATTTGTTGACTAGGATGAGCATATCCATGTTAGCAAGAGCAATATAACCATTTTTTCATTTACCATTTACCCATTGAACATTATCTTTGCCTATTCTCTTGGTTGTAACCCCATAGACCATTTTATTATAGGCATTATTATACCATTGTAATCCATGAACCATGTTATTTGAACTATATTGAATTGAGATCTTTCAAGACTATCTAGGTAGCACTCAATTTCTATTAAGTTTAGCTCAGTCACCATCCTCATGATCTCATCATTTTGTGAGTAATATAAGCCCATGCTCTCACCATTTTATGAGAAAACTAAGCTAATAATTATTTGGGGGCAAGCTTTTTTATCTTTGTAGCCAATTGTCTTTTGATCACTTTTCTTATACCATGTCTTTATTATTGACCAAAGTTTGCTTTTAGTCATCTTATCGATCCCATTTTGATCTTGTTTCCTTTGGTTAATCTTGCTCTTTTTTGGGGGGGATTTTGATCCAATTTAAACAATTTTAGAATTCCATGTTGAATGACAATCTATGGTAGTAGTGTGACATTTGATTTGGAAATTTATCTTTCATATATCATCTTATTCGGTATCATTGACTATAACCACATATTGGCAAATCAGTATTATTTTGGTACACTTGATTATAACTACCTTTGGGCAAATCAATATTATGATGTTGTTTCTTGATTATAACTACCTATGCAAAAATTAGGTACAATGCCTTTTCATTATGAATTTTCACATCATCTAGTCATTACTATTATCATTTGTCTTATTATTCACCTTTATTTAAGAACTTTTTGTGACCTGGTCAGTTTTTCACTACCTTTTGTGTAGGTAGAATCACCAAGACTTGAGATTATTATGGGGTTATGTAGGTCATGTTTAATTCACATCAAGGTCAACTCAATCCCTCTGATCATATGCTTTCACTATCTTACGAGCATTTTAAGTCCTCATGCTCTTACCATTTTGTATGCATTTTATCCTACTGGGTAAGTCAACTTGTTCCATGCACTTGTCATTTTGCAAGATTATTTTCTCTTGTCCCACCAACTTATCATTTTTCAAGACCATTCTCATTTGTCAAGTCTTCCCTTTTATTCTACAACATTAATCATATGTTTTTGATCATCACCTTTTTCTTCCATCTCACTTCCTAGGAGAACTAGATTTGGCCTGAAGTTCATGTTGGAACATGTATCCATAGAACTATGTAGGTAGTGCCCACTTGTCTTGCACATCTGGAGTTAGCTCGGCCAACCCCTTCCTTTTTTTCTCTTCCCCAGTTTATTCTATCATTATTCCTCTTTAATGAGGGATCAAATTTTGTGTCATTTTTATTTATTACATTCTAGTGGAAAGTAATGCCTCTCCCACATGTGCATGAATAATTGTCTTTAAATTTCACTAACTTGGTTTTTATTTATGTGTGTATATTTGATTTTTCTTGGTGTTTTATTGTGTTTTATTGGTGTTTTATTTTTCTTTTATACCTCCCCTTTTATTTATTCTCCTTTTCTATTTTTATTACTTCTTGTTATCTTTTCTGGTCTTGTGTTTCCCTATTTTATTTTACTTTTCTCTTTTTAAGCATGTCTTGATGGACCACATAGATCCCGATTATTCATATCTTGATCCTATGTCATTCAGATGTTCTTGCTTTCATTTTTAAAAATTATTTTTCCTACATAAATCTTAATTGTTCATATCTTGATTTTAAGTTAGGTTCATTTATTTTTATATTTTTATTTATCTTTACTTTTTTGTTTAAATGTAAATAGTTGTAACTCTATTTTTGGTCATTATTTTACCATTAGCCTTAGTTATAGGTATTCACATTTGAACTAACTCAGTGTAATCAGAATACCATGTCATTATAGTTTATTCATACTTATACTGCCTAATTTATTTTTCTATATCAAGCACTTTGTGCTCAGGTTTCAAAGTCTTAATGTCAACATCACTCTGATGAACAATTCTCAAAAACACAATGCATTATCTAGGCTCATAATATGAAATTAGGCATCTAGGGATCATACATTTTAGCACTTCAAATTAATGCTGAGATGTGCATCTCTTCACATACATCATGATTCTAATCAATCTTTTGGTCAGTTTTCTACATGCCTCATTCCATTCTATCCCATTCTTGGGAGAACTACATTGGCTTGAGTTCTTACTAGACTAAGTAGGCAATGCTCAATTTCTATTGAGTTCAGCTTGGCTATTTTTCATTCATCTTTTCATCACTTTGTGCATTCTCATATGCTTGGTTTCTTGTGGATTTCCAAGCCATTTTACCATCACATATACGTTTTCACCTACTCATTTTAATATATGCATTAGGTTATTTCCTTGATCTATTTAGCTTGCCAATCGCCCATGCTGGAGCACAACATCTGAATAGTGTCAAAACCAAATCAGCCTTACAAGGGCAAACCATTATTTATTTTTTATCAATGATCAAAATTAGCCCTACTAGGGCACAACTATCATCTCACGATCAAATATACTCTACTTGGGCACTTCTTATTATCATCTCTTTAGAGACCACATTTTCCTTTTCCTCTAATTCTAATATCTCCACACTTTTTCCCATGATCACAATGTTTTAGTGTACAACTTTTCTCCAGATTGATCAATACCATAAGTGCATAACATGCACTCTCAAATTAGGTGTGTTCAAATTATGTCCCTTACATGTTTGGATTGAATCCTTCCCATTCCCGCCATCTTGGGGCCCATTATACCTCTAATTATATTTTGATCATTGATGGTAATCATGTGTACAAGCATTAACTCATCTAGATGTGATCTATTCCATGGGTTAATCTCTCTTATTTTCCCTCTCTTTTTGAGAGACCATATTTCTCTTTCATCCTAATATGTCCTCTCAAGGGGGCATCATGGGTCATTTCTAATTTTTTATTGACAACTCTTTTCTTTGAAAAGATGTCATTTTGCCTGAATTTCTTGCTACGCCTTTTTGAATAGGGTAAAAATTTCAACATCCAATTCCTAACACCATTTGTGTTGAAATTATCAATCTTACTCAAATTGCACTCAAATGCACATTTTAGGCCAAAATCCATAAAACATACTAAATGGTTTGAGCTTGTCATATACAAGTATTGATTTAGGCTAACGTATCCTTAAATGGGGAAATGTATTTTATGTGATTCCTAACTTTGATCAATTCATTTTAATTCAAAATGATGATTTTGCCTTTTTATGCTTTGGATCACTCTTTTTTCCTAATTCATTAGTACATGACATATATCTTTGTTATTTTATGTTGTAAATATCCTAAATGGGAATATGGTTCCAACATAACTAACATCACCTTCCAATTCCTCATAAGTCAAATTATAACTCAATAATATGACTTTCTGACCATTTTGATTAATTGAGGATTAATTTTCAAATAATTGCACAACTATTGATTAATCTTGTTTAAGGCTAATTAATCCAAATCAATATCTTAAGTGGGTTTTCCATGGAGGTTATTAAATATTTTTTTTTAGAAATTGATTTCTATTAACTACATCACCTAATGACATCATTTCTTGGAAAGGCATCACTAGGCCATAAATGCATAAAATATCTGAATCATGGCCTCCCATATCTCATTAATGCAACCCATGCCTCATTAATGCCTCTTCTTCTAAAATAGTTACGAAGGTATTTATTGATTTTAGTCTCTAAAATTTAATGGATTCTTAGCCACACATCTTCATCTCAAGATGGATGGTCATAATTCATTCTGATCAATCTCAAAAATCTATAAATAGGAGGGCATAAAACATCATTTTTAAGCTAAAATTATGTAAACTTATAATGCTAAAATCTCTCCACAATTCATTTGTGTTTTGATTTTTGTTTTATTTGCATTTGGATTAGCCTCATTGATAGGCAAGTTAGATGTTTTCAATATCATGAGCCTAGGTTTTATGGAGTGTTCTTAAGACATTGGAGGAGTTTTCCATCATTATTGTTGAAGACAAGGATGCTTGATCAAGGGGAGAACATGTTTTTAAGCCATTTTTGAACAATGGAGTCACTTGAGAAGGTAACAATTTTATTTCTTTCATTTTTATATTATTGTTATTATCAAACCCTGCATGAATAAATTGGCTTGATTTAGTTATCTCTCTATGCATTTTTCTTTGATTTCTTGGACTAATGCTTAACTAATCATTTCTTGTAATCCACTCTACAACTACAAACCACAATAATCAATTTTTTGATTATTGGAAAACCTATCTCAATCAAGGGTTTATCTCTTTTATACCCTAATCTTCCCTCTCTCTATAGCTTTTTGATGAGAAATGACCTACCCATTAAATTGTAAATAACCCATTTGTAGAGGAACCAACAGTGAGATATTTAATATTGGGAGGAAACCATTCAAACCTTTGGTGGAATCAGTCATATATTACCCATGCTATAATATTTTATAATTTTATTTTCCATTGGATCACCAATAGATCATAAGCGGACTTTTATCCCTAAGCTATTGACTAATTTTATTCGTTTAGATCGATTAGTTCCTAATTGTGTTTGAGTGAGTCATAATTTCATCCTAATATAAATTCATGCTAGAAGCAAGGCCTACCAATATTTGATAACATGTAAGTTTTATTCTTTGAATCTCTAATTACCTCTAAAATTTGAATCTTTCTTGATATTTCTTAGCTAAGAAGTCATTATTAAAAATGCTAGAATTTGAAATTCATATTGAGTGATTCAAACACACTAATTAAAATTGGTGCCATTTTTTCTATCTTGTAGTTATTTTGATCTTAAAATCCATAACATATAAATGTATTCATTGATTAAGACTATTAAGTTATCAATTCTTGTAGTTATTGTGTCTTAAAACCATACTAGCAAGAAATTAGGTTTTGTCACTCTAGAGACTTCTTCAAGAGTCACACAATCTAGAATCAGGTTGGGACAAAGAAGATCAATTATTTCTCCTCTTCAAACACATATACATCATATATCTGATTGAGGTAGGTCAAGAGATTAGTTTACCTATCCACATCATCTATATAATCTTTCACTAGTAGACCAATCCAAATGGTTGTGTCCTCCCTAGTTAGATTAGTTGTAAATGTTCCCAATGATGTGCATCATTTACCAAGAAATAATGAGCGTTAGCTTCCAAAGTTAACTCCAAACATTGGAATGAATGCATAAGATCACATTATATCATATAAAACATATCTCCAATTGCTCAATGTTGAACATAAGGATATAGTTTTATATTATCTCCATTCACCTTGCTTGATCAAGCTTATGACTAGTTCCTTAACCTCCCTAAAAATTCAATTGTAGAATAAAATCAATTAAATACCTCATTTTTAGCCTAGTTTGTTCGAGTGGTTGATCCAAGTATATTATACTATTAATTGCATGAGAAGGGAATATAATGATCCCACACATAATTATAATACATGCTTTCAAAAAATGTATTGTAGGGTAACTGATTTGTATAGCCCATATGCCTGATTAGCTTTAGAGATGTTCAAAATTGCTTTAGACTTGTGTGCTACCACTTTCATAAGAAGAGATCCAATAGTCACTGACTTACCTCTTGTATATTCTGAAGTAATAAAAGTGGACATGGAAGTCAATCTATAAGGACACATGTTGGCTCCCATCCCTAATGTTATCCCTAACATGCTAGCACTAAATTTAATCTTGCCTACAAATTAGAATGTGCCATTTCTTCAACCTCTTCTAATTATGAATCAGTTTTCATTAACTTATGTTTCCCCTAATCATAATTTAGGATTTTTTATTCTAGATGGTAGTGAGGCAATGCCTCAATATTAAAATTTAGCCTTAGTTCTAATAGCTACCAGCAGTATGCAAAATTATCTTCAAGAGGTAGCTAAACCTAAGTTAGATGTAATTACAATAATTGTTCAAATATTGAGCAATGATTTTTTGAATTTTAAAGAACAAGTAGGAAGCTTGAGTACTGTAAATTTAGATCCAAATTTCACTTATCAACTTAATTAAAAACCCTCCAATAGAGCTACTAAATAGCCTAAGTTCACATATAACAAGATGTCTGAGATTAATATCATAGAGATTCATTTTTCTAATTAGTGTCTATACACAACATATCCCAACATGGATAAATTGATTGTGTTGTGCTTTGTCTATCCATTGACATTCTATAAAAATAAATTGATGAATATGAAGTTGTCTCTAATGATCAATAGGCTTCAAATAATTATGATGTTTATACCCCATCAAAGTATTTTAGCACAACCATGGTCTTAGAAACTCTAGGTTTACCTAACGTATAAGACAATGAGCTTGAAGAAAACACTAATGAAATCCAAAATTTTCAACAATACCAAAGAGGAAATTATACTCTTAGAAGTAGAGTAAATTAATCCTTGACTACCTCAACCCCACCAAATAATCCTACTATACCACCTAATCTTAAGGCTAAAAATTATCCACCTCCACCAAAATTGAGTGAAAATCAACTCTCCACTATCAAAATGAGATATGACATCATGAAAGACATAAAAAAAATATTAAATCAAACATAACTCTCCATGAACTAGCACATATCATTGAACAAAGGGATTTACTTCTTGAGTCTCTCACAGACAAGATTATTCAACCTAAATAAAAAAACCTATCCAATACGAATGTTTCAATACATAAGACTATATCTAAATTTCCACCATTCTTGATTACAATCAAAAATTTTGGTAAGAATATTCATAATTATATTGTAGATTCAGGTGCATCAGCTAATTTTATACCTATAGGAATTTGAAAGAAGTTAGGATTGGTTCCCATGAAATTAAACAAGGTGGTGGCTTAGTTGTACAAGTCTAAATTCAAGGTCATCAGAGATAAATTGAATGTTCATATGCATTTACAATTTAAACCAAGAGTGAGATAATTTATAGACATATAAGTAGTTCAGATATTGGAAGTATATGGCATGTTATTAAGTAGAGATTGGTCAAGATCACTCAATGGTTATATGGAAATTGAATTTTCCCATTTGTGGCAACCATGGAGAGGAGTGGAAAATCAAACTAGAATTAACAGAGAGCCATGAATGGAATTGATAATAACATAATACAATGCAATCAATGACAAGTTAATTTCACTTATACAAAGGTAGGTGTCTATACTTTATCAACCAAACCAAGAAAGAATAAAATTTTTGATCATAGTAAAAATTTAGGTATGTGGTCACTATATTTGTATGGAGCATGATCAAAGTAAGGATATGGGGTTGGTATTGTCCTCATTGATCCCAATGATAGGAAACATGATGCAAATTTTAGATTACAATTTCATTGTACTAACAGCATGATAGAGTATGAATCTTGGGTATATAGTTTACAATGAGGTATGGTGTTCTTCAATTAATAATCTTTAGTTATTTTGAATTGATCGTCAACCAGGTGCATAGCAAGTTTTAATACAAGCTTTCCTATTTAAATAAATATATACATTGTGTTTGGGAATTGATTGAATCTTTTGATGCTTTTAACATTTTATTCATCCATATATTTGAAAATGTAATAGATTATTCATTATTCATCTTAGATGCTAACCTCACACCATTAGACAAGACTAATTTGCAAATTTTTTTAATATAATTGATTTCTTATCCCTTTGTACCAGATAATGTTAAATATTTCCAAGTTTTTGATGATGATATTCAAATTATTGATTTATTATATAACTCTAATGATTTTGATGCACAGGTGATTGACTAAGAATAAAGACTTGATTTTGAAGAACAAAAATACAATTCTAATGGAGTACTTCAAGTGAAAGATAATCATATTCTAAAAGAGAAGTTGTCATTAGAGAGATTGTATGACCTGGATAGTATATCAACTATATTAGTAAAGGAGTTTTGGCTAAGTCAAGAGTCACAAATTCTCAACATGGTAACTATATGCAAGCCTAAAAACATGGTGGTTGGACCTAAATACAATAATGAAGAGATACAAACATTAAAGAAGATGTTGTTGTGTTATCAAGATATCATAGCATGGAGCTACAAGTACTTGAAGATGTTTGACCCGTAAGTTGTGACACATAACATTTTCCTAAAAATTGATCAAATACCCTTTAAGTAACATTAAAGGCTAGTCAATCTATTCTTAGAACCACTCATTCTAAGATAAATCCAGAAGATGTTATCACCTAGAATTATGTTCCTAATGCACCATTCAAATTGGGTGGCAAACCTAGCACCTTGAGGAAGAAAAATGGATAAATCCACCTTTGTGTATATTTTATTAATCTTAATCATTCATCAAATAAAGATAACTACCCCTTTATTTCACTCAATGAAGTTATTTAATAGGTTACTAGTTCAGAAATGATGTCTTTTTTAGATGAATTCTCAAGATATAATCAGATCTTAGTGGATAGGGTAGATAGAGCCAAAAAAGAATTCATCACTAAGTGGGGTACCTACACCTACAAAAAAATGACATTTTTTTTTAATGCTAGTGCCACATTCTAATGAGCTATGAAACTTGCTTTCAAAGGCCTAATTGGTAAGTTCATAGTAATACACATGGATAACTTGAATATATTTTCTAAACATATATCAAAGCACTTTAATCATCTATAAAATGTCTTTGAATGTTGTAAAATGTTTGGCATATCTATTAATCCCCAAAAAAGTGTATTCTACGAAATATAAGGTAAGCCTCTAGGTCACATTATCACCAAATAAAGTATTTCAATTGACCCAAAATGAGCTAATGTTATTTCAAAAATTCAACTACCAAATAGTAGGAAATAACTGAAATCATGTTTTGGCAAGATTAATTTTGTATGAAATTTTATTTATGATTGTGTTAAGATAACTAAACCTATGTGTCACTTGGACTACTTATACCAAATATGGTTCACTTAAAGTCACCATTGATGATTGTGTTCATGCCTCCAAAGTTTGATGTATTGAAGAGCACCATCAACAACTCTTCAATGAATGAAATCCTTATCCCACCAGGCATTTTAGGACTATCATCACACTCAATTTCACCCTTTATGAGGTTTTTCAAGCCTCATAACTTATGTTATATCATGGAGACACCTCTAGGGTATGTGTGGCTAAATTAATGAGGTGAATCTCTAGATAGGGCTAGCTCCCTTGATGCTTCACCTTGAAGCTACAACTAAGCATATTGCTTGTTACAGAAATGGAGAGAGAGAAAGTAAATAAAAAAATGAGATGATGCACAAATTAACACCCTCAAATTGCCTAAATTATACTAAGAACATGAATAAGGAATGAAACCTATCACACTTACTTAATATAAGGCTCTAAGCATCAGTATTTTCGTATGAAGGTGCAAATAAAGCCAAAAACTAAGAGGGGATGATCAAGAGGTCTCATAGGAGACATTAATGAATCAATATCCACATTTACCCAATGCAAGACCATATAAAACACTCCATATGACCTGATAAGATGACTAATAACCTGAAAATAGGTAAAAACAGAGGATAACTGAAAGAGAGATATGACACTACTAGTAACACTCATCAACTAATCATGAAATATATACTAGTTGAACATTAAGAAGGCTATAAATTAGCTTGTATTCATATCAAATGAAAGTATAAGTGTTTAAATTAGTATGGCTTCACCATACTCAAGTTGAGGTATCCTTTTCAAGCCAAATCAAGCAATACATATAGATAAATGAGAGAGAAGAAAGAGAGAAACGACATAGAAAATCAATGATGAGAATCATCTCATAATGAAGCAAGTTACAAACAAGAAATCCTATAAATAGGTAGGTCTATGAACTCTCCTCAACATGTGTCATCTTTTTGAAATGATGTATTCCACAATGTGGCAATGAGTGACTCTTGACCTTCGCATGACTCATCTTTCTTCTTTTGAAACTATCCTCTTGATTAGAGTTAGAAACTAACCTCTTGATTGGAACTAATGCTCAACACATGGGCCTGATATTCTTACCATAGTTTCCACCTCTACACTACGTACTATTCTTAGTCTTCATTACATACAAATCCATTTCCTCTTGTGATACCTAGCTCAAGTTTGAGTGTCTTCAATTATGACCTTACAGGCTTTTGTAATGATGTGATTATTTTCCATGGACTTAAAGCCATTGAAGCTGCTTATTTGCATTTTCAAAGTTGTACTAGGAATTTTCAAGTCTTTTATGATCATACTGAGCTTCATTTAGGCTTTCATGTAGGATACTTGATGGAAACTTGACCTTTTATAATTGCTTCTAGGCCTAATTTTAGTGAGAAATAGGTTGACTGGTCATATCTCCTCATTACTACTACATAATTATTTATACATGTATATAGACCTCAAAAATGATTTATCATGCATTAATGAGTCCCTCACATGTGCCTTGGAAATTCTATAGGACAGTCTTGAAGTCTCCATGACTTTTGACTTTGAGAAGATCTACAATTTCAACCCATTTCAATGCAAGTGAGACATTCTCCATTATAAATTCATTCTTGGATTGAAACCTAATATTGTCACTATGGATACTTATTTTATGGGTACTAAATGTCCTTAGTATTATGCTCCATCTTTAAATGTCTCTTCTAATGATTCAAGAAGGCTTTACTTAGCCAAACACCTACAAACAAGCCTGAGAAGGCATTTTTTTGGCCATTTCTCCATACATTTCCTCCCACACATGCCATCCAATAGCTATATCATATTCTCAAGGGTGTGTAGAGACTATAAAAATATATTCTAGGCCATACCAATCCAATTTATGCACTTATAAGATCAATATTCTCCATCAGGTTTCTTTGGGAAGTTTTAGCATAGTTTTAGGGTGTGTGTCTTCTTAAGGATTGTTCATAAATAATAGATCCTTGATCTCCAAAAAAATGCCACTAGATTATAGTATTAATATATTTTTATCATCTCCAATATCCATTTACATCCATGTATCTCCTCTCACAATTTCACACGTGATGAAGTTGAGCTTCTCAAATAATACATGCTAGTAGATGAGCTTGAGAAAGATAATTTGGTTGAATAGGTCATGAAAGTGTTTATTTTGACTTATAAACACCTTTAATAGGTATTAACAACATAACATGAGGTTTTAAAGTTTTCTTATTAATAAATTCACTCTTTTAACTCATTAGAACTTACTTTAGGCCTCTGTCAGGGTTTGAGGGTAATCCTATTGAAGTGACCCTAGCAGTCTTTTTAAAGCACTTTATCCATATTGAAATGAATTAAAACTTGATATGATCCTAAATTAAGGTCCTATTAACAACATGAGATCCTAAATTCCTCAAAACACCTCAATTTTTTGAAAATTTTCTTCATGTTATAAGATATAAGCCTGTAGGTGACTATTAGGCTTCTTAACTACAACATTTTGAGAATGAGCCATATTGAGTTATTTTTGGTGTTATATATGATATTGGTAAGTATTTATAGTTTAATCATACCATATCTTACCTATAAAAACTTCTTAACACTTCCTTTCCAACATAAGTATGCCCTCTCTCTCTCATATGTCTATGATAGGCCTGTAAGAGTCTGTTAGGCTTGAAACTCTTTCAACTGTATGTTAACCTTGATAAGATAATTTTTCACTTTGTGTTACTATAAATGATCACATGAAATATTTTATTATCCCATTAATACCTAAATTAGGCCATTATTTACTTTAGGAAGCTCAAGACACTCTCTTTCTTGCAAGATCTTGATCTCTTGTTCAAGAATGTGGACCTACAAGTCTGCAGACCTATATGTCTACATTCACCTTCATTTTGATCATTTATGGCATGTATTAGAATATCCTATGACCTAAAATAATTTCACCTATCCCTATGACCAATTTTAAAGGTTTAAACTATCTTCAAAACATCTAAAATGCCTTTAATCATGTAGCCTTGCTCATATAGTCTTGTTTGGTCTCCCTTTGGGCCAAATGCTTTACCAAAACATGAGGGTGGTTTATCTTGAATGATATTTTGTAATTTAGACTAAAAATATTAAAGGTGGGGTTTCTCATGATTCCTCAAACCTTGGGCTACCTTCCAACCTAATTATCAAACCAAAAGATTGTTTTGTCCTCATATAGTGCATACAACCCTGTAGGTGTATACTTTAGGCCTAACAACTACTTCACCTATAATATAATGAAACCTCCCTATCTTCCATGACTTTGAAATATATTTAACGATAATATGAAACTTATTTAACTTTTTTAAGACATTTTCTCATGAATCTATGTTTAAGGACCCAAGATTGATAGTCTTGAACCTGATGCCTACAGGACTGTACTTCTTCACATTTGGTTCTTTAACCTTGAATTAGCATAAGAAGGCTACTTAAAGGTAATTGAAAACTTGAGAGGAGGTAAAAATGGGTATGAAAGGTTGGATAATATCACTATTAATGTATTTAATGCATTCAAACCACCTATTATAGTGTTAATTTGCACCCTTGGAGAGGGTTCTTTAGGCCCTTTCTAATTGAGCTACACTATTGGGACAACCCCATGCTGTGGGTCACCTATGGTGGGGTTGAAACTCCAAATAAGGCCAAGTTCCTCTTGATGGATCACCTATGCAAATTTTTGCACTTAGAAAAGGGTTAGAGAAGGGGTAAATGGATCCTAAGAAATCTAAAAGGGTGATGCACCAAATTAAATGATAACTCACACAAGCATGAAATAGACACTAAAGAAGCATAAGATAGTACTAGTTCACATAATCTCAAAAATATAGATAATTACATAAGTATTTCACACACTAGGTTCAGGAAGCAATGAATAAAGCTAAAAGGAGTTCTAAAACTCACATCAAGCTTATAATAATGGTATAAATAACACAAATATAGACCTACAATTAACTAGAAAATACCCTAAAATAGTTATGGAAGAAATAAAATGGGCATGGAAGATTCTCCTTCATAATTTTGTCATGCACAATCTTAATAAACATAGTTCAAAATCAAGAAATAGGTAAAGTAGTTCTTTATTAGATTGAAGAGGTCTTTCACACAATTTTTGATATGGTTTAGCCTTATCAAATGAGAGTCTCTACTCCTACAGAATTGAGAGAAAGTATTTTCTTCTAAAACCTAAGAGAGTGTCTTAAAAAAATGGAAAGAATGGGATATATATCAGAAATGGAGAGAGAGAAGAAGGAGCATGAATATATAAGTCATTAATTAAGTTTCCACCTTTTTGATCAAATCAGCCCCAATTCTATATTGACAAGTTATCCTTTTCTTGTCCCAATAGCCCCTGAATCCTCTCATTGGCTAGGAGAAATGCATTAGAGGAAAATAGTTGCCAAAGGTGGTGATTCATGATCATTCTTATGAAGGAAAAACCTTAGACACCCTAAAATCCATTAAATGTTACAACTACTTTCTTCAACCACTAGATCTTCATCCTAAGACTCTATGCTATCTCCACTTGCTTCATTATGAGGGCAAGGTCCTTATATCTATAGACTTGATAAATCCATGCCATAAGTTTGATTCTAGCAACTGTATGTACCTATTTATTGAAAACATGACCATATCAATAGTCAAGACACTTCTTCATGATTAGACATTTACCCCTACTCCATCCTGAATATAGATCATTTTTATAGATGGAAAACCAACCTCCTTTATTGGTTTTCCTATAGCTTCTATATCGATCCAGACCTATAGATCATATAGCTTCCCTCTTGATCTCCAAGTTAGGTCTAAAATAGACTTATCCTACTTCTAGACCCTTATGGAAGCTGAGAACTCATTTTTGAAAAGATCTTCTTTAAAGAGCCATGGTCATAGCCATGAAACAATTCCACAACCCCAAAATATGGGCTTTGTAAGTTATAAATTCTCAAACCAGAGGCTGAGACTATGTTTAATGGTGATGGGACTTCATCCTAACCATCTTGACTATGATTCCATATGCTTGATAGATGCTTGACTAAGCTCTAATGGTGATCTACACCTTCAAATCATTTTCTCTAGTTTGACTTTAGGCAAATTTTCTCTCCATTGAATTCCTTGGATTTTGACTTTCAATTTGGACTGTCGATCAGCCTACTCGTACACCATTAGATCTATATTCTACTAACTTGTTTACCTCTTGTGCACCATTTATCTATTTATATATGATTAAATATGGGATCTAGATTTTTTAATAGATTAACACATTTGGTAGGAACTCATTTATCCTTGAGATACTTTAACTTGTTAACTCCTTGCTCACTGTTAGATCTATCTTGTAAGCTTACATGCACACCATCAATCTATTTGGGCCCATTGGTTTTGTCAAATGACATGCACCATTGGATCTATGCTCAAGAACCTGATATCTTGACACCCTTTGGATTCACATTCATGATAATACTTTGACTTAATGCTCACCATTGATTTCTTTGGTATGATAAAATTCTCACCATTAGATCTTTGGGACCCACTCACACTATCAGTCAATACATGTCATTGGATGTTGAGGTACAATTGAATTCCAACTGTTGATCTTAGGAAATTTAAAATCAAATTACTATTTCATGAATATTAAAATTTAATTCCATGTGAATGTTTAAGGATTTTTAAATCCAATGGTTAATTGCCATAGCTTGAACTTGATGTCCTCGTGAACATTCCATTCTGCAAGTTTAACTTTAAAGCTTTATATCTTGCAATAGCAAGTTCATCAAGACATGAAATTTTAATATAATATTTAAGGCATGAATAAATTCATGTCCATGCATTTCTTTGGCCCTGAAATGCTCCTCGAGTGAATTTATTAAATGCACAATCAAGCTGACTAGTCCATTTTTACATGGCATTCTCATGGCGGTCTGGTTCTTTTAGACTTTTTATTGAACTATTGTCTCTTTTAAAATGATCTAATTGAATTATAAGACTTTTTAAAACCTTATTCATGATCCTAAATGTTTGAAACACCATGAAAACCTATTGGTCTTCTTTATTTTGAAATCCTAGACCTGTTTCAAGATCTGCTTCTCAAAGATAGACAAAGCACACTTTAAGCTTGCTTAAAGTGTTTTAAAAGCTTTGTGAGTTACTTTTGATCTTTTTACCACTCATTCCATCTATAACTTTGATCATATGTTCAAAAAAAATTTGGGGAAAATATCCTTATGTGGGCTAAATTTGGCTAACATTTCTTGTGACATCTTGGGGTTGCATGTTTGTTATGCAAAAGACCAATAGCCTTAAACTAATTCATTGGGCATCTAAAGTCATAGTCTTTTCTCTCAGATATCATGAAACTAACTTAAGTCTAACCCCTTTATAAATCTTCTTCTTGAATCAAAAGGGCAAAAAATATAAAAATAACAACAAATGTGCCCAAGGCACTTATTGAAATGGAAACACATAACTGAAAAGAAATGTGCTCAAGGCATTTAGAGGAAAGCATAGAAAAATATTTTAATATGTTATAATTTTTTATAGTAAATGAAAAAATTTATAATAACAGTGATTTAAATGAATTCCATTGATTGGTATAGGTAATACCTCTCCATCTAGTTGGGCAAGCTGAAAAGCATTATGTTATTTACATCCATGGATCAAATAAAGACCACTCCACAAGTTATCAAAATTGGTATGGTTTCCTAGCTTGGCCTTATTTGAGTCCCATTTGAGGACTAGGTCCCCTTCCTTTAAGTCCCTTGTTATGGATCTCTTGTCAAAGGCTTTTTTTACTTGAGCTTGATGTGACTCTAATGTCTTCATTACAAGGTCTCTAGTTTCTTCAAGCTCCATGAGCTCTATCATCCTCACACTCAGAGGCTCACTTTCCATAAAATCAAATTGATGGACTAACTCCAATGTAGGTAGTCAAAGAGAGATGGGTAATTTTGATTCCCTTCCATACACAAGGACATATAGATAATCACCAATGGTATCTTTGAGAGTCACTCTATCAACCCATAAGGTTGCCCTTAGCTTTGTATGACACACTCTTTGATTTTCCTCTATGGTCCTCTTGATAATCCTTATCAATTTCTTGTTTGTGTACTTTATCAGTCCATTTCCTTAGGGGTAGTTATTGGAAGATGTGTTGAGGTAGATGCCCAACTTGAATTCCCATTCACTTATATTCATACCAACAAATGCCAATGTATTATCTAAAATGATAGTAGATGGGACACTAAACCTGGTCACTATGATATCATAAAAGTCCAATACTATTGTTCAATGTATTTTTTTAAAGCAATCGATTCCACTCACCTAGTGAAGTAGTCAGTTATAGTGAACACCTATTTATGTCCTACACTTGAAAGTGGATTGATAATTCCTATGAAGTTTATCCCACATTGCATGAAGGGTTGTTCCACTTGGATTAGGTTGAGTGGAAGACTTTATAACCTTTGCTTTCCTACAAATAGAGCACATTTTTGGCATTCTATTACCCATACATAGGCATCTTTGAAAAGGCTAGACCAATAATATCCCACTCTCACTACTTTTATTTTTATTGTTCTTTGGGCAAAATGGACTCTTGTAGGTCCATCATGAAACTGATCGAAGAGATTTGTCACTTGATTGTCATCAATGCACATAAGAAGTATCCCATTGAGGTCCCTTCTAAAAATAACACCATCAACTAATGCATATGGTATGGACTGAATCCTAAAATACCTTCTTTTTTCACTATCTAAACCTTGAGGGCTTTCTCCTGTCATCAAGAAATGGGTCATATCTTAGGGCTAGCTATTTTGAAATGAAGGTGCATCTGATTGTGAGTTTTCTTGTGTCACCAAAATAACCTCTTTACCCTATTTAATGTCACCCATAATATTCCCATATAATAATTTGCCTCTTATCAACTTGGTGACTTTGATTTCCATATCATATTTTATGACCTTGGTAATCTAGCATGCTCTTTTATCATTCAAGTCATTTTTAAGGAAGAAGTCCCTAACTCTAGGATGAGACACCATTAGATGGATCTTGTTGTTGGAAATTATTGGCCTAAGCTTCTTAAGACTCCTTAAATCTAGAATAACCTGCTTTTCTATGAAGGTATACCTTACCTCATATCCCTCAACCCTTAACTAAAAAAGGCAATTGGCTACTCAAGTCCTTCACCATTCTTATGCATCAGCCCAACTGATATGTTGTCAACATTGGAAAATTTTTACGATATGAAATCCTTTAAGAAATTAGGATTCATGAGTGAGGGTGCTTGGGCAATGGCTTACTTGATGGCCTCAAATGTTGTTTTATCTTCATTTGACCAGGCAAAAACTTGTCTCTTATTCAGTATGGTGGTCATGGATTTGACCAAGTTTTCAAAACTAAGTATAAAACTTCTCACAAATTTTATCTTTTGAAGAAATATTTGGATTCCTTTCTTGTGCTTAGTCAAGGATAACGCTAAGATAGCACTTATTCTATCAAGACAAATGGATAACCATTCCTTTGAGACAATGTGACCTAAAATTTTACCTTCATGAATGACAAACACATATTTTTTAGGATTTAAAGAGACCCCATACTCTCTATATCTTTCAAATATCAACCTTAGATGGTCCATGTGTTCACTATCCTTCTTGTAAAAAATTGTGATGTCATCCAAGTAAACTAGCACCATCTGATTCAGTAACCCTTGGAAAGCCATGTCCATGGCCCTTTGGAAAGTTTCCCTAGCATTTGACAATCCAAAAGGCATCTTATAGTAAGCATATGTACCCCACTTTATGGTGAAGGAAATCTTATATTGATCTTCTTCTCTCACCAACACCTGGTTGTATCTTGAATATCCATCCAAAAGGGAGAAGCATTCTAAACAAGCAAATATCTATATAAGTTTCTCCATGAATGGCAAAGGATAATGATCTTTCAAGGAGACCCTATTTATGTCCCTAAAGTCAACACACAATCTGATTTCCCCACTCTTCTTCCTTACAAGTACTAAATTGGTTACCCATGAGGAATGCTTAATAGTAAAGATAATCTTAAATTCAATTAGTTTTTTTAATTGTTTCCTCATAAGCTCTTCTATTTTGGGGTTTATAAGCCTCTAATTCTGAATGAAAGGCTTGACATTAACCTCTTGCTCTATAGTGTGTTGGGCTAGCTTGGGATCAAAGCCTCTCAGCTCACTATATTCCCAAGAAAATATGTCTACATATTATTTACAAAGTTATATGAAAGCATGCCTTTCAACTTTAGTGCTTACATTAATAAGCTTGAGGAGCTTGTCATTGAAGATAAGGACTCTTACATAGTTCTCTTCATTGGTTAACATCACTATCTTGTCTTTTCTCATATGATCTCCCTCATGAAAAAGACCTTCAAGGGTGACAAGACCTTTAGGAAGCTTATTGGACCTCAATTGAACTATTTTCTCTTCATATTGATGTTAAAAAAATTCTTGGTTCATCGAAGAGAATTCTGCTTCTTGCTGCAAGAAATAGGCAAATCACTTTTCATTTCAAGGACTTGACAATGAGCTTCATTGTCTGGCACTGATGGTATCACCACCACTTTGACATGCGGTTATACCTTGATCTTTTTAAAATCATTACGGATATAAAATTAAGCTCCCACTATTACCAACCTGTTAGCATGTTGATTCTAGTTCCTTGGTATGGCTTGGATGTTAAAGGCCTCAAAATCCTCAATTAGGTCCCACACTCTATGCTTATAAGACTTCATCAAGGGATTCTTGGTGATATTATGGCTTCTAACCTAGTGCATTATCATCTCACTATCCCTATAAACTTGTAATTGATTAATTTCTCTTCTATTATCCAATTGAAGGCCATGGATGAGACCCTCATATTTTGTTACATTATAAGAGTAATTGAATTAAAACCTAAAAGATTAGAAATACTTTTCATTAGAAGGGGTTATTATCATTGCACTTGCACCCACTTCATGTTTGCTTCTTGAACCATCAAATAATAATTTCCATAAGCCACTAGGATCTTCTTGAAGTCCAATGAGGGATGGAATAGACTATTTTTCTTCATGGAAATAGTAGACACCCATGTCCCTCTCTTCTACTCTTTCAAAGGGATCAATCAAATGATTGTCATTCCATAATTCATCCAAGAACATGTCTGGTATCTCCTCAAGATGAGTGTTTAATTATTGGCCAACTAGATGTCCATCCTCATTAAGGATGGTGAAATTTAGGTTTATTTTATCTAGACCATAAGGCTCTATGTGTAATTATGCAATGGGCTTGGCCTTAATAGATACCTTGGTCACATATCTTATTCTAAATGTTATGTATGACTAGTATGCTAATAGATAACCTTTAATCTTTATAGTGAATTCCCTATATAGGCATAATGTAAAACAAAGAGGTGCATAAAGGATCAATACATATTGAACCATTGAGACACTAAGACAAGCATGTAGGGTCAAGTTGATATCTCTAATGATACTAGATGGCTTGGTGAAAGATCCATCTAGTTATAATGCTCCTTTAAATTAGGGCTCATACTTTAGACCAAATTGGTCTGCTATAGACTTTGGCATTACAGAGGTATTGGCCCCATTCTCTACCAAGAAATTGTGAATTAAAGACTCACCAATGTTCAATAAAATGTATAAGGGAGGAGGCTTGACCACCTTACTTGTTTTCTCTTCACTAGGTCTTTTAGATGCATTGGTGAGAACCTCATTTACCTTGTTTGATGGTTTATTTATAATTAATGTAACACTAATCTTGGACAAACCTTCTTGAATAATATCCACCTAGCTAGGCATGGAAATCATATCCCACATTGGCACACTCACATTGGATTTTTTCATTTATTCTACAATGTTGATGGGTGAACCACCAACCTTTGGTTGTGCTTTGGGAGCCACAACTGCACCTTGAGTTTGTGAGTTTTGGGGGACAAAGACATTTCGCTAACTTTGATTCCTTGGAGCTATTGGAACCTTTGGAATAGTAGTAGATCCATTTGGCTTTGATATTGAAAGAGTAATAGTAGGAAGCTCTTTGACTACTTCATGATTACCATCCATGTTCCTTATTTTAAATCTTGTATTTGTTACCAATGAGATGTATGCATGTGTAGAACTAACGTGTTGATTGAGTGTATAACACTCTTATTGCTCATAGTTAACCATTGTATCACCATACTAGCTTGGTCTTTGATCAAGACTTTGACCTTGTTGAGGTTTTTTTGGTTTTGTCATCATGGGCACCTCTGTGTTTTGAGCCATAAGAACTTGATTGTACCCATAATTGGTAGCTTGCTTCCAATGATCATTGAAAGCTTGAGTGAAATCAATGTTTGGGACAATGGATTTCCCAAAAGACTCAATATAAGGCATGGTACCCTTAGCTTATTGAGAAACATTATTTTGTACAAGAACCAAAGTGTTGGAGGTACTTGTAACATTTGGATTATAGTTTCTCTATCTATTGTAGCTAGGTTGCCTTTGTCCTTGGTTTTGACCTTGGCCTTGGCCTTGGAAATTTCCTTTGTAGGGTGGCCTATTTGTTTGATAAGCTTGTTGTTAAGGCTGATATGAGGCTTGATGAGGCATATTGAAATCTTGTTTCCTCTTAACATTTACTAGCTCATTTCCTAAGGACTAAAACTTGCTCTTAAGCTCTTGAAAGTTCTTATATTCTTGGAAGTCACTAGATCCACTAGTGGAAACCTTTTCTTGCTTAGGTGAGGGTATATAAAAATTATAGGCAAAGTAATAATTACATCTAGGTGAGGAATAGAAATAGGATATGGTCTAATCTTAAGGAACAAAAGCATTGGTGGTCTAGGTGTAAGCTTTTCATCTTGCACCAGACAATTTTTTGCCCTGATTGCCACCTCATATGCGTTTAACAATGTGTTCCCTCCCATAGACTAGATCATTATTACAATGTCACTATTAAGGGATTTCAAATAGTATAGGAAGACAAAGTTATGGGTAGGCCTAACAAAGACTGGGATTATGTCCCAAGTTTTTTAGAACCTTGTATTGAAGTCTTACATGACCTCATGAGGGGCTCTTTTTATTGTAGTCAATTGCTCTACAAGTGATAAATGGTCACTTTTATCTTCAAATATTTTACACAAAGCCTCTCCTAATTGGTCTCATGTGGAAATGGAGTTATAATTAAGGATTTTATATCATTATAAGGCTTTACCTTTCAAACAAATGGCTAATAAACTAATTGCCACATTTTCTTCATTGATATCATGAATGTTGAAAAATTAGCTATATCTATGAGATCTTCTGAAGGGGTTTTAGATTGGTCTCCTATGAAATAAGGGACACTTTAAAGAGATGCTACTAGAATAAGATCATATTGAGGGAGGAGTAGAGGACTCTAGCCATTAAAAGCCACAAAATCTCTAGGAGATACCATGGTAATAAAAGGAGCTGACAAGGATCTTCTAGTAGGGGTAGACCTTGGACTTGATCTAGGAATAAAGTTTCCTTTATATTAGTGTGTATTAGAAAACCTTAATCTATTTGCTTAATTTAAAGGTAGTTTAACAAATTCAAAAGGAATACCTATAAAATTTGATTTTTTAGTCACCTTTGGAATGAAAGATAACTACTAATCTGCATCAGGGTGTTGATTATTCTTTTGGAGTCACCAGATATTGTCATGTGAAGCTATAACCACTAAAAATTGATCAAACCAACATCAAACTTGATCAATATTTTGTTTAAAAAGTGTTCCACTAGGCATGCCATAAATTTTTATAGCATCAATTTTTACCCTTAGAGAGGGTTCTTCAGGGCCTTTCCAATTGAGATACACTATTGGGACAACCCTAGGGTGTGGGTCAACTATGGTGGGATTGAACCTCTGGATAAGGTTGGCTTCCTCTTAATGGATCACCTATGCTAATGTTTTCACTTATAAAAGGGTTAGAGAATGGGTAAAGATCTCCTAAGAAATATAAAAGGGTGATGCACCAAATTAAATGAGAAATCACACAAGCATGAAGCATACACTAAAGAAGCATAAGATAGCACTAGTTCACACAATCTAAAAATATATAGATAATTGTATAAGTATTTCACACATTAGGTTCAAGAAGCAATGAATTAAGATAAGAGGATTTTTAAGACTCACACCAAGCTTACATTAATGGTAGAAATAACACAAATGCAAACCTGCAATCAACTATAAAATACCCTAAAATAGTAAAGGAAGAAAGACAATGGGCATGGAAGATTCTCCTTCACAATGTCATCATGCACTAGCTTAATAAACATAGTTAAAAAGCAAGAGATAAGTAAATGAAATATTTATTAGCTTCAACAGGTCTTTCACATAAGTTTTGATAGGGTCTAGCCTTATCAAATGAGAGTCTTCTCCTACATAATTGAGAGAAAGTCTTTTCTTCTAAAAATTGAGTGTCTTTAAAAAATGGAAAGAATGAGAGATATATCAAAAAGGGAGAGAGAGAAGAGGGAACATGAGTACAAAATTCATTAATTTAGCTACCACCTTTTTGATCAAATCAGCCCCAATTCTATATTGACAAGCTATCCTTTTATATGTCTCAATATCCCCTGAATCCTCTCATTGGCTAGGAAAAATGTACTAGAGGACAATAGTTTCCAAAGGTGGTGAGTCATGATTATGCTTATGAAAGAGAAGCCTTAGACACCCTAAAATCCATTAAATTCTACAACTACTTTCTTTGACCATTATATCACCATCTTAGGACTCTACACTATCTCCACTTACTTCATTATGAGGGTAAGGTCATTATATCCATGGACTTGATAGAGCCATGCCATAAGTCTACTTTTAGTGATTTTATGTACCTTTTTGTCAAAAACATGACCATATCAACAATCGAGACACTTCTTCATGATTACACATCTACCCCTACTCCATCCTAAATATAGATATTTTCTATAGATGGAAAACCAATCTCCCTTATTGGTTTTCCTATAGCTTCTATGTCGATGCAGACCTATAGATCACATAACTTCCCTCTTGATCTCCATGTTAGGTCTAAAATAGACCTATCCTACCTTTGGACACTTATAGAAGCCAAGAACTCATTTTTTCATAGATATTCTTTAAATAGCCATGGTCATAGCCATGAAAAAATTCTACAACCCCAAAAGATGGGATTTACATGTTTTATATTCTTGAACCATAGGTTGATACTATGTTTTAATGGTGATGGGACTTCATCCTAACCATCCTAACTATAACCACATGTTCTTGATGGATGCTCAACTAGGCTCTAATAATGACATATGCCTTTGAAGCATTTACTCTAATTTGTCTTTATTCAAATTTTCTCTTCATTGAAGTCCTTGGCTTTTGAATTTCAATTTGGACCATTGATCAGCCTCCTTACACACTATTGGATCTAGATTCTATTTAACTTGTTGACCTCTCAAGCACTATAGATCTATATTTGTATAATTAAATGTGGGCCCTATATTTTATGATAGACTAACATTATTGAGATATTGTGTAGTTCATTTGTCCTTGAGATCCTTTCACTTATTGACTCCTTGCTCACCATTAGATCTACCTTGTCAGATTACATACACACCATTGATCTATTTGGGCCCACTGGTCTTATTAGATGATGTGCACCATTGGATCTCTACTCAAGCACTTGAGATCTTGACACTTATTCACTTTAAATTCACATTTTCCCTTTGACTTGATGTTCACCATTGATCTCTTTGGTATGTGTTGATGCTTAAAATTGTGCTTGATTCTAATCAACAATGGGAAGTTTCAAGCTGTGGGATATTGCAGGTTGAAATAGCCTCCAGATTTTAGAGAAGTTGGTCTCTTCTTTTATATCAAGTGTGGGGGGGGAAAGGATAGGAATTTAAACAAAAATACAAATGCAATAAATGAAACCTAACTATGGTGATGCACCTGAGTGTAATTTTGATCCTAATCCTAAGCACAGTGAGACTATATGCAGGATTCATTTACATTTAAGAGCAAAGAAGTGCATGATCCATGTAAAAGATTGAAATAATAGAAATAGAGGCTCATAATAGAGACTTCTTTTGTTGAGATATAGAGAATGTCAACAAAGGCATAGGGTCCAATTTTCTTATAATAATATTCCAATCACATAAGAGGCATAGAAACACGTACAGTTATGTAAACCTTCTGACTTAAGAAAATGAGACAAAAGCAAATGACATTCCTAATCACAACTCTAGAAAGTATACAGTATAGACTACTTTTGCAAATGACACAAATAATACCAACAAAGGCACAGAGTTCAATCTTCTTAATTCTTCAGCCACATAAAAGGCACAGAAACATGCACAGTTACATCAACTTTACATCTCAAGAAAATGAGATAAAAGCAAATGATATTACTTAGTCATGAGCTCTAGCCAATCTAAACTTGTTACAATCTTTCTCCCCTCTTTTTTTTATATCTTTTGTCCCTCTTTTTTATTCTCCATTTTATAGCCTCGGATTTTACATATAAAAATAGCACATCATTCGGCGAATTTAATGCCTTGGATGCATTCTGGTCTTATCAAAAAAGGCCATGCTAGGGTAGGGTAGCTGCCCTGACTACAGCATGTTGATTCATGTCTGGTATCTTCTTCTGTGCCTGAATTTCCTCATTCCATCACCTACTTAGCCACACAACTATCCATTCTCCTCCGCTTATAGGGGACAAATAGATGGCCCTTTTAATGTTTGTAGGCCCCAAAAAATCTACCTGGTGAACTGTTGTAGAATTATTTGGGGCACATATTAGGCTCCTATGGATGGTGACACCTGGCAGCTTCCGCAGACCTTTAAAATAACACCTGGGACCCACCATAATCTTTATTCAGCAATGAAGCTTGAAGATGATCTCTCAAAATTTGACACGTGGTGGCCTCCACTATTCTTGGGAAGATACGTGGCATCTTTCGCTTCTCCTACTAGGGTATGTGGCATCTTCCACTGCTTCCAGGGATGGAGTAGAAAGGGGCTTATAAAGTGACACTTGGTGGCCTCCACTACTTTTTAACACTTAATCAAAATGAAACGATACCTTTCTACCTTTTGAAATGACCCCTTTGGTTTTTGGGACACTCCCTTGAACTGCCCGATGAACCAAAATGGTTCAATGGTTCAACGGTTCAATACTGTGCACCATTTACACATTAATCGAGGTATTAAAATAAAAACATTGAACCAAGGCATTGAACCTAAGCATTGAATCAACTCTCTCTCAAATCTTGACATGTGGTGACTTCTACTTTCCTCTGAAAAAGTAGTCCAAGGCCTTCCGTGACTGCCACCTAGCACTTTCCGCTTCTTCCTGCTACTTAGCTTGTTAAACCTTTATCAAAAAATAGAATGAAATATAGGTGCCGATATGAGACATGGATGCCAACATGTGATGTGTTCCACTCAGCTACTATTGGATACATGGCACATTCTGTAGCCCTCTTGAAAGTTATGAAAAGTGCCTCAGATGACTCCACTTGGCCAGAACTCATGCTCGAACTATGCCACTTGGCATCTTTCACTACCCTTCGACACTTAGATAGAAAATGAATCAAAAGAAATAAGCGCTCTAATTCAAAACTCTACCACCATGGCCAAGGTATGTGGGAATAAAACTTCAGTGCGCAACTGAGAATTGAAATGCAATGTAGATTAAAAAATTTTACTCTACAGTTACTGGCGACCCCCAGGACTTTTGAGCCTACTCAAAAAGAAAACTCCACCTTCCACTAGATCAAAATTTCAAAATTTATAGCTTAAAAAGAGCCGTCAACATGTGTTTAAAACACTTATTTAAAAAGAAAAGTGGGAAAATAATGAAAAAACAATGCGAGAAAGAGAAATTATTTAACTATAATACATTAGAGACCCAAGTCAACTAAAATGCTTCAAATAGATTCCATTTACAAGAATCTCTTCAGGTTCTCCCTCCATCAATTCTAGCTCGAATGAATTCTTTTGCTTACACGCGTGAATTTTATATGGGTCAGTCCATAATGCTTCAAATTTGGTATGCTGACCTAGCTTGGTGGCTCTTGCATCTCATTTCAAAACAATCGAGCCTACTTCAAAATTAGGATTTGAAGTCCTTTGATCAAAATAGTTCTTAACCATTCCCTAATGTGTTAGGGTGTGGAGCTCAAAGCTTCACCTTGTTGAAAGCATGGAGGATGCTGAGTATGCAGTCACCAGCATCGGTAGGATCACCGACGTTAGCTAGTGGACAGTGCAAAAGGAAACCAACCTTGGCAGCAGTCGGCCGACATCAGTCACCTCCAATTAGATAGGGACCGATGTCGGTCACCTGTGCAGTTTTAGAATTGCTGTTGACGAATAGTCAGTTAGTTGAATGAGTAGTTTGCATGATAAAGACTAGTTTGAGTCTTGAGCTGCAAGTCTAATCATTGTATGCATGAGATCTATATAATAGACCCATGAGTTGTATTGTTAAGTGTAGAACTAGGAGAGTTCTTTCCATGGTAGAATTAAGTAGGATTCTTCATGTATGTAAGATCAGGGTTTGATTTGCAAGGTGTTGCAAGATCATGGAGGAGATCTACATGTGATAAGTAAGATCAGGTTGGTCTGCAAGGGTGTGTGTATGCAAGGGTCAAAAGGAGATCGGCGGGGGAGCAAGACCCAAGGTGACAGCAATACATCAAAGAGCAAGATCATGGTTAGATCTACTTGGAGTACCAGTTCATACTCAGTTGTACTAGCAGTATAATGAGGTGAACAACAGCTTGTGTTAGCTGTGTTGTGACCTATTGAGAGAAGATTACTCTTGAGGGAAGATTACTATAAGCCCACGAAGTGGAAGAAAGAGTGTGATCTCTTTCTTGTAATTTCCTTCTAACTGAGTTGAATACAATTGTGTCTTGCCTCTCATATTCTGTGCTATTTCTCATTGATAGTTACTTATACTTCTAGTTATTTCTGCATGTTTAGTTGATTATACAAAGGTAATCATATGTGCTCTTAAATCTGACAAGTTGTGTCAGAGCTTTGGGGAACCTAGGTCCTATCAAATGGTATCAGAGCTCAAGTTGACTAATAGGTGTTTCAGATCTGGTTAGTGTGTATTGATTATAGGTTACTCATAGGGGTTTTTGTTTGAGTGGGAGTATAGCAATGGCAGAAGAAGATAAGCTGAGAATGGAGAAATTCAGGCATAGGATTAACACCACAAGGAGTGTGGTGGGTAGTCTTCAAGATTGAGCTTGAAGAGGAATACAAGCCAGGATGTAGATTAGACAAAGTACTAGTATAGGTACAGGTGCAGCTATTTATCTCCAAGTGGGAGATGTTAGGGTGTGGAGCTAAAAGCTTCACCTTGTTGCAAACATGGAAGATGCTGAGTATGCAGTCCCCGATGTCGACAGGATCACTGACGTCGATCAGTGGACAGTGCAGAAGGAAACTGACCTCGACAGTAGTCGGTCGACATTGGTCACCTCCAGTTAGACAGGGACCGACATCGGTCGCCTGTGCGGTTCCAAAACTGTTGTTGATAAATAGTCAATTAGTTGAACAGGTAGTTTGCATGATAAAGATTAGTTTGAGTCTTGAGCCGCAAGTCTAATCATTGTATGCATGAGATCTATATAATAGACTCATGAGCTGTATTGTTAAGTGTAGAACTACGAGAGTTCTTCCCATGGTAGAATCAAGTAGGATTCTTCATGTATGTAAGATCAGGGTTTGATTTGCAAGGTGTTGCAAGATCATGGAGGAGATCTACATGTGATAAGTAAGATCAAGTTGGTCTGTAGGGGTGTGTGTATGCGAGGGTCAAAAGGAGATTGGTGGGGGAGCAAGATCCAAGGTGACAGCAATACATCAAGGAGGAAGATCATGGTTAGATCTACTTGGAGTACCGGTTCGTACTCGATTATACAGGCAGTATAATGAGGTGAACAACAGCTTATGTTAGCTATGTGTTGTGACCTATTGAGAGAAGATTACTCTTGAGGGAAGATTACTATAAGCCCACGAAGTGGAAGAAAGAGTGTGATATCTTTGTTGTAATTTCCTTCTAACTGAGTTGAATACAATTGTGTGTTGCCTCTCATATTCTATGTTATTTCTCATTGATAGTTACTTGTACTTCTAGTTATTTCCGCATGTTTAGTTGCTTATACAAAGGTAATCATATGTGCTCTTAAATTTGACAAGTTGTGTCAGAGCTTTGGGGAACCTAGGTCCTGTCATGATGCTTAATCAATGAATCATGGGCTATATCCCTCTTTTCCTAAACTTCCAAAAGTTCTGCCAGTCTGACCTGCATGGAGCCATTTTTTTCAATTTCAATTTGTTTGATCAGCTAGAGAGTAAGGATTTCCAAGCTTGGGGGAATCACAGTAGAATTTTCATATACCAATTCATATGGGGACATTTTGATCACCTGCTTAGGTGTGATTCTATCAACCTATACTGTTAGATTAAGCACTTTATGCCACTCTTTGTGATGATCAGCCCCTACTCTTTTGATGAGTCTTATCAGGTTCTTGTTGGTTGATTCTACCAGACCATTACCTTGAGAGTAATAGTTATATGAAGTTTTTAGATATATTTCATGTTTCAAGGCAAAGTCAGATACTTTAGACCCCAAGAATGCTTTAGAATTATCTAAAATTATGGTGCGAGGAGCCCCAAAGTGAGTAGTGATACTCCCTAGAAAATTTAAGATCACATTCCTTATTGCTTCCTTAAGTGGGACTACCTCGGTCCATCTGGTGAAATAGTCTGTGGCAGTTAATATCTATTTGTGACCCATTATTGGATACTGGATTTATCATTCTAATGAAGTCAAGACCCCATTAAGCAAAAGGTTCATCCATAATTATAGGACTAAAGGGCATGGCTGCATTCCTCCTCATCCCCATATAATATTGGCAAGATTGACATTTTTTAACTAGCTGATAACAATCTACAAATAAAGTAGGCCAGAAATATCCTACCTCACTTATCTTTATGGTTGTGGTCTTTACAGAAAAATGCCCCCTGATATTCCATGATGCATTTCGTGTAGTATTCTCTTAGCTTTAGCCTGTTCTACACATCTTAACAATTTCCTGTTAAAATTCCTTCTGAAAAGGACTTGTTTAATTAAAATAAAATGAACTCCCTATATCCTATAATATCTCCTCTTATTTTGAGGGAGTTCTCTCGAATAAATCCCATTTTTCATAAAATGAATCCTGCTTGTGACCCAGGATTCCTAATCAACCTCTTGTATTTTTAGCACCGTCTCTGTCTCTCCTTCTAAATCTACTTCCTTAAGCTCTTGGGTTATATATTGGCACAGACCCTTGCCTCTGACTAGCTTGGTGGGTCTAACTTCTACATCATATTCAAGGATCTTAGTGATCCAATTGGCTCTTTTCTCAGTAATTTCCCCCTCCATGATGTATTCCCTGACACTTGGGTGAGCTACAAGTATCATAATTTTGTTCCCTAATATCATATGCCTAAATTTATTAAGGGCTTTTACCATGGCATAGGCTTGTCTTTCCACAAAATTTTACCTGATCTCATAATCCCTAAGAATCCTTGAGAAAAAGGCTATTGGGTGTTCCCCCTCTAGCCTATTGTTCTTTTGAGTCAAGACAACAGCAATACTTAATTCTCTTCCATAGACATACATTACGAAGGGCTTGAAAAAATCTAGGATTTTAAGCACTGGGGATGTTGAGATAGATTTCTTGACCTCTTCAAAGGCTTGCCTTCCTTCTGCAGTCCATTTGAAGACTAGGTATTTTTTTAGCAAGAGTGTCACTGGTCTTACCAAGCTTGCAAAATCATATATGAATCTACTGACAAAATTGATCTTCCCTAAAAAGTACTAAACTACCTTTTTATTTACTGTAAGAGGTAGGTTCATTATAGATACGATTCTCTTGGGATCTATAAAAACTCCTTCTTTAGATACTATATGTCCCAACAATTTGCCCTAAGGTACATCAAAGATGCATTTCTTGGGATTCAATGATATCCCAAAATCCTGACATTTCTTGAAGACAGATTCTAAATGATCAAAATGATCATCATCATTTTTTGAAAATATAGTGAGGTCATCTAGATAGACCAGGATAATCTTATTTATAACTTCCCCAAAGGCTATATCCATAGCTCTTTGAAAGGTGGCTCCTGCATTTGACAGACCAAAAGGCATCTTAGCATATGCAAATGTTCCCCATTTGGTAGTAAAAATAGTTTTGTACTGATTTTCATTAGCCAACCAAATCTGATTGTATCTAGAGAAACCATTTAGGAAAGAAAACCTCTCTGATCCAGCCACAATTTATAAAATTTGTTCCATAGAGGGCAAGGGATAGTGGTCTTTCAGATATGCTCTATTTAGATCTCTGAAATCTACACACAGTCTTACATCTCCATTCTTTTCCTAACTGGTACTAGATTTGATACCCAGGTTGAGTGCTTGATTGGAAATATTATTTTGAAATCTAAAAGTTTCTACAACTCATCTACCATTAGAGGCTCAATCCTTGGATTTATTGGCCTCTATTTCTATTTGATGGGCTTAGACCCTTCAGTCAGTTCTATTGTGTGTTGAATAATGTCTCTATTGTATCCATGAAGGTCTTCATAGCTCCAAGCTATGACTTTGTCATATCTCTGGCACAATTCGATTAGTCTTTCCTTCTCTTCTTGAGTTGCAAAATTCCCAACTTTTAGCCTTTTCTCATCACTTACCTCTATTTCAGAATAGTCTGCTTTGTCTACCTGGAACCTTTTCTTTTCCAAGCTTACATCCTCTGGGTCAAACAAGTTTTCTAAGGTGATCAAGCCCTTGGGGAGCTTATTAGTCCTTAATTGTAAAATCTGATCACCATATGCCTCTTCGATTTTGGTTTGCAACTGATCAGCAAACTCATTTGATTGTTGTAAGAAAGAGACTACCTGAGCATCATTTTCAAATACTTGCCAGTTCTCATCATTGTCTAGAATAGTCAGCCTCACTATAACTTTTACTGACTCATTGTTAATCAATAGGCCAGTTTTTGGGTTAAACTATGAGCCAATCTATCAATCTATCAAAATATTCTATCAAATCCCAAATCCTATGTCTGTAGGATCTCATTCTCACATTTTTGGCTGCTGCCTTTTCTTTAATTTGCTTTACTGCTAATTCTAAATCTCCTTTTACTTTTAGATTCTTTATTCCCTTCTTCTTGGCTAATAGAAGCCCATGTACTAAAGATTCATACTCAGAATCATTATTAGTGCAAGCAAATTGGAATCGGATAGCCCTTAAATTTCTATCACCATTTGGAGTAGTAAGACAAATTCATGCCCCAGCACCATGTTTACTTCTAGCCCCATCAAAATTCAAAGTCCAGATCTCTAAATCTTGAGTAGTAGGTGCCTCTTCCCTTATAACATTTGGGATTGTCTGGTCCTCATCAAAAATGACGTATGTGCCCAAACCAGTAGAGTCATAGTTCCCATATGGGTCGCTATGCATCATAGCCAACAACTGGTTGTTTTCTTCTTCTTGATCATGCTCAGTCCAGTCGCCTAGCTCTTTAACAAAAATCCTTTCTTCCTTATTTAACATAGCATGATCTACCTCTGATCTTGTTGTCATTTCGTTGGTGATATGGTCTTTGGACAGTGGTTCAGATAGAATTTCCATCTTCGAACCGTATCTGGTTCTCAGGATGAGGTGAGACCAATCAAGAGACATATATCCTCCTATTTTTGCTTTAAAGTCTCTGGATAAACATAAACCAAAAATAGGGGGTATATCTATGACTACTACATCTTGGTTGACAATTATGTTAGGACATGTGTATAATTACAATGGGAGTTGGTTGATTCTCCCTACAGTTTGTACTATTTTGCCATCTAGCTGCATAACTCCTTTTACAAGGGGTTCATATTTTATTTTCAAAGCATCAGTTATTTGCTTGGGCATCACTATAGTACTAGCTCCTGACTCTATCAATGCATTATGCAAGATTTTCCTTCCAACTATCAGATTTAAATAGAAGGGCTCTGGTTTGGATTTACTTACTTGCATTGCATCGTTCACAAAGGCTATTGTCTTTGGAGGAACCGTATCTTTGAGCTTTTCTTTTCCAGCAAGTCCTTCTTTGGTGACAGTACCTTTAGGCACTACTTAGCCTTACAGAGCTTCTTATAGCAGTGTCTTCTATTCAAGAATAGCCAATATATCCCATATTGATACTTGTGCTGGAGTCTTCTTCAATTGATCCACTACATTTATTGGTCCCAAAGACTAAATTTTTTGGACATAAGGATATCTCATTTTTTCTTGAGTTTGGGCAAGAATCCCTTGATCTTGCACTGGCTAAGGCACTTCTTGTCTAACAGTAGCATTTCTTTGCCCTTGAGATGGAGGATTATTCTTGACTTGACCACTTACAATCTCAGGCTATTCCACCATTCTCCTCTTTGATTTGGTGTAGTAATCAGATTGCACCACTGGTCTTTGTGAGGTAGATGCTTCATTCAAGAAAATTGATTCTTCGTCTTCAACCCATGAGAACAAAGCATGCTCCAAGGCTATTTCCTCCTCTTGTTGCAAGGAAATTCCTTGCACCTAGGCCACTAGGATTGAATTCTACATACTGGGAGACTGGTAGGCTTGATTATCACTGGTATTGGCAAACTGACCATCCATTCTTCTTTGCTCTGCCACCCTTTGTTGCAGATTACCCCTAGGATAATCTCTGGGTGTATGAGCATTATTAAAAAGGGAAACACCAGGCATTAGTATCATCCACATAAGTACTTTGCCCTAGAACCATCTCCCTATTTGAGTTGGGAGGAATGGTGTATGAGGGTGTGGGAACTGCAACTAATTGATTCACTAGCTAATGGTTAGTTTGTTTTGGAGGACCCTGATATTGGTTTGGTTGGGACAAAAATCTATTTCCTTGATAGCCTTGATAAGGAGGCTTAGGGAAAGTATTTTGTTGTCTCTTTATATTGATCAGCTCATTGGAAAATGTCCATAGGATATTCTTGATATCATCCATCTCAGATGGCTGAGCAGGGATAGGTTCTTTCACGGATGATTGAGGGTAAGTGTACATAGACACAGGTGGGCTTACGGCTTTAGGAACTTCTTGAGGTAAGGGCAAGGAAATTTCTAGGAACATGGGCATGGGAGGCCTTGGAGGTAACTTTCCAGCATCTATTAAATGATTCTTAGCTCTAACCACATATTCATAATCCTCTGGCAAAGTGTGTCCTCCCAGTGACTGAATCATAACAGATATATCTGAATTCAAAGTCTTGAGATAAAACACTATGGCCATACCAGGTGGTGGCCTAGCTATAGCAAGGATTCTATCCCAAGTTTTTTGAAATCTGGTATTGAAGTCAATCATGTCTTCCTATGGTCCCCTTTGAATGGTGATTAACTATTGTAACAAAGAAGACTTATCACCCTTCTCTACAAATCTTTCAAAGAACAGATCTCCAAGCTGGTCCCATGTAGATATGGTATTTGGGGTCAAAGACCGATACCATTCTAAAGCCTTCCCCTTAAAAGAAGCTATTAATAACCTTATGGACACATTTTGTTGTGTGACAACATGTATAGCATAGACATCTGATACATCTTGAAGATGTTTTGCAGGTGTTTTAGAGTCTTGCCCACTAAATTTAGGTAGATCTTTTAGGCCATTTACTGGGATAGGATCCCAAACAGATGGTGGTGTTGGGAGGATTAAGGGGCTACCAATGTTCTAGATTGCATAATTTCTTGGGGGTATAGGGGCTCCCATGTTTGGTATTGGTACAAAATGGTTAGCTCTTCTTCTTGGACTTGTTACCAAAGGTGGCAAAAGAATACCTAGATTTGTAGCATACTATGATCTAGTGACTGGTCCACAGCTCTGACTCCTTATAGCTCTTTGGTTCATATGGTCTTGAAAGAAACTTCAAGACTGGTCCCACCAGGCATGCCAAAAACTATTGATGCTTAAAATTGTGCTTGATTCTAATCAACAACAATGGGAAGTTTCAAGCTGTGGGATATTGCAGCTTGAAACAACCTCCAGATTTTAGAGAAGCTAGTCTCTTCTTTTGTATCAAGTGTGGGGGGGAAAAAGGATAGGAATTTAAATAGAAACACAAATGTAAGAAATGAAACCTAACTATGGCAATGCGCTTGAGTGTAATTTTGATCCTAATCCTAAGCACAGTGAGACTATATGTAAGATTCATTTACATTTAAGAGCAAACAAGTGCATGATCCATGTAAAAGATTGAAATAATAGAAATAGAGGCTCAAAACAGAGACTTCTTTTGTTGAGATACAGAGAATGTCAACAAAGGCATGGGGTCCAATTTTATTATAATAATCTTCCAATCACATAAGAGGCACAGAAACACGTATAGTTATGTAAACCTTCTGACTTAAGAAAATGAGACAAAAGCAAATGACATTCCTAATCACAACTCTAGAAAGTCTACAGTATAGACTACTTTTGCAAATGACACAGATAATACCAACAAATTCATAGAGTTCAATCTTCTTAATTCTTCAGCCACATAAAAGGCAAAAAAATATGCACAGTTACATCAACTTTACAACTTAAGAAAATGAGACAAAAGCAAATGATATTACTTAGTCATGAGCTCTAGCTAATCTAAACTTGTTACAATCTTTCTCCCCTCTTTTTTTATATCTTATGTCCCTCTTTTTTCTTCTCCCTTTTATAGCCTCAAATTTTATAGATAAAAATAGCATGGCATTCAGCACATTCAATGCCCTGGATGCATTCTGGTCTTATCAGAAAAGGCCATGCTGGGGCGGGGCGGCTGCCCTAACTGCGTTATGTCGATTCATGTCTGGTACCTTCTTCCACGCTTGAATTTCCTCATTCCATCACCTACTTATCCATGCAACTATCTATTCTCCTCTACTTACAAGGGACAAATAGATAGCCCTTTAAATGTTTGCAAGCCCCAAAAAATCTACCCCGTGAACTGCTCCACCTACCAAAAATAACTCTCGCTGAGTTCCCCCTAGCTCACTTGCTGAAACAGATACACAAAACACTCTATCCTATTGAAATAAAAGAGGACACTTAGTCAATTCCCTAAAAATCTTCATATTATTTAGAAGGCACTGGAGATCGACACTTGGCACTTTCCACCTAATTTATCAAATACACGTAGCTCTTTTCACTTTCCCTTTAGCTATGTTGTATAATTATTCAGGGCACATATTAAGCTCCTATGGATGGTGACACTTGGCAGCTTCTAAAAACCTTTGAAATAACACCTGAGACCCACTAGAATCTTTATTCAGTAATGAAGCTTGAAGATGATCTCTCAGAAGTTGACGCGTGGTGGCCTCCGCTATTCTTGGGAAGATACGTGGCATCTTTCGCTTCTCCTACTAGGGTATGTGGCATCTTTCGCTGCTTCCAAGGATGGAGTAGAAAGGGGCTCAGAAAGTGACACTTAGCAGCCTCCACTGCTTTTTAACACTTAAACAAAATGAAATGACACCTTTCTTCCTTCTAAAAAGGTACTTGACCCCTTTGGTTTTTGGGACACTCCCTTGAACTACCTGATGAATCGAAATTGTTCAACGGTTCAACACTGCATGCCATTTACACATTAGCCGAGGTATTGAACCAAAAATGTTGAACCAAGGCAATGAACCTAGGCATTAAACTAACTATCTCTTAGATGCTGACACATGGTGACTTCCACTTTCCTCTAAAAATGTAGTCCAAGGCCTTTCGCGACTGCCACCTGGCAATTTCTACTTCTTCCTGCTACTTAGCTTGTTGAACTTTTGTCAAAAAATAGAATGAAACACAGGTGCCGATATGAGACGCAAATGCCAACACATGATGCATTCCACTCAGCTACTATTGGATATGTGGCACATTTTGTGGCCCTCCTAAAAGTTATGAAAAGTGCCTCAGATGACTCCACTTGGCCAGAACCCATGCTCAGACTACGCCACTTGGCATCTCTCACTGCCCTTCGACACTTAGATGGAAAATGAATCAAAAGAAACAAGCCCACGCTCTGCTTCAAAACTCTACCTCCATGACCAAGGTATGTGGGAATAAAACTTCAGTGTGCGATTGAGAATCAAAATTCAACGTAGAGTAAAAAAATTTACTCTACAGTATGATCAAATGCTTTCCATTAGATCTTTGGGACCCATTGACACTATCAGTCAATGTGCATTGTTGGATCTTGAGGTACGATTGAATGTTAAGCATTGATTTTGGGACATTAAAAATAAAATAGTTATTTCACAAAGCTTAAACTTAAATTCCACATGAATGTTTAAATATTATTAAATCCAATGGTTAATTATTGTAACTTGAAATTTATGTCCTCATAAATGTTTCATTCTGCAAGTATAACTTTGAAGCTTTATATATTGAGATAACAAGCTTATCAAGACATGAAATTTATAGCTAATGTTCAAGGAATTAATAAATTCATGTCCATTCATTTATTTGGCCTTAAGAGGCTACCCAAGTACATTTATCAAATGCATAATCAAGCTAACCAGTCTATTTTTACATGACATTCTCATGACGGTCTGGTTCTTTTGGACTTGTGCTTGAACTATTGTATTTTTTAGAAGGATATAATGGACTTCAAATACTTTTTGAAACATGATTAATTATCCTAAATTCTTGAAACACCATGGAAATCTATTTTTCTCCTTTATTTTTTAATCATAGACCTGTTTCAAGACTTGTTTCTCAAAGATAGACAAAGCACACTTTAAGCTTGCTTAAAGTCTTTCAAAAGCTTTGTGAGTGACTTTTGATCTTTGGACCACTCATTATATATATAAATTTGTTAATATATTCAAACCACTTTAGGGAAAAATATCCTTATTTGGACCAAATATGGCTAACACCACCTTTTGCCTCCTAATGACCTCAATAAGGTTTATTCTTATTTGAGACCTGCAATAGTCTATTCAGTTCATGATCATAGTTTATTCCTCACCAGTTGGAATATTTGATGTTTGGATAAGACTTGAATATATTTGATTTAGATTTAAAAATTTGAGAGAGACATTTTATTCCATTATTATTAACATTTGTATGACTGAAAGCACTTTAACCTCTCTTCATACTTGGCTGCCACACCATAATAGTCAGTAGGTACATTTCTCTTGTCAATACAAGCATGTGAATAGATAAACAATTTGTATTGTATACTATGGATCCCCTTTGATATTATTATATCACTATCTAATAACCAATTTTTCTTCATCAACCCTAAGATTCAATCCCAAGGAAAAATTCAAGCCTGTGGGGTTAGAAGGGTCATTTTAAGCACTTATTTTTTTAGCTATGATTCATAAATCATAGCCCATAAAAAGATAAAATAATGCATGGAATTTCAAGGTCATAAGGGCCTCCATCAACCCCTAGGATAATATGAACCAACACTCTCTCCTCTATGCACCATTGTAAAATTGGTTGACTTTTTTAAGCTTCCAAGAACCTAATGAGGAGATGGAGAAAGTTTCCTACCTGTTTGGATCTATATCACCTTCTAAAGCATAGATCTGACTTGGTAAAGGTAAAAGTACACTTCCCACTCTTTAAACCGACTCAATTAATCTCTCATTTACTTTTCAAGCTTATAAACCTTCTTGAAATTACCTCTTTAGTAAAGAATGAGACTGAAACATGCATTGTAACTGTCAAAACTGATCTTCTCTAAATATTTCCTTCCAATTACCATGTTGAGTGTTTTTTTACAAGTGTCTCTTGTATGAAAAAATCATCATTTAACGTTGAAACCACTTAACAAGCCTTATAATATGTTGGTAAGGTATTGAATGCCTTTAAGAGGGTTATTATAAACTATTTCAAACCAATTAGACCTAAGTTCACATTTAATGTTTTGATGTGTGACCATACCATTCTCATGGATTTTATTTGTATTGACCTATACCTTCAAGTCTCTTGATAATGAAATTTTACACAAGGAATCAAATTGTATTTGTACTGACCTATACCTTCATGTCTCTTGGTAATGAAATTTTGCACAAGGAAAAACTAGAAATAAACATAGAACCATAGCCCCTCATTACCTTAACTTTTCCAATCTACCTTAATCTCTCCAAAAACATGTCATCAAACTCTAATGAAGGGGATTAATGACAATACTAGAGGTTTTGATTCACTCTTATTCAACTAAACCTTGCAAGAGACCTTCAAATGACCAAATACACTTGACAATGCATATTTTTATGACAAAGCTTGGCCAATAGACCAAGACCAAAACTCTCAAAAGGATATCAACAAAGTTAAACAATTATAGAAGCAAAGTTTTGAATGTTACTCACCAATGGTGGCCAATTTTTGCTAACAATCCCAACTTGAGTATTTTTTTGGTGACTAACATGTAACCAAGAACATGTTATAGTATATAATCAGTGCATATAATCTAAAATTGAAATCATTTTAAATGATTAAAATTTAAACAGAAAGGTTTAGGAGCACACATGTATATCGATGCAATTGCCTTACCTAGTGGCAACTTGATTTGAAATATGTATAATTATGAATCACTAAAACAAATATTAGGACAAATATATAAATTTTGAAGTGCATATATCTAAAGAGATAGATAAATTAAAAGGCACACTCCCCCAACCTTGAATAAAAAGGTGAGTTGGCATCATCAATTGAGATTATCTCAACCATGTAACCCAATCATACTCATAACCTGGTGAGTGTGAGCGAACCAAGTTAATTCACACTATCAAAATAGTGATGATGGATGGTAAAATCAAGTCCAAACTAAAAATGTAGAAAGATTGAGTGATTTAATCATCTCAACCATACCAAAAGTGAACCAACTACTACAGTAGATTGACTCAATATATTTTGTAATAGTCCATGCTAGTTGGTGATGACAGTCCATATAAGAGTTTTTAAATCTAAAACTGATTTAGATTTTGTAATATTAGGTGCACATAGCATAGCATATACACCTTATATATGTCTCATGTTGAAACTGTGTATTATAATGGTACCATTTTATAGAAATGCACCATAACTATGAATTTGAACCATATAACTTTATGTTTTGGATAATTTGGAATTTTTGAACAAGTGTGGGTAGCATGTTATCATAACATGACCCCACTATATATGGAGAAATCTGAAAACTGATATAAGTGCCAATGTGGAGAACATGTTTCCAAAACATGCCCCCAGTATAACCTAGAGATGTTGAATATTGAAAAAGTGTGGAAAACATTCTTCCAAATCATGCCCCCACTAAATTTGAAAATTATGTCAAATATGGAGAAAAAATTTCTATGACATGACCCCACTAATATGCCCCTATTTGAGGTGAGGGACGAATAAAAATTGGTATTCACCTCACCTCAAAAGGATAAGACAACTAAATAATTTCTGAATGGATCCTTGTATCATATAGAATGACATGTCTAGGTAAATGTATCAATGAAGTGCATAGAATAATGTGATCACATGAAGGCCTAAGATGTATGATAAATATCATGGCAACGTCTAGATAATATAACAAGCTCAACAAGTAAATAGGCACACACACAAGATTACTCTGTTGGGTGAATATTTTGTCGTCAACTAACTGATGACAAAATGGGTATATCGACCACAGCACATGGAGATTTGAACCATGAAAAGTGTGGGTTTACCACATCTAGACGAGGTAAATCTCTCCTCTCATCAAGGGGAGGTTCCCTATGAATATTTATATGCTATATGTATATATATATATATATATATATATAAGTAAGCAGAAAATAATACTTGGGGTAGTATAATAGCATCCACCTCTCTTTTTTTGGAGATGATGTCCAAGGAACAAGAGAGAGAAACCCTGGTCATTGGCTATGAACATTCCTCTTCTTTCAAGAATGGCGTCCAGCCTAGAGTAGAAAATCCCCTGAAATAGGTAACAAAGTTAACTAGGAAACCTATGTAAGCACAAAGTCTTTCGTTGTCTCCTTCGCTGATCCAGAATACGCATAATCATAGAGTGAAACGAAGCACAAAGTCTTCGCCTAAAACTACAAAGGATAAAAGGATCACCAAGATAAAAGTAGCTCAAAGTCTTTCTTCTATCTTTTAGAAACATCCTCAGATAATATCAACAAACACACTTTGCTTATTAAATCAAACAGATAAGAGATTATCAGGAAAGAGGACATAAGAACCACTTCCTAAATAACACAAATTACTTCAACACAAAGTCTGAAATAAACCTGTTTCTCATTCATTCGATAAAATATGATTTACAAGTTGAGCACAAAGTCTCAAGAAATGTTTCAATTTCAACAGAGTTTTTGCTCTCAATTAGCAGAGATATATTTACAAAAGAGGTCCCCTCTATATATAGGGAGAAACCTTCAAAATTAAAATGATTAAAATATAAAAATATCTTAGTCAAAGATGAGTCATTTTTGACTTTTGAGATATTTTTCCAAATTTTTTACATGTAATTACATATTACAAAAGTACATGTGAAAATATCCCAAGTCAATTACAAAGTGCATTTTGAATAAAGCATGGAAGAACAGCTTCAATCTTTATTTCCAGTCTCCTTCATGGTCTTCAACTTCTTCAGAGAATCTTCAGTGATCTAGAAGAACTTTTGTTGAAAAGACGTCGATGAAGAGGGATCCTTTAGAGAAACTATAGTAAGAATCATGATTGTGTAATTAGGAGAAAAATTAACAATCTAGGAAGACTGCTCCTTTGAGTGATCATGACAAGGGAAACGTGCTTGAAAAGGTTGAGGCAAGAGTAGGTCGAAAAGTGGAAGAAAAGGGGGTAGGTATAAAAAATAGGAAAAATGAAAATTTCCCAGAGTTAGGAAAAATAGGGAGAAGGTATGTAGGGGTGGCAAAAATTGCCGCCCTTGCATATTGGAGAAATTCTTGTGCATAGGCAGAAAAAATTGCTGCCTATGCACATCAGGGAGAAAGTATGTCAGCGGCAAAAATTGCCGCCGACGCATGTTGAAGAAGAGCATGTAAGGGCGGAAAAAATTGCCACCCTTGCACCTAGAGGAGAGGAGGAAACAGGGATGCATGGGCGGCAAAATTTGTTGCTCATGCATGGAAGAGACCAAAAGATGCAAAGGCAGCAAAAATTGTCACTCTTGCATGACGGATGCAAACACTTGACATGTTCTGCTGAGTTGTAACAAGACGCGTGATGTATAGAAACCTTTGAGGGTTCTACAGAAGATGACACGCGATGGCTTCCAATCTGCTTTGTCTTTTTTCATGGGGAATTTTTCTATAGGCTTTTCTCTTCAGTTGGGATTTTGCTTTTACTGAGGCTACATTTGAGCTTTTCAACCATGTTGAACCATTGAACTTTGAACTCTTTCAGTTCAAAGTTCAATCAGTTCATTGGCTTATTCTGTGTCTCGCTCAAACATTGCTTCCTTTATCTTTCTAAGCTTTGATTGAACCTTTGAACCTTGAACCCATTGAACCTTTTGGTTCAATGGTTCAATGGTTCATCCGTTAAAGCCCCTTTTTGTCTAAGTCCCGCGGAAGTTCCTTTCTGCGTCTTTCTTCAGGCTTTTTTCGTCAGGCAAAAAGCCCAAAATAATTCCTTCAGACAAAAAGTCTGAAGGAAAGCTTCCATGACTTAGCCATTTGTTCTTCTTTGTTTCATCAGACTTTTCTCTAGGTGAATTCCTTTGAACTTTTTGCCTTAACATTTTTTCAAGAAAATCTTTTCGAGAGAATTCTTTCGGCCCCCTGGACTTAGCTGTTTCCATCAGATAAAAACTCTGAAAGAATTGTTCCTTTTGGGCCTTTGAACAAATATGAAGGAATTCTACCTTTTCTTTGACCTTTGAACCAATGTTGCCTACCCTCCACAAGGGCACTTGCCTTTTTCACTTTGGGGCAACCCCTTGAACCTTTTGATTGAACCAACTTTGGTTCAACGGTTCAACTGTTCATTCTTCATTATTTGGCTAAGTCCTTTATTCTTTTGCACCAAGTGCGTTGAACCAACTTGGTTGTTGAACCCATTGAACCTTTGAACCAAAGTGGTTCAAAGTTCAATGGTTTAATCCTAAGTCTTTTATTATTTGCCGATTGAAATCCTTTGATTGAACCAAAGTGCAGAACCAATCCTGGAAATGACTGAGTGTTAGAAGCTTGTTCTTTTGACTGAACTTGCCTGCAGAAGCTTTTTTAACCTGTTGAACTTGTGAATCCCCTTCACGAAAAAAGCTTAAAAATGAGGAATTTGAAAGCTCAGAACAAATTTTGAGAAGGGAAGAGAGAAATTTTGGTCTGTAGGTTGTCCCAAAAATGAGTGGCATTTTTCAAAGACAACAGCTGGCTCCAGTTGGGAAACTTCCTTCTATTACAAAAATTGATTGAAGGGAGTAGAATCCAGAATCTCTAGTGCCTTAGAAGCGTGCCATTGGGCTACAAAGTCATACTACCCAAAAAGAAAGATTCTAAAAAATGAAAATGAAAAACACAAAATAGAACTAAAGACTATATAGATATACATATGTACAGATGATCTTATCTGATACTTCAAGAATTGAAGTACATCAGATGCTACCCCTTGAGAGGCAATAAAAATGGCACTATGTCCTGATAAACTAGCAAGAAGCCATTTTCTCCCCAAAATCAGTGATGAGTGAATGGAATTCTCCACCAGGAAACCAATTTTATGTGTCCTCCCTTTGGTTTTCTCCTCTTGCCCCACAGCAAGACTTGACTTTTAATTCAAAAACCACGAATCTTTGCTCTCTTAGCAAAAAGTTCATTTTCTTGATTTTGATGCACAACAACATGGTCCATTACCATAATTGGTTGCTTTTATGGTTCAATCCAGCACATGATTTGATTGTTCCCATTCAACACCTACCAATCATTGGCACTATCAGGCATACTTGGTGTTGTTCCATCTGAACTAATTCCTAGATTGTCACCTACAAAATTTTCATTTACTGAAACATGAATGTCTTCAGTAGACAGAAAATTATTACCCCTGCCTGAAGAGTCAAATAGAATTTGAGCTTCAGGCCTTGATGTCTGAGTGACAATGTATTTTGCCTCCTTCTCAAGAAGCAACCTCTGCATTACACCTTTCAAAAGAATTCTTGCCTGAGACAAGTCCATGTTTAACTCCCCTCCAAAATTCTTATAGAAGTTCCACCCAAGAAGGATACCATATGATGTTGGGATGTCAGCCACTAGGATGGTCACCTTGATTCACTTGTCTGGAAAGGCAGCAAATGCAAATTAGGCATATTTAATTTGCCCCAGCAGTGGCACTTGTTTGTTCTCCATGGAGAAACATCTCCCAAATATCTTGGTTAGTGTGAGACCTAGAGATTCTGCCACTTTAGCAAGCATGACATTGTCTGAAGCCCCAAAATCAATGATGCAATTGTTGAGCTGGTGACAATTTATCAACAGGGAAACATAGAAAGGCTCTATTTTTCTAGGGGCAATAGGAGGGGTGATGACAATATTGTTCGAGATGGGCATGTTCCTTGGGGGACCATGAGTTACTTTCTTAACCTCTTGTCTTGCAGGGATGGTTTGGTTTTTGACACATTGAACCAACTTGTCCAATTGCTCAAGATGAGACTGTAGAAATTCAAATTCAAACATTTGAATTTTGGTTTTCTTAATATGGTCAATGATATCAAATGTCTAGAATGAGCTAAGAGTAGAGGATGGAAGTTCATATTTTTTATTTTTGAAAGGGGGAGGATTGGACTGTAGAATTGAAGTAGAAGGCATAGGAGCATTTGGGGTACTTACCTTTCTTGAAACCACCAAGTCCTTTGGCTGGAAAGGAAGAGTGGATCCCCGCTTAGCAATTGAAACTACTGGTTGAGGTCACTCCTCTACTTTCTCCTTATCAGCTTGTTGAGTTGATTGATTCTTAGACCTGGTGAATACAGCATATGACCCCTCAGCTGCATTGCCTTTACTTCTAGGTTCATCTTGATAGTTTAGGAAACCAATATGGGAGTCGCCAGCTAAATCTTCTTCATCCTCAGTGAAGAGATTAGCATCATCTTTAGGACTCAGTTCAGTCTGGAGTGAGAAATCTACTTCAACTTCAAGGTATCCAACTGTTGAGTTGTTTGGAGGTGCTTTAAGGGTGAGGTTCCTCTATGGAGGAGGAAGGTGATTTTGTTATCCCTGATTCTTGGCAGCATTGTTTTGGTACGCCTGATTCTGGAATGTCCTCCTGGGTATATCTCAATTAGGAGAAGTAGACATAACTTGGGCCATTTACTTTATGAGAGCCAGCATTTCATTTGCTAGCTTTTGTACCATTGGATCAGTGGTGGCTGAAGGGGAATATTCAGAAGATGAAGAGGATTTACCTTTATTAGGGTCTCTCCTTATCTTTCCTACCAAGATACGGTCATCTTCTACCTTAGTAGCCAAGTCCTGAGTAGCAGTAAGGTCTAGGTGTCTAGCTTGTCTCAACAAGAAACCTACTTCAGGAAGTTTTAAATTGATGAAGAAGCATTTGAGGTTTTGAGGTGTCAGCTGGGTGACCATGGGAATTCTATGGCTCAGCTTGTCGAACTTGGCAATAAAATCCCTCATAGGCTCATGAGGCTCTTTCTTCATTTGAGTGATCTGGCCTAACAAGGCATGTGCATCTTCTACTAGCTTGAATCTGGCTTCAAATTTGTCTTTCAAGGTGTCCCAATCAGTCACTAATCCACTTTGCAAGTGGTAGAATTAGTCTACAGCAGTGCCTTGCAGTGTCTCTACAAACAACCTGATCGATATGTCTTCGAACTCCACACCTATGACACCATAGGATATGCTGAAAGCTACAATGTGTTCATCAAGATGAACTTTCCCATCACCAAAGAATTTGGAGAAAATTTTTCTTAAACTGTGTGGAAGCTCATGCAGGGGTGGAGTCAAATTAAGTGGACCAAAAGAGTTACCCCAAGGGCCTTGATCCATGATTTTATTATGTAAAAGTGGGATCACAAATCTGGGTGGAGAATGGATAGGCAAAGCTCTGCTAGTAGTAAAAAAAGAAGCTCTACCTTGTGTTGGTGGCCTGGTAGGACTAGGAGGAAGACTCCTAGTTTGTCTAAGGTGAGGTTGTGAAGGAAACAACTCAAAATTACTCTGTTGCACCAACTCAAAAGTAGGGTCAACAACACCTTGGGATTTTTGGCCTCTCATATAACGTGGAGTTGCCAGATTATAGAATAAAAAATAGAAAAGAGCAGGATCTGCTTTAGCTTGAAGCTTGAGACTTCAAATTGCATGCTCTTTCTAGTGGCTTTGGTTTTGTAGACCAGATAATATAACAAAGATGGAGGAAGATGGTAAGGCTATAATAATAATGAGTAAGACATGGAACGGAGTCACTAGACTATGTAATGGATGAGGGTAGGGACTACTTCAATCTAAAACTTAAGGTTTTAGACTGCACATTCGATCCCTAACGGAGTCGCCAAAAAGTTGTTGGGTGAATATTTTGTCGTCAACTAACTGATGACAAAATGGGTATATCGACCACAGCACAGGGAGATTTGCACCATGAAAAGTGTGGTTTTACCACATTTGGATGAGGTAAATCTCTCCTCTCATTAAGGGGAGGTTCCCTATGAATATTTATATGATATATGTATATATATATATATGTAAGCAAAAAATAATACACGGGGTAGTATAACAGCATCCACCTCTCTTTTTTCAGAGATGATGTCCAAGGAACAAGAGAGATAAATCATGTGCGTTGGCTAAGAACATTCCTCTTCTTTCAGGAATGGTGTCTAGCCTAGAGTAGAAAATCCCCTAAAATAGGTAATAAAGTTAACCAAGAAACCTACGTAAGCACAAAGTCTTCCATTGTCTCCTTCGCTGATCCAAAATATGCATAACCGTAGAGTGAAATGAAGCACAAAGTCTTTGCCTAAAACTACAAAGGATAAAAAGATCACCAAGATAAAAGTAGCTCAAAGTCTTTCTTCTATCTTTTAGAAACATCCTCAGATAATATCAACACACACACTTTGCTTATTAAATCAAACAGATAAGAGATTATCAGGAAAGAGGACATAAGAACCACTTCCTAAATAACACAAATTACTTAACACAAAGTCTGAAATAAACTTGCTTCTCATTCATTCGATAAAATATGATTTACAATTTGAGCACAAAGTCTCAAGAAGTGTCTCAATTTCAGCAGAGTTTTTGCTCTCAATTAGCAGAGATATATTTACAAAAGAGGTCCCCTCTATATATAGGTAGAAACCTTCAAAATTAAAAAGATTAAAATATAAAAATATCTTAGTCAAAGATGAGTCATTTTTGACTTTTGAGATATTTTTCCATATTTTTTACATGTAATTACATATTACAAAAGTACATGTGAAAATGTCCCAAATCAATTACAAAGTGCATTTTGAATAAAGCATGTAAGAATAGCTTCAATCTTTATTTCTAGTCTCCTTCATGGTCTTCAACTTCTTCAGAGAAACTTTAGTGATCTAGAAGAACTTTTTTTGAAAAGACGTCGATGAAGAGGGATCCTTTAGAGAAACTGTAGTAAGAATCATGATTGTGCAATTAGGGGAAAAATTAACAATCTAGGAAGACTGTTCATTTGAGTGATCATGACTAGGGAAACGTGCTTGAAAAGGTTGAGGTGAGAGCAGGTCAAAAAGTGGAAGAAAAGGGGGGCGGGCATGAAAAATAGGAAAAATGAAAATTTCTCAGAGTTAGAAAAAATGGCGAGAAGGTATGTAGGGGCAGCAAAAATTGCTGCCTTTGCATATTGGAGAAATTCTTGTGCATACGCAGCAAAAATTACCACTTGTGCACGTCAAGGAGAAAGTATGTCGATGGAAAAAATTGCCACCGATGCATGTTGAAGAAGAGCATGTAAGGGTGGTAAAAATTGCCGCCCTTGCACCTAAAGGAGAGGAGGAAACAGGGATACATGGGTGAAAAAATTTACCGCTCATGCATGGAAGAGACCAAAAGATGCAAGGGTGGAAAAAATTGCTGCTCTTGCATGACGGATGTGAACACTTGTCATGTTCCACTGAGTCGTAGTAGGATGCATGACGTATAGAAACCTTTGGGGGTTCTGCAAAAGATGACACATGGCGGCTTTCGATCTACTTTGTCTTTTTTTATGGGGCATTTTTCCATGGGCTTTTCTCTTCAATTGGGCTTTTTCTTTGACTGAGGCTGCCTTTGAGCTTTTGAACCATGTTGAACCATTGAACTTTGAACTCTTTCGGTTCAAAGTTCAATCAGTTCATTGGCTTGTTTTGTGTCTCGCTCGAACACTGCTTCCTTTATCTTTCTAAGTTTTGATTGAACCTTTGAACCTTGAACCTATTGAACCTTTTGGTTCAATGGTTCAATGGTTCATCCATTGAAGCCCCTTTTTGTCTAAGTCCCGTGGAAGATCCTTTCTGCGTCTTTCTTTGGGCTTTTTCCATCGGGCAAAAAGCCTGAAATAATTCCTTTAGATAAAAAGTCTGAAGGAAAGCTTCTGTGACTTAGCCATTTGTTCTTCTTTGTTTCATCGGACTTTTATCCAGGTGAATTCCTTTGGACAAAAAGTCCGAAGGAAATTTGCCTTAACATTTTTTTGAGAAAATCTTCCTGAGAGAATTCTTTCAACCCCCTAGACTTAGCCGTTTCCATCGGACAAAAAGTCTGAAAGAATTGTTCCTTTTGGGCCTTTGAACAAATTTGAAGAAATTATGCCTTTTCTTTGACCTTCAAACTAATGTTTCCTTCCCTCTACAAGGGCACTTGCCTTTTTCTCTTTGGGGCAGCCCCTTGAACCTTTCGATTGAACCAACCGACTGAACCAACATTGGTTTAACAGTTCAACGGTTCATTCTTCGTTAGTTGGCTAAGTCCTTTGTTCTTTTGCACCAAGTGCGTTGAACCAACTTGGTCGTTGAACCCATTGAACCTTTGAACCAAATTGGTTCAAATTTTAATGGTTCAAGCCTAAGTCTTTTATTATTTGCTGATTGAAATCCTTTGATTGAACCAAAGTGCAAAACCAATCCTGGAAATGACTGAGTGTTAGAAGCTTGTTCTTTTGACTGAACTTGCCTGTAGAAGCTTTTTTAACCTATTGACCCTATGAATCCCCTTCACGAAAAAAGCTTAAAAATGAGGAATTTGAAAGCTCAGAACAAATTTTGAGAAGGGAAGAGAGAAATTTTGGTTTGTAGGTTGTCCCAAAAATGAGTGGCATTTTTTGGGGACAACATACTCAAAAGCAAGTCAAAAGACAATGGTCCAAGGAGACCAAAAACAAGGGGCATGTTTAAATGTTGTAAAATCGATGGGGACATGAGTTAGTCAAATTTACACAAAATCAAGAATGACATATTCAAATATCCATAAAATAAGCAATCACATATTCAAATGTCAAATAAAGAACACATAGGCATGGGGGTCACAAATAAAAGAGAATATTCAAATACTCAAACAATAAAGACAATATCAAGGCAAGAAACTCAAGGAAGTTCATAAAATAAATCATAATAAACTAACATAAACATATCATAATAGCTCATGGATCAAATGTGTTAGCAAAAAATGTCAAGTGTATAGCATATCAAGTGCCCTATATAAGATATATTCATGGCTAAAGTCATGTGTAAATACATAAGAGATCAAACATGATAATGTAGATACCATATAATGATATAACATGTGTATCAAGATCAAAGAAGTGGATGCCCCCAATGTCTACATGACATGAGTAAAGGGAAGGCCCAACATTTTAAATAGGAATAGATCCTCTATATGTTTATGCTTATATCACACTCTAATATAAGTGTGACACACATGTGTATGTATAAATAATTGATATTCCATCCATCAGCATGGAAATAACACATAGATGCCAAGGAGCCAATACAACACATTTATGCTGAAAATATTTTTGGAGTTTTGAAAAAAAAAGAATTTTTTTGTATTTTTGGAATATTTGAAGAGTTATCATGTAACATATTTACGAAAGTTCATAATGTTCATTTAAATTTTTAAATGTCTTCCTTCAAGTGTATCAAGGTGATATACACCTTTTTCCAACTTTTTTATAACATGAATCATCCTAACCAATTTGGTTTGAACCTTCTTTTCTAATTTTTTCTGCATTGGTATTCTTTTAGTACCAAGTCACCCACATCAAAGTCATGTGGCCAAACATTTTATTTATATGCTCATTTTAGATGATATTTATAAACATGTAAGTGTTCATCAGCTTATTGCATTTGGAAATCAACTACTCTAATTGATGCAATCATTTTTTACAGTATTCATTATCTTTGATGATGTCTTTAAGAGAAACACACAAAGAAGGTATCTCAAGTTAAATTTGTAAAAAAAACTATGTAATATATACCAAATAATAAGGTGTATCTTTAGTAGGTGTGTGGACACTAGTTTGGTATACGAATAAACTATATACCATCTGCTAGTGCCAATCAATGTTGTATTGCTCAACTATTTTTCCAAGTATCTTGACAATTATCTTATTGATTGCTTTTGCCTAGCCATTGACCTATGGGTAATAAGGTGTAAAAAAGGTATGCTTAATCTTTTATTTACTACAAATGTGTTTTATTATCTTATTTTTGAATGATGATCCATTATCAAAAATAATATATGAAGGTATGCCAAAATGAGAAATAATATTGGTCATTAAAACCCTGCATATGTCATCCCCTATGGTAAACTCAAGTGGAATTACTTCCACCCATTATATAAAATATTATGTAGATGTGATGATGAATTTTTGTCCACTAGTGGATATCTAATTTATCTTTCCAATTAATTAAAGTCCCCATAAGTAAAAAAGCCGTGGTGAAATAATTGGTTGTGACTCATGCGATGGTGCTTGATTCAAATTATTATACTTTTGACATTATAAACATAGTTTTACATGTTAAATACATTCATGTTCCATACTAAGACAATAATAGCCTTGTAATAATAGTTTTTGCTACATGGAACATCCACTAAAATTCCCACCACATTTGTTTCCATGCATTTATAAGAGTGCAATGCGGGCCTCATCTTTGTTTAAGCATCAAAGTAATTGTCCATCAAAAATTTATTTGAAAAATCATTCTTTATAATAACATAAAGAAGTGCTTCACATTATAATTTTTGTTTATCATCTCATGTAAAATTATCTAGTATATAATCTCAATATAGAAAATTATAAATATCACTATACCATTATGTGTTATGGTACTACGAGTAATAGTAAGGATGACCAAGTGTTCATTTTATCAAAATAAATGGAAGGATCTCATAAATAGTAAATGTTAAATTCTATATGATCATCATTTATATCAAAAGGCATCAAGGACACCACACTGACCATGGCATGCTCATGGCAGTTATCTTTATGTGGAATACTATCAATAGAAAATATATCAAATCTCTTTGTGAGTCTATATATCATTTATTTATATGGCATAATATGTTCCTATTTAATTTTGTAATGATTAGTAACTTGAATAATAATCAATTGAGAATCACCAAAAATTTGGATGTCTCTTATATGAAGCTTGTGTGTTATGGATAATCTAATGATCAATGCCTCATATGTAGTTATGTTATTGGTGCAAGAAAAGATTGATCTATAAGAGAAAGGTATATATCAGCCTTAGGGGTACAAAATTAGTACCTTCCCCTATTCCAAATTTTGATCCATTTAAGGACATTGTCCATGAACTCAAACTCATCACAGAAAGCTTTAGTGAGTGAAAAAGAATCTAGTAAAGGAGTTGCATCTAATTGATCAGATATAAATTGAACTTATAATGACTTTTGGGCTATAAATTTTACATCAAACTTTGTAAGTCGCATCACCCATTTTTTGATGCAGTCAGTTAGGTGCATTTTATTCATAAGGAACCTTAATGGATTTATTTAATTACAACATGAACCTCATTATTGAGAAAATAATGTCATAGATTTTAAGTATCAAAAACCAAAGATAAACACAATTTTTTCATTGCTATATATTCGCATTCATAATAAAATAAATAGTGACTGATATAATATATTGCACGCTCTTTTTTATTATCATTAAATTATGTTAATAATACTCTAAGGGCCTCATGAGTGGCTGATATGTAAAGAAATAGTTGTCTATCTAGAATAAGAGGCATAAGTACTGGTGGGTTTAATAAATATGCTTTAATTTTGTCAAAACTTTGTTGATAGAAATCATCCCATACAAATTTGGTGCCCTTTTTTTAGAAACGCATGAAAGGAATTATTTTATCAACCAAACAAAGAAATGTTAAATATTCTGAATTCGGCCCTACAAACATCACAACTATTTTATATTGGTTGATGGTGGAATTTCTACAATGAATTTTACTTTTTTTGGATCAACCTCAATGCCTCACTAAGAAATAATGTATCCCATGAGCTTTCTCGAAGATACCTTAAAAACACATTTTTTAGATTTAATAAAACATTAAAATTTTGCAAGCACTCAAATATTTTTCTCAAATCAATAGCATGGTCCTAGCAATGTTTGGATTTTGTGAGTAAATAATCAACATAATCCTCAATAATTTGAAGTATAAAATCATGAAATATATAATTCATGGCCCTTTGATATGTGGATGCTACATTTTAATTAAAAAAGGCATGACTATATAACAAAATGTACCCCAAGGAGTGGTAAATGCAGTCTTTTCTTGATCTATGGGGTAAATTTTGATTTGGTTATATCCTATTAATCCATCCATAAATGAAAATTTCTCATATCTAATTATATAATCTATAATTGTGTTGATATTAGGTAATAGAAAATCATCTTTTGGGCAAGACTTGTTTAAATCAAGGTAATTAGTGCAGTAATCAATGTCACCATGGGGTTTTGTAACAAGAATAATGTTAGAAATCCAATCAAAATGTGCAATGGCTCTTATGAAGCTGACATTTAAGAGACTCTAAATTTCATATTTTACCAATAATACCACTTTAGGATGCATTTTTAAAATTTTCTATTTTATTAGTTTTGCATTTGGGTACAATAGTATGTTATACATTGTTGTTGATGGATCAATCCTACGCATATTTGAATAATCCCAAGTAAAGGGTTTGAGAAAATCATGGAGGACCTATTGATAGGTTTTTCCTTCATTATCTTTCATCATTATAGCAAGTAAAACTGGTTGAGGGACCTCATCTATTCCAAAGTTATATTTAACTATTTCTATTTAACCCTAAATTATATATAGTAATAATTTTACTTGGGTAGATAAGTTTAATAATATATAAATGGAAATGTTTCATCATATAAAATATTAAACTGGATGACTTAGGCATGGATAATAGCACCCCACCTATAGGTCATCTTTCTTCTTCACTCAACCCTTCTCGGCTAGAATTTCATTGATTCCAAATCACTTATAGCTTCTTGGACTTAGCTTTTGAAACCCAAGTAGCCCTTTCAGACCCAAAACCATCTCCCCAAGTCTCATCCCCATAGGACAATAGCACCTAATTTGGATAGGAGTGCCATAACTCAAGGGTGTCCTATTTCTAGCATTGTTGTCCAAGTTCACTTTAGCCTCAAATAGTTAGATTTTCTCAAATCCTTATCTTTTCCCTTGTTGGCCTAATGCAAGATCATCTACCCAAAATCATCAATTTCCATATAAAAGGCCATTAAATGTCCATTTATAAGGGTCGGTACTCATTCATAGGAAATAAGCAAGTACACTCAAGCAATCTTCACTATTATCTACATACAGCCTTCCAAAACTAATTCAAGCCTATTCAAGTAATCATACCAGTCTCTAGTCATCCAAAATACATTCCAATTTTGCATCTAGTTGCATACATCACATAATTTCACCAAACACTTTAAATGGAAAAAATATATTAGCTTGATCCCTCTTCAGAGTATTAGTATGTAGGTAGTGTGCCCACACATGGGGTGTGAGGTGCATTCAACATATCCTTTACACACTAACCCCTCCTCTCTTTCCCAAGTTTGATACTCAAGTTCAAGCACTAAGAAATTATAAGGGTTTTAAATATTGAATCAGACACAATAATATCCACATAGACCCAAGCTTTAATATTTCATTACTAGGGTGTCACATGCCTACCAAGCAGAACCCAAAAAAGCTAGACCACCAGGACAATAGCATTGGAAGTGGACAACAGCACCAGAAGTGGACAATAGTGATAGAAAGTGGATTATATCACCAAGTAGTAGGGTGTCTTGAGTTTTTCACTCCTATCCAATCCATAAATAGATTTTTAGGTCCTGTTTATGATAGTCTACCATCCCTGCACAGCGATTTCTAGACCCTGCATCATCTATGTCGACCTAGAATAAGCTAAGTTTGATTTCTTTACACTTCTTACTATCTTTAGAAAAGGTAAAATATATATCTATTTACACAAATTAGTAGGATAATTGTGACACATTAATTACTTATTTACATTTACTCAGACCTTTATTTTCTTAGGAATTAAACACTTAATTCTCAAAAAGAATAAAACATTTGGTGAACCTGACTTACTCTAAATTTTTGCACAAAAAGCCTATGGCTAATTAAATATGGTTTTTTACAATTTTTTCTTAATTTTTCCTAAATTTAAAAATAATAAAACTATAAATTAATTGAAATATTTTCAATAAATTCACCCAAACCCTAGTTTGCACATACTAGGTCCTATTTGCATACAAACACTTTCAAACCACTAGGAAAAATATATTGCTAATTTTAGAAATATTTTCAAATTTTTTATAATTTTTTCAACATTAAAACTATAATTTTTTCAAATTACTACACTAATTTTGAAAAAAATATTCAAAACCCTAGTTGCATCAAATACATTCTCAGTTATTTTCAGTACTTTTCACATCATTTTCTTAAAATTTAGTTGCATATCAAAATTAGACAATAAATTCAAAAATCAAACATTCATAGTATTTGGTACAAGCATTTTTGAAAAATCCTTAGTTGCTCCTTTATACTTCTTGAGGTATCACCTTACATTTATAGCTAGATTGTAAAAATGATGCTCATTTATTTACAAACTTTTCTTACATTTCTTACAAATAACAAGGAAACTATAATGGGCCCTATCATGTATATTAATGATGAAGTCTAGCATATGTTAGGACAAAGCTTCATCCTTTGCATTTCATGTTATGTTTCACAATAACGGATGATATTACAAAATGCATTGCTAAACTTGCACAAGATTTCAATAATTCTTTTGCATGTTCTCTATCTCTCATATGGAAAAAATTTCAAGCTTATCATGCTAAACACATTACAAATGTTATAATACATGTCAAATATATTTATGCATTATTTCACAAATCCATGCTCTGTACCCTTTGTTCTCTATCTCTCATGGGGAGAAATATACAAGTTTATTATGCTAAACACATTAGAAATGTCATAGCACATGTCACAATTTCTTATGCATACATGCACAAATTCATACTTTCTATCCCTTGTTTTCTATCTTTCATGTGGAATGTTCTTTATAATCATATTGATATGCAATTTATAACTCCACTTACATGAATTTTAGCCTATATGCATAGTTTCTACCTAGATGTATATGCCTCTTTGGCTACTCTTTTTTCAATGCCATATCTTATGCAGAGGAAAGAAATCCCTTCTCCTCCTCTGCCTGAAGAGGATGATAGCTACTTTCCCTCTAACCAGGTCCATTTTATCACCCCTCCAAAAGGTGAGGAAGCCTCTACTATTATTCTTAATACATATATTCAACCCATAGCTTATTCACATCCTCTTCAACATATGTGCTTATATGTTCAATTGGAAGCAACTAAGATTTGCACTCATGAGACTCTAAATGATCAAATCACCAGTATGATCAAGATAATTTCAGATTTACAAACATAGAATCAACTATTACATGAAAAGATCATAACATTGGAAAATTAAATTACAATACAAAATCTTTAAAGACACCCTAGTGTCAATCATGTATATGCACCTTCACCTAGTCAATTAGTTGCAAGCAATGTTACATATCAAAACAACAAATCACAATAAAGTAACTCTACAACTAGTGATTCAAAAAGCATTCAAAAATCAAATAAGAGTTCAAGTGAGGTATTAAGGGATATGATTAAATATAAATTAATCAAAATACCTCCTCTACATCCAGTGAGAAGATCCAAATTTTATTATGCATATCATATAATGCATGGGCATCACACAGATACATGTTTGGCATTGAAAAAGCATATAAAATAGATAATTGTTAATGAGGACCTTATACAAGGTAAATCAGTCAAGCAATCCATAAAAACACATGAACACATTCACAAAGGGTCAAATTCAAAAATAGTACAAAAGTGATTACCAAATCAAAATTCAAAACAACAAAAAGATCAAAAAGCAAAATCAGAGCAACAAATAGTACCACAAGCACAGGTTAAGCATGAAAAATATGCAAATCTACCTCTCTAAAATGAGGCTCAACTTTCAAATCAGTATGGGTTTGGTCAAATATATCTACAATAATTTGATTATCAAGGTCAAGGGTTGGGCAAGCATGCTCAATGCATTACTACTCCTATTCTAAAAGATGATAATGTTTGTCACCAAAGTTTGGGATTTATTGAATATCCTAAGGCAAATCATTCACAGACACAATTTATCAAAGGAAAATATCAAGATAAAACAACAGTCAACACTATCATTCCATTGGTTCAAAATCAAGATGATAATGATGAGTGAAACAATACAGGTTATTATGATTTTAAAGATACCAATGATGAATCCAAATATACAAAGTCATATTCTCAGCCTTTCAATCATGTTTCACAATCATGCATGATTCCATTATTTTATATAGGACACCATGACAGGGAATCTCATCTGAGACTCATTAGTTAGTATCATTTCTTCATAATATTATTTGTACATAGTTTATTTTTAGCATTTATTATACATAATCTCTTTTATTTTATTGTACATAGCTTATATAAAAAAACAAAAATAATACAAAAATTTCAAAATACCAAAAACATTTCGATTGTATGCATCATCCATGCTTTACATTACTACTACCATGCTAGGACTTACATTTGTTATTTCATGTTATTTTTATTGACTATCTACATTACCATGTTTTACTTGATCTTCTTTGAGTGTGTGTAATGGCATACAATTACTTGATGTTGGGGATCAACCAATAATAGATTACACTTGTGAAAGCAATAAACGTGGAATTAAATCAGATAGACAAGTAACTAGAATGAGATAATAGCAAGAACAAGAGATACAAGAAACCACCCTAAAAACTTGTATTAACAAACTCTTTACAAAAGGAATACAATTGAAGAGACTTCTTTCTTCCACACCTCTCCTAGATGTATAGATCTCTCACTAGATCTCTATTCCTCAAGAGCTCTCTCTCTCAAGAATAATCAACTCCAAAAAGCCTGGATTGATTCAATTCTGTACTGTTCTTCACATACAATTCAATGAACTACTACAATAATCCACTACTAATAATAGAGACGCGAGCTTAAGACTACAACTCAAACTCATCATGCAGACACTCGCTTCTGTCCTCAGAAATAGCTTTCTAGACGCACAGGTAACCGACGTCAGTTCCTGCTGCTTGCCTGTGACCGCCACCGGCTGACCCACTACCGATGTTGGCGTCTCTGCAACTGCACCTAGCTGACGTCGGTCGCTCTTGACTGACGCCGGTGTCTGTGTAGACCCGAAACTATCATAGTGTGCTCCTTGGTGAAGCTTTTGGCTCCACACCCTAACAATCTCCCACTTGGAGATAAATAGCTGCACCAGTACCTATACATCAACATCTTCTAGTTCCTCCATCTTCAACTCAATCATGAAGACCAACAGAAGTTGAATGAAGATTCAAATTCTCCTTTGTAACTGGCTTGGTTAACATATTAGCAGGATTCCTATCTGTATGGATCTTCTCCAGCTTCAACTCACCATCTTCCAATACCTGTCGTATGAAATGATACCTTAGTTATATGTGCTTTGTTCTTGAATGAAAGGCTGAATTTTTAGCCAAATGGATTGCACTCTGACTGTCACTATACAATCTGCAACTCTCATGCTCCCTACCAAGCTCATCCATGAATCGTGTCATCCATATCATCTCTTTGCTAGCCTCTGTGGCTGCAATATACTCTGCTTATGTAGTTGACAAGGCAACAACCTTCTGCAACTTAGATATTCAGCTAACCGCCGTTCCACCTACAGTGAAAACATAACCTGTAGTGCTCCTCCTACCATCCAAATCACCTGCCATATCTAAATCTACATAATCATGTAGAGAAGTATCTAAACCTCCATAGCACAAGTGCCTACTGCTAGTTCCTCTCAGATATCTAAGGATCCACTGAACTGCTTTCCAATGTTCCTTACCTGGATTGGCCATATACTTACTTACCACTCCCACTGCTTGGGCAATATCCGGTCTAGTACACACCATTGCATACATCAAACTCCCTAATGCAGAAGAATATGAAACCTTATTCATGTACTCTACCTCATCATATGAATTAGGACATTGTTCTTTACTCAACTTAAAGTGTCCAGCCAAAGGTGTGCTTACCGATTTAGCATCCTGCATATTGAACCGTTTCAACACCTTGTCCACATAATCTTCTTGAGACAATATCAACCTGTGATTTTTCCTATCTCTCTTAATGCTCATGCCAAGGATTTTCTTTGCTGCTCCCAAATCCTTCATAGCAAACGTTTGAGCTAATTTCACCTTAAGCTCAGAGATATCCTGCATGTGTGATCCTGCAACCAGCATATCATCTACATACAACAATAGAATAATATATCTACCATTATCAAATCTCTTGAAATACACGCAATGGTCAGATTGACACCTACTGTAGCCATGCTCAGTCATAAACCTATCAAATTTTAAGTACCATTGCCTAGGAGCTTGCTTGAGGCCATACAAGCTTTTCTTCAATCTGCACACAAACTTCTCCTTACCCTTGACCTCAAATCCTTCTAGCTATTCCATATATATTTCCTCATCCAAATATCCATGAAGAAACGTTGTCTTAACATCTAGCTGCTCAAGATGCAAATCCTCAAAAGCAACCAAAGACAATACAACCCTTATAGAAGTCATTTTAACAACAGGAGAAAAAATCTCACCAAAGTCAATACCTGGCTTTTGTGCAAATCCTTTTACTACCAATTTGGCCTTATATCTCATCTGTCCATTCTCACCTTCTTTCAACTTATAGGTCCATCTGTTCTTCAGTGTCCTTTTACCTGCTGGAAATTCAACCAAATCCCATGTTTGGTTCTCTCTTAAGGACTCCAACTCCTCAACCATGCCACGCTCCCACTGACTCTTGGACTCCACCTATATTGCTTCTTCAAAACTCTCTGGTTCTCCACCATTAGTTAGCAATAAATAAAATAAAGAAGGAGAATATTTAATTGGAGGCTTACTCACCCTTTCTAACCTCCTAATGGGTGTCTGAGACTCGTTCATAACACGCTGTCCACCCAAACTCTCTGACAGTGACCGACCGCGGTCACCTCTAGACCTGTTACTGGCCGATGCCGGTTCTATCTGACCAACCTCGGTGTCTTTCCTGCTGATGTCGGTCTCTGTACGGCCGATGCCAGTTTCTGTTCTGCCGACGCCGGTTCCTAACCTGCCGACGTCGGTCTCTGTGTTTTCCTGCAAGTGATTATTTCTTTTTCCCGCGAGCTCATATTGGACTTTCACCTCATCCAATTTTCCATTGCTCTGCTCAGATTGATTCAGCTTCCTTAGCTGATCACAATACATCACTCTTTCATTGAAAACAACATCACGGCTCTTAATTACCTTGTTAGTTTCTAGATTCCACAATCTGTAACCAAAATCATCTGAGCCATAGCCAATAAACGTGCACCTCATAGACTTAGCATCAAGCTTCTTTCTATTTTCCTTATCTATGTGCACAAAGGCTTCACAACCAAAAACTTTGAGATATGAGAGATCAACCTTTTTACCTGTCCATGCCTCTTCTGGAATACCACCATCCAGAGCTGTAGAGGGTCCTCTGTTAATCAGGTACACTGTAGTGTCAACAGCTTGTGCCCAAAACTGTAAGGGCAAACTGGCATGCAATCTCATACATCTTGCACGCTCCATTATTGTCCTATTCATCCTTTCAGCAATTCCATTCTGATGAGGTGTCCTTGGAACCATCCTTTGCCTGCAGATTCCATGCATATAACAATAATCTCTGAACTTATAACTGTAGAACTCACCACCATTATCAGATCTCAGGCACTTCAGTCTTTTACCTGTTTCATTCTCAACCATAGCTTTCCAAATCTTAAAAGTCTCAAATACATCAGATTTTCTCCTAATACAATAGATCCATACCTTCTTTGTAGCATCATCTATGAAAGATACATAGTACTGTGATCCTCCAATGGAAGCAACCTGAGCTAGTCCCCACATGTCTGTGTGAACAAGCTACAACTTATGCCTCTTCTTAGTAGACCCAGTCTTGAGAAAACTAACCCTTTTCTATTTTCCAAATACACAGTGCTCACAAAACTCTAGATCTATGCCTTTTAAATCTGAAAGCATACCTTTGGACTTAAGAATTGACATCCCCTTCTCACTCATGTGGCCAAGCCTTGAGTGCCACAGTTTAGCATCCACATCTGAAGTAGATAATACAGAAGGAGATTTGTTAGTAACACAATTACATAAATAGAGAGTACCTTCTCTCTTACCTCTGGCCATAACAAGTGCACCCTTGGTCACTTTCCAAGATTCTGCTGTGAGAGTTACTATACAACCCTCATCCCCTAACTTTCCTGTAGAAATCAAATTTCTCTTCAAGCTAGGAACATGCATCACATCTCTCAACACCCATGTGTTGCTATTCTTCATCTTCAGCTACACTTTACCTTTGCCAATTATTTTACAAGGCTCATCATCCCCTAGATACACTATTCCAAAATCTCCATGGATATAGTCACTAAAATATTCCCTGTTAGGGGTAGCATGAAAAGATGCACCAGAATCTAATACCCAAGATTCTATATTATTATGCAGAGAGAAAATTAAAGCATCTTGTGCAATACCTGCAACCTTGGCTTCTTCCTTTCCTTCGTGCTGATTGTCCTCCTTAGGCTTTGACCAGCAATCTCTGCTTATGTGCCCCATCTTTCCACAATTCCAGCATTGTGGCCTTCTGCCATTTCTAAATTTAGATCTGCCTTTCCCCTTAGATTTGGATCTTGATCTTCCTTTCTTACTCTTCTCTTTCTGCCTCCCCCTGCTCTCAAAACTTAAAGCGTTCCTAGATGTCTCTTCTGTACTTTTCCTGCGTATTTCTTCATTCAAGATAACACTAACAACATTCTCTACTTTCAAAATATTTGATGCAGATGCAGTATTACTTACTGCCATTACTAAGCCATGCCAGCTTTCAGGCAAAGAACATAATATTAAAAGAGCTTTTATTTCATCATCAAACACTATATTGACTAAACTTAATTGATTCACAATTCCATTGAAATCATTCAGATGAGTAAAAATAGATCCACCTTCATTCATATGCAAATTAAATAACTGCTTCATAAGATATACCTTATTAGAAGCTGAGGGTTTTTCATACAAATTTGCTAACGTAGTCATCAACTCTACCGTAGACTTTACCTATGATAAATTAGATATCACAGTGGATGCTAGACTCAGTCTTATAGACCCCAGAGCCTTTCTGTCAAGAACTTCCCATTCTTCATCCTCCATGTCTTTGGGCTTCTTTGCCACCCCACCTAACGGTAAGTAGAGATCTTTCTGATACAGATAATCCTCTATCTGCATTCTCCAATGTTGATAATTTTTGCCATTAAACTTTTCCATTCTCAATTTACTTTCATCTGCCATTGCTTCTCCCACTCAAATAGAAATCCCTGTGAGAACCTGTAATCAATGCACACTACACAGATTTGAACCACCTGTTAGTGAACCTGAGCTCTAATACCACTTGTTGGGGATCAACCAATAATAGATTACACTTGTGAAAGCAATAAATGTGGAATTAAATCAGATAGACAAGTAACTAGAATGAGATAATAGCAAGAATAAGAGATATAAGAAACCACCCTGAAAACTTGTACTAACAAACTCTTTACAAAAGGAATACAATTGAAGAGACTTCTTTCTTCCACACCTCTCCTAGATGTATAGATCTCTCACTAGATCTCTATTCCTCAAGAGCTCTCTCTCTCAAGAACAATCAACTCCAACAAGCCTAGATTGATTCAATTCTGTACTGTTCTTCACATACAATTCAATGAACTACTACAATAATCCACTACTAATAATAGAGACGCGAGCTTAAGACTACAACTCAAACTCATCATGCAAACACTCGCTTCTGTCCTCAGAAATAGCTTTCTGGACACACAGGTAACCGACGTCGGTTCCTGCTGCTTGCCTGTGACTGCCGCCGGCCGACCCACTGCCAACGTCGGCGTCTTTGCAACTGCACCTGGCCGACGTCGATCGCTCCTGACCGATGCCGGTGTCTGTGTAGACCCAAAACTGTCATAGTGTGCTCTTTAGTGAAGCTTTTGGCTCCACACCCTAACACTTGATTGCTTCACTCTACCCATTGAGAGGGAATTCCTAATTCTACATTCAAGACACACATCGATATACACACCCACTGGGGGCATCTTCTACATGACTAAACCATCTAGGTTATGTCATTCTTATGCTAAACACTTTGAGTTATCATGTTGATATACATTACTTTATAGCTTACATAGAATATTATATCGACATTTAACTATTATCTAGCACTTGTGTATCTCTTAGCATATACCTAGTCTTGTACTAAATATGTTTTGCATGTTCTCACATTTGTTTTGATTAGTTAGATGTGCTTGTATCTTTCCAGTTCTTACATGCTTACTCTGCTTGCTTAGTGTAGCTTGTGTGATTGCATTTCCCATTCCAACTTGTCTCCTACTTGTGCCTTATAACATTTTCTAATGTCCTTTACTTCTATTCATGTGTGTGCCTTAGGGTATTTGCCAATGTCCTTTATTTTTATTCTTTTATGTGCCTATGGTCCATGTGCCAACTTTATTTATTCACTTGTATGTGTATCTGGCATATGAACACGCCTTCCATATTTCTCTTTTAGTTTGAGTGACATGTGCCCATGTCCCTTGTTTGCATGGCCCCTTGGCCACCCTTGTATGCTTGTTACTTGATTGTTTTTCAATTTTTATAATACCATGAATTATATCATGCATTTTTCTATTCTCTTGTATGCCATGATAGACATCATGCTCCATCCCTCCATGCTTACTAACAACTAACAAACTAATATCTAACATTACCAGTTCAGTTTAATATCATGTGCATGATCCTACATTGTTATATTTATCTAGGCATACCCCTATTGATCTAATAATTTATCAATTCAAATATTAATATATCTTGAAATATCTTGTCAAATATTCAATGTTATATCTTGCATCTATACAGCTTAACACACTTGTAGGACTCTTTTCTTCTGAGGGTAGTCATTATAGGTTCATCATTCTTAGCCTCAGAAAAGGGGGCATCACATAGGGGTTTGTCATAGATATCAAACCTTTTACTAGTTAAAAAAACAACATTTAGAACATTCAGTACAAAATATAGAGGTCAAATTGGTCAAATCAGAGCAAAAAAAATGACAGTCTCAGATCAATAGTTAGTTTTCACACCAGACAACAATGCTAGAAATGGATAGTAGCACCAAAAATGGACATTATAATTGAAAATGGATAGTAGCACCAAAAATAAAGGTGTACATAGTTTGGCACTCTTGTCTAGGTAAAAAACACTTAGGTTTTCTAGAAGCAAAGAAAAAATTTAGTTCAGGGACAATTTTTACACTTCTAAATCCTTCAGATTCAATAGTTTTAGTATAGTTTTCTCAAATACAAGGGGTTATCATGTGTGGCATGATGGTTCTCACTTTTAGTTTAGATTGGGTAGTTTTCATAACTTTCAAATCAAAATCCATGTTCTAGACATCAGTCATTGGGGGTAATGTGCATGACACATTGATCTTTTTTAATTTTTGAGTTCAATTTATTCCATGCATTCTTAGTAGTTATGTGCCTTACTCTATTTATAGGTGGTTTTCATCACATTCATGTTAAAATTTCATTAAATTTTATCTTTCCAAGTACTTGAGTTCCTAATTTGGCTTTCATATAAGCTTAGTACATCAGTTTTGGAGTGGCTTTCATACAAGCCTAATCTCCATCTTTCAAAATAGCCAAGAGTGGCCTAGTTTCTAGCACACATTTAGCTATCCATGTCACAATGTCAAATTTATAGCACATTCAAGGGATCCATGATCCATCTCATATGGCATCTATTATATATCAATATCACTTCATAGCTTCACTTCATGGGCCAATGATGGAGCCAAAGGGATAGCTTTTGTATTCTTGAGCCACCTATTCAGAGGGATTAGACACATAGTCTAGACATCAATTAACACATGCATGATTTGTTAACTTCACTTAGTTGGTGATGATGGAGAGAAAGGGCCATCCTTTGCATTCTTGATCCATATTCTATGGAATTGAGCACTCAGCTCTATTCACAATATTACTCTTCATGCAATACATACTCAGCACAATCTAACATCATAATAGGTCTTGTATTGGTTCACGTAACTAGTGAGGTGTATTCATTCTCTCTCTTCCTTTGCTCAACTTTTATACATTTTTATTTTAGATATAGCATATCTAGTAAAAACTAATCTACTTCATGTTTTTATTTTTAGATTCACACATCACAACGTGCTCTTTCTACGTACTTCCATCATTACATAGCTTCATGAAATTTTCCCTTATAGGTAAGTTCATGTATGCTTTCTAATTTTCCTTTATCCTAGTATTTTGCTTTGTCGCATCACTATAATAAAGGTGGGGGAAATATAATCATATAAAATGCAAAATTAGATGACTTAATTATGGATAATATCACCCAACTTATAGGTCCTCTTTCTTGCTCACTCAACCCTTCTTAGCTACACTTTCACTAATTCTCAATCACCCATAGCTTCCCAGACTTAGATTTTTGAGACCTAGGTAGCCCTCTCAAATGTAGATCCATTCCCCTAGGTCTCATCCTCCTAGGACAATATCACCCAATTTGTACAAGAGCATCATAACTCAAGGGTGTCCCACTTTTGGTGTTGTTGTCCAAGTTCACTTTAGCCTCAAATGATCAGATTTTTCAAAATCCTTATATTTTCCCTTGTTAGCCTAATGCAAGCTCATCTAACTCATGATCATCAGTTTCCCTATAAAAGGCCATTCAATGTCCATTTAGAAGGGTTGGCCCTCATTCCTAATAAAGAAATAAGAATACAATCAGGTACACTCAAGCACTCTTCTATATTCTCTACATATAGCCTTCTAAAACTAATTCAAGCATATTTAAGCGCTCATACTAGTCTCTAGTCATCCAAAGTACATTCTAGTTTCACATCAAGTTGCTTACATCACATAATTGCACCAAGCACTTCAAATGGGATAACTACATTAGCTTGATCTCTCTTCAAAGTATTGGTATGTAGGCAACTTACACACACACAGGGTGTGAGTTACATCCAGTGTATCCTTTACACACTAACCCCTCCTCTCTTTCCCAAGTTTGATACTCAAATTCAAGCACCAAGAACTTCTAAGTGTTTTTAAGATTGAATCAGACACATAGTGAGCTCTGCATAGACTCAGGCTTTAATATTTTACTACCAAGGTGTCACAGGCTTGCAAAACAAAACCTAGAAAACCTAGATCACTATGATAATAGTGCCAAAAGTGGATAACAACATCGAAAGTGGACAACAGTGCCAAAAAGTGGACTATAGTGCTAAGTAGTAGGGTGTCCTAAGTTTGGGACTCCTATCCAATCCAAAAATAGACTTTTGGGTACTATTTATGATAGTCTACCATCCCTACACAACCATTTTCAGACCTTGCATCATCTATTTTATCCTATAATAAGCTAAGTTTGATTTCTTTACACTTATTACTATTTTTAGAAAAGGTAAAATACATATTTATTTACATAAATCAATAGGCTAATTGAGACACATTAATTACTGATTTACATTTACTCAGACCTTTATCTGCTTAAGAATTAAACACTTAATTCTCAAAAAGAATAAAGCACAATACATAAGGGTGGTGATCAAATTACAATAGGCCAATTGGGTGCTAAACTTAGATATAAACATATACTAAATTTATTAAAATGAGATAAGCTAAAAATAGTAAGTATAGCCATGTTAGATATGGAAATGACAAAGAAATGATATAATTAGCTTGTTCTAATGCTAATGTAGTTCTAGATCTAGAACAGGTATAAAGCAGATTAGAAGATTATTCTAGAATAGTCATAAGATTTTATATTAAGTGCCTCTAGAGCCTCAAACACTATCATCAACCTACGATAGTTATGTCAATGCTACTATCTAAACTTGATGTAAGTTTCCTATGTAGAATACCCACTAAAAATGAATGCAACCACCTTGATCTTTTGGGTCTGATTTTGCCTTATCTATGGTGTATTTAATTCTTGGTAATAGATTGTTAGTCTTCATGAATTTTTAACACCCTAGTTCTTCATCTACATAGTGACCTTGGAGGGAAATGTGTTAGTGGGAACATGGTGTTAATATGACCCCAAATACCCCTATTCTAATGAGCGGTATCTACATATCCAATACTCTAAAAAGGGCCTAAAACTAATGTAGTACTCCCCTATGTGTTGGCGTATGTGTGAATCATGTAATATGTGCAAATCAAGTACAATAATGACCTAGCTTGTACCTTGGAAAATATATCTCTCGGGATGTTCCTTCAATACTTCAAACCTATGTTTATGTTATACCTATGACTAATATGAAAATATGAGAAAATAGGGAAGCTTTACTCATTTGAGTGCTTGATTGAATATTTTTTTAAGTTGCCTAGTGAGAAGGTAAGAATTTTATAGGTGAGGAATGAATGAGGGTTGATATAGTATTTCTGTCAACCCCTGTACAGAATTAACTCACATTGAAGCACTTAAGCTGACCATTAGGATATTTTTCATTTATAAATTAGATGAAATTAAGGCACTAAACATTTGCATCGAGTTAGGGCACTAGCATCAATGTAGGTGTCTATCTCAGATGTTAGTGTCTAGGGAGCAAGAAAGTAGGTACAAACACATAACTTGTAGAGGTGGAAGATAAGTAGGTTTTAAGAATTGTAGGTAAGATATAAGGTTTGGGTCATCAACATAAGATTGGTTAGACTAAGAGGTATGCCAAGGGGCACAAAATAGAGTAGATGTGAGATTTTAAAAGTGGGAAAGGTATAAAACTGAAAAGAATAGCCAATGTCTGAGTTTACCAAATGTATAAGACTAAAGTAATATATAATTTAGAAATAATATCTACATTTTCCCCCCATTTAATCTAGTAATAAAATTACCAGTTTAAGGAAAGGAATGCATAATTGGGTGTGTATAACACACCTTATCTTTGCTTGAGTCCAACTTGAGTATTTTCTTGATGACTGGCCTACAACCAAGAGCACGTTATAGCACATAATTAGTGAATATAATATGTAATTTTAAAGTACTTGAAAAGTTTCAAATTGAAATAATAAGTTTTAGGAGTATACTTGTGTGTCGATGTAACCTCCTCATCTATTAGCAAGTTGATTTGAAAGATATATCATTGTAAGGATCAAATATTAAGATTGAGAGAGATATTAGAAGTCACATGCCCCCAACCTTGGAGAAAATGTGAGTTGTTACTCAGCCATTGAGACTAACTCAATCATGCAACCCAATCACACTTGTAATTTGGTAAATATAAGTGAACAAAGTCAAATCATCCTTCCAAAATGGTAAGGCTAGATGATACCATAAATTACAACCTAAAAACCTAGAAAGATTGAGTGATTCAATCACCTCAACCATACCAAAATTAAACCAATTACTACATTATATTATCTAAATATAGTATGAAAAAATTAGATCTTGGGTATCAATGCTTAAAATTACATCTTGATGGGTGATATCAGTTCTTGAGAATGTTTTAAATTCTAAAATTGATTTGGATTTTCAAATATTAGGTGCACATTGCATAACATATGCACCTTAGATATGTCTCATGTTGAAACTATGTATAATAATGGTTCTAATGTATAGAATTATGTCATAACTATGAATATAAATCATGCAGCTATGTGCTTTGTCTAATATGTAAATTGTGTAAGTGTGGATAACATTATTCCAAAGCATGCCCCCTATTTATGGAGAAATATGAAAATTGGAATAAGCACCACTGTGGAGAACATATTTTTAAAACATGCCCCCATTATAATATGGAGATGCTAAATATTGAATAAGTGTGGACAATATATGTCCAAATCATGCCACCACTAATTTTGAAACTATGAATTTGTAGAATCCATGCCTATATTACATGCCCCTGTTGAATCTAAAATTGTGAATATGTGGAAACCATGTCTACATGGCATGCCTCCACTAAATTTGAAACTATGAATTTGTAGAAGCCAAATATATATGACATGCTCCTATTGAATTTGAAAACTGATATAAGTACCAAATATTGAATAAGTGTGGAGAGCATACTTCTAAATCACTCCCCCACTAAATTCAAAAATTGTGCCAAATGTGAATAACATGCCTCTATGGCATACCCCCACTTATATGCCCCCATTTGAGGTGAGAAAAAAAATAAAAACTGTTAGTTACTTCACCTCAAAAGGATAAGACAACTATATAATCTATGAATGTAACCATGTAGCATATAGGACATGTTTAGGTAGATATAGCATCAGAGTGCATAGAATAATGTGATCATAAGGAGGCCTAATATGCATGATAAAGATCATGGCAATGTATAGATATTAAAAATACAATATCAATAATTAAATCAAGCATACTCATAAGAGCACTCAAAATCAAGTCCAAATGCAATGGTACAAAGAGATTGCAAATAAGGAGCATATTCAAATGATGCACAATCAAAGGGACATGACTTATTCTAATGTCCATAAAAGTAAGGATGGCATATTTAAATGTCCATATAATAATTAATGAAATGTTCAAATTCAAATAAATCATACATATGCATAGGGAATGTAAACAAAATAACATATTCAAATGATCAACCAATCAAGATAATAGCAAGGAAAGACATTCAAGGAAGTGCATAAATGAAACTATAAGAAACTAGTATAAACATATCATAGTATCACATGGATTGAATGTATTATTAAAAAATGTCAAGTGAATAGCATATCAAGAACCATGTGTAAGATATAATCATGGATAAATGCATGTGTAATTATGTATACCAACTAAAAACATGATTATATAAAGTGACCATAAAATGATATAACATAGAAGTATCATGATCATAGAGGTGGATGTCCCCAACGTCCTGATGACATGAGTAGAGGAAAGACCCAACATCCAAAATAGAAATAGATCATGTATCTGTGTATGAATATATCACCCTCAATTAGAAGATTGATAGACATGTGTATGTATTATTAAATAATATACCATCCATCAACATGGAATCAACATATAGATGCCAAGGATCTAATAGAACATGTAGGTGCCAAAAATATTTTTGTATTTTTGAATGTTTTTTTATTTTTTTGATATTTTTGGAATGTTTGAAGGGGTATAATAAAGGAAGTCATCATCATCAAAAGGTATAGAATCTCCTAGAAAAAATTTCCAAGATTTTTTATATCATTGTATTGACACCACTTTAATGTTTATGTTTAGTGGTTTACCTGAAGCTAGTGGTGTAGGAAAATAATCGTGTCCACCATGTTGTATGCAAATATTTGTATCCATATAAAGAAAATTTACACACATGTTTGTAGTATCTAACTTATCATTACACTCCATTATACAATTTCATCAAAACTTTAGTTTTAAATTTGGTTCACAGTCTAAGATCTATATGGTGGAAGATTCCACACATGAGCCACAAGCCATACGTAACTGAATGTATCCTTGAGATTCTACCATTAATGGAGAGTATATTAGTTTATCTATAGTATGTCTGAATTATGTCATAAATGTGGTGCCATAAGTTGTACCCCACTTGTTAATATCAAATTGGAGATGGTGGAAATATACCCCATCAATATTGGCAGTAATAATTAAATCTTCCTACTTTGATCATTTTGAGAGATAATTCTTTTCTTAAAGATAGGAAGGATTTTGTCTTTTTCTCATGTCATCATAATGTGTATGCATCCTCTATTATTATATTTTTGAATTAGCTTCTTTAATTCCTAACACTGATCGGTTTTATGGCCAATGATCTTATGATATTTACAATATGGTACTTTTTATTCTATAGGTAGAAGTCTACTATGTTATTTGTGTTTGGTAGAAGGTGAAAAATCATTCTATATTCAAGTAACAAAGATTGTATGGTATTTATGGTATCCTATTGTGTTGTGATCTGTAACATCTGTTATGAAGTATTTTGAGAAGACTCCACATTATTCACATGATATACTTATATTTGACCCTGGTATGGCTGACTCAATGTTTTTAACCAAGAGGGATATATGGAGTAACAAGCATTTAAAAGCTCATCTATTATTTTTATTTTGCCCTTATCTAGATTCAATTTTATATTTTATACAACTAGATTTAGTTTATATGTGATAATAGGTTCGAATAGGTTGTGCAATAGGTGATCAAGTGGATCAAATTTTAATATTTGCATTTTCTCATTTGTCATGTCATAAGTGATATCATCATCATTTTCATAGTAATATGAAGCATGGCCATATTTCTTCTCGGTATTGACCAATAAAGGAAGCTCAATTGGTGGGTGCTCTTATGGTTCTATTGGCTCCCTTACTAATGGTTCTTACTCTTGATATGTATTGATGTGTACCTTAGTATTTAGTGCCTTATTGACATATGGAGATAAAGGATCCGTTATACTTGACTCACCTATTTCGTACATGTGTATGTGCTTAATAAGAATCCATTGTTTAGGTGGTACCACTATAGGAATACCTTCAGTTCTATAATGTATTATTTTGAAAAAAATGAAAGGATCATCATCAGTAGGCATGGATAATAAGTCTCATCATATATGAATTTTACACATCAATGAAGTGTAGATGGGACAGCTTCCATTGAATGTATCCAAGGTCTACCCAAAAGTAAATTATAATGTAATGATTGAGACATGACTTGAAAAGTAGTTAAAATTATTTTTTATCCCAATTTTACATCCAATGTGATTTGACCAATTGGAGGGCTATGTGAATTATCAAACCCTTTTATATGCATAACCATCTTTTGAAGAATATTGGTGCTAATACCCATGTTGGTTAGGAAGTATATGCTACAAATATTTAGACCTAATTCATTATAAATGAGCACCCTTTTGATTCCTTTATTTTTCATAGTCACTTGTATGAACAAAGGCAAATTTTGGTCATTAATATTTTTGGATGGTAAATCTATTGGATCAAAGGTAATGAGCTTAGCATTGTTCTTAGAAAATTTCATGGTATCCATAAAATAAGAAGGCTTAATATTACTTGGAACTTGTGTCTCAAATAATGTTTCATATAGAATATCCTTTAAACATTAGATTGATTTAAGAGCTCATGGATTAAAATTTTAGCATGTTTATTTCTCAATTGGTCAATAATGTCATATCCCTTGGCTTTTATTATAAGCTTAGTTTTAGGAGGCACCTATTTTATATTAACAAGTAGCAAGATGGGTTGAGAAACCTTACCTCTTTGAGTAGTAATAGAATGGATCTTAGAATATAATATAAGCCATGGGAGAATAATAGGTGTGGGATGGTAGCTATCATTCAAATAAGACTTGGGTAGAATAAATGGTTGAGAGCATGCACATTGGCATCTAGATACTAGTTATATATCATTTTAAAATGAATTTTGAAGAGAGATCAAGTGTTGTTTCCACTTAAAACCCCTCTCATTATTGGCACATATTTTCTTAATAGTTTTGACAAAGCAACTAATGTAGCAAACCATATCAATTATAAGGTATTAGACTATGAAATAATTAATAGAGACATCCATAACAAATATGATTATAAAAATACAGTAATCAAGAATCAATAATTAAAAAATCAAAAAGCCCTAGTTTTCCTAGGGTTTGATGTTCAAAGATTAGGTTCACCAAAGTACAATAATTAAAAATAAAATTAGAAAACCTTAATTTTCCTAAGGTTTGATGTTCAAATATTAGGTTCATCAAATGTTTGACCCTAAATTAAATCTAGGAATCTTTTTACTTAAGTATATAAGGTTAAGAATATAGAAATGACAATGCACAAGGATGATGATCATATCTATAGTAAGCCAATTGGATGTTAAACTCATATATAAACATATAATATTTTTTTTAAATTGAGATAAGTTAAAAAAAGTAAGTATAGATATGTTAGATATATAAATAACAAAAAAATGATATACTTAGCTTGTTCTGATGTTAATGTAATTTTGGAACTATAACAAGTATAAATTAGACTAGAAGATGATTCTAAAATAGTCATCAAATTCTATATTAAGTGATTCTAGAGCCTTAGAAACTAGAATTAGCCTAGGATGGTTACATCGATGCTATTATTTAAACTCGGTGTAAGTGTCCTGTATAGAATATCGTTTGGAAAAGGATGTGACCACCTAGATGCTTATAGGTTTGACTTCACCTTTAGTTTGGTGTATTTAGATATAGGTCATGGACTGTTGCTCCTCATAAATTTTTAAAACCCTAGTTCTTCATCTTCATAGTGACCTTGGAGAAAAATAGGTTAGTGGAAACATGGTTTCAAGCTGACCTCAAAGACCCATTTATCAATGAGCACTTCCTACATAGCCAATACTCTAAAGAATGCCATAGATTGATTTAGTTCTCTCATATGACATCCATCAAAAAACTAGCAGATAAAAATGTAGAGGTTAAAAATGTAGAATGAAAAATGTAGTGAGGATAAAATATATCAAAGGAAAAATGTATTGAATACAAAACATCATAAGAAAAAAACATAGTAAAGGATGCGCTCACACAAAAGATGACACAACTTTCAACTAAAGGTCCAAACTCATGAAATCACATTTTCTTCTATTATTTTACTAGTAAATTTGGTGCATTACTTTTCCATTATAAAATTTTAACTACTATCACCAAAATGAACTAAACAATAAATAAATAATGTGATAATCACTAAAATGTCCCAATTATGCTCTTCATGACATTTTTGCAATATTACCAATACCACTACATTTTTTCCTCACTATGTTTTAGCCTCACAATATTTTTATCATACTACATTTTTGTCATACTACATTTTTACCACTATGTTTTTTACCGCTATGTTATCACATTGAACCTCTCATACGTGTTGGCTTGTGTGTGAATCATGTAATATGTGAAAAATAAGTACAACAATGACCTATCCTGTAACTTGGAAAATATAGTTCTTATGATAATCCTTCATTACTTCATACCTATGTTTATGTTATCCCTATAATTGATATAAAAATAGGAAAAAATATGGAATCTTTGCTGACTTGAGTGCTTGATTGAATGCCTTTTGTAAATTTACTAGTGAGAAGGTATGAATTTTTTACATGACGATGAATGAGGGTTGATCTTGTATTTACATGAATCCCTTTGGATAATTAACTCACATTAAAGCACTTATACTAACCATTAGGATATGTTTTATTTGCAAATTGGATAACTTTAGGGTACTAGACACTTATGTTGGGTTAGGACACTAGTTTCAACACATATACATGTCCTAGATGGTAGTGTCCAAGGAGTTAAAAAGTAGATACAAACTTAGAACTTACAGAGGTGGAAGATAAGTAGTTTTTAATAATTCTAAAAAGATAGAAGGTCTAGGTCATCAAAATAAGACTAGTCAAACTAAGACATAGACTAAGGGGCACAAGATAGAGCATATGTGAGACTTCAAAAAGTAGGAAATCTCTAGAACTAAGAGGAATAACTAAGGTCTAAGCTTGCCAAATTTACAAGACTGAGGTGTTATATAATTCAAAAATAATGTCTAAAATTTATTTGTTTAACAAAGTAGATCTCTCTATGATAAATGGTGTATTATGAATAGTGTTTAATGCATTATGTTGGACATTGGTATCATCACTCTCACCAAAGTAAACATGAATAGATGTGGCATGAGAAAACTTGTTCTTATGATAAAAGTAATGGAGATCCTTATATGTCCCAAAGTACTCTAGTAATGATTCATCATTGGAGAACTCATCCAACATCAAAATTTTCATGGAAGCACCCTTATTGATTAGATGAGGGTTAATAAATTTGAGCTCATTTATAGAATTATTCATACACTTTATTTTGGACTTGTGAAAATAAGTTATATTATGACATATATACTTGTGTCTTATATATTTCCCCAAAAAAACCAAACCTTACCAGTTTGTATTATTTATAGGAGAAATGGGTTGAGCTATGACTTGCTCATTTTTACCCAACCCTTGTCCACTGTACCCATATTTGAGAAAATATTAAAAACTAAAATCAAGATTATATGAGCATGATGTAAAATTATTGATTTTTTGGATCGTTGCACAATGTTTAAAGGGATTAATATTCAGTGGACATGTGTAAATAAATCCTTGATGACTAAATTTTAAGCATGTGTGCAATGTAGAGGAACCACATACATCTCATGTATCCAAGTCCATCTCAAGATAATTTTATAGTTTAGATCATTTGGCATAACTAAACACAAAGTAAGTAATTTTCAAGGACCCATGGTATTATTTAATGTTGTTTATCCCAAAACTTGTCATGAAATATTATCAAATCCCTAAAAATATATATTAAGGAATCTAAGGTTAAAGGGGATAGAGATATTTTAGGGTACAAGGGTCATAAACTATCTCTATAGCAAGTCAAATAAATGTAAAACTCAAATATAACATATACTAAATTTATTAAACTAAGGTAGGCTAAAAATAGGAAGTACAATTATGCTAGATATGGAAATGACAAAGAAGTAATGTACTTAACTAGTTTTGATGCTAACACAATTTTGTATCTAGAATAGGAATGAAGCAGACTAAGAGAGGATTCTAGAATAGTCACCAAATTCTAGATTGAGTTCCTTTAGAGTCATGGACACTAGTGGCATCTTGAGATGATTACATTGATACTACTATTTGAACTAGATGCAAGTGTCCTATACATAATACATGTTAGAAAAGGATGTGACCACCTAGATTCTTCTAGATTTTTTTTCACCTTTACTCTGTTGCATTCATATCTAGGTCATGTACTATCACTCCTCATGAAATTACAAAACCCTAGTTCTTCATCTTTATAGTGACTTTAGGAAAAATAGGTTAATGGGCTCACAGTGTCTAGTTGACCCCAAAGACCCTTCTATCAATGACCATTGCCTACATTATCAATACTTTAAAGATGGCTTTAGACTAATTTAGTTCTCCCCTATGTGTTGGATTATGTATGAATCATGTAATATTCAAAAATTAAGTATAATAGTGACCTAGCTTGTAACTTGGAAAACATAGCTCTTGGGTTGATCCTTTAGTACTTCAGACCTATAGATGTGATGTCCTAATGACTAGTATAAAACAAGGGTAAAATAGGAAATATTTTCTCAATTTAATTCTTAATAGAATGATTTGATAAGTAGTTTAGTGAGTAGTTAAGAAGTTTCTAGGTGAATAATGAATGAGGAGTGATTGTGCATGTATACCACTCCTATCAAGAAATATCTTGTATTAGAGCAATTAGGCTGACTATTAGGATATGTTTTAATTGAAAATAGATGAATTTAAGACATTGGACACCTACATTAGGGTATAACATTAGTTTTGATGTAGGAATTTGGGACTAACACTTATGTCCTTATAGTTATAAAATAGCTACAATCTTAGAACTTATATGGGCATAAGATAAGCATATTTTAAGCATTATATGCAAGATAGAAGGTATGGGTCATCAACATAATACTATTCAAACCAAGAGATAGTCCAAGGGGCATAAGATGAAGTAGATGCAAGACTTTTGAAAGCAGGAAAGGTCTAGAACTAAGAGGAATAGCCAAGGTTTGAGTTTGTAAGTGTATAAGACTAAGGTGCTATATAATTCATAAATATCATCTACAATAATATCAATTTCAGGTTGGATGATAAGAGGGGGACCACAGTGGTCAGGGGAAAGAAGGGATTAAATAGATAAGAAATATTGATATAAGAAAACAAAAAAATAAAAGTAAAGATAAGATTTGTGAAAATTGCCTCAACAGAGTTGTCAAATTTGTTGATGATGAAAATTATTACATCAATTTAACCTTTTTGCCTCTTACAAAGGTTGAGATGGAATTAGAAAATTTTAATCGTATGGGGTCTAAGGAATAATAATTGATCCTAATTTGCATAAATGGTGTTTTTAATAATTCTAGGAATAAGTTAGAAAATCAAACATTGAATTATGCATAATTATATGTTAGAAATCAGATACTTATTCAATAATAAAATCAAATTGAAACTATATAATTTAATATATCTAACAAATTAAAACCTATGAGATAAGTGATCTCTTGAAGGAAATATTTATGATTTGTATAATTTAATATCAATTTCTCTCTTATATCAATCACTTAATGCCATAAGGTGTAAAACACACTAAAATATAAAATAAAAGAAACCAAATGACAAATAAAAGAAATGAAAGTGAAAGCCAAATAAGGAAACAAAATTTAAAAATATCATACTCATTTAAAAATATCATACTCATTTAAAACTATCAAATAGAAAAAACTAAATAAGGAACTTAGAAATAACTAAGAAAGATAAAACATTGTTTCTAATAAGCTAATAACAAGTTCTATATAAAATAAGATAAATAGAACAACAAAGAAAACTAATAAACAAAATTGAATGAAATCTAATAAAAATTTCAATAAGCAATGAAACTACACTAAAAATAATAAATAAATAGCAAAAATAATCTAAAACTAAGTAATTAATAGAAAGTAACAACTAATATTAAAATATAAACAAATGTAAATAAGTAATAAATCTAAAAGAAAATAGAAACAAAAATTACTTAAATAGAAAAGAAAATTAAAAATTTAAAAAAATAGAATGAAAATAATATATCTAAAATAGAAAAATCATCTATATCAAATAAAAATCAAAGTCTAACTATAACATAAATAAATATAAATCTAACTAAAATAAGAGAAATTTGTGAGACTTAGGATAAAAATCAACTTAAAGATATAAAAGAGATGATTTTATTGATAAATAACTAAAATAAATTTAATTACAAACATAATATTTAAAATATGATCAAATTAAAATCAATGGATTAATAATTTGTCACAAACTGTGAGGTATTCATCATTATTCAAGTCAAGTACAAGAAGTTCTATGTAAATGACTGCATATCTGCAATCATAAAATGATATTAATACTTGATAACCTTTAGGTAATCATTTTTAAATAAATCAAGAAATGTATATATACCTGATTTATTCAATTATATTACTTCATCATCAAGTAAAGTATTGTTTGGTCTTTCTATATTTCATTATTGGATCTCATTGATGCTTTCATAAAAGAATAAAATATGCAAAGCTTTCAAACTTGGAAGAACTCTTGATACCTATGTGTTTCTCCATTTTTTATGTGTCTTCAGTCTCTTTATAAAGTAACTCTCCTTGAAAGTTGTGAATCAAGTTACAACTAAATTTAGTTAGCTTTAGTTAAAGTTAATTAAATTTTAAAAAGTCAATTAATTACTTTATAATTTATAAAGTTTATAACTTAACTTTATAAATTGAACTTTAATAAGAATCCAAGAGATTAAATAATAAATATAGATCAAATTAAAAATTATAATGGGTGGAAACCCTTTGACTTGTTTAAACATCAATTAAAACAATTATCTATATATTCATACACTAAATAAATGAATACTAATATTGAAATAATTATAAAATCTAAACACTATTATTTCATAAATAACATTTATCTATTAATGATCAAAATTAAGTATAATAAACTATTATATTTTGATTTTTTGTTCTGATAGAATAAATATTACTATTGTTACGTAAAATGAAACATATCATCACCAAAATCTATGTAACAATAAACTCAAAAATTTATGTACCACAATAACAATGTACTAATGTATCAGCATAATAATAATAAATCCATCAAATAAAAATCAAGTCACTTAGAATCATTACCGAAAACTAAATCGATCAATGGATCCCCCTTATCTGTTTGGTACTTAGTGTACTCCATTAAGTGGTAAGTAGATTAATCAAATTTGTGCCTCCACAATTGTCATCAACCTCCAACTTGACTTTCTTTAGCACATGAGTCACTAAGGGCTTATATGTAGGGTTGATAGTACATTTCCTATTGGGAAGGTGGGCTTATAAGTTATATTTAAAGAAGGCCTAATAACTAATTCCAAGTAAGGATTTAAATAAAACACTTAGGATCCAATCCATAAATACTTTTAGGTTGAATAGGCAAAAGATTATCATGTGGAAAAAATTTAATGGCAGTGTGCATCCATTGAGAAGATTCACTTGAAGTATCTCATCCATAAAGATGAGGTCTCCAAGGGGATATCCTAAAACTTCTACATGTAGCACAAAAATTTAATGAATATGAAATAATATTATCAATCAAATTATATAAAATGGTGTTAGATACATCAAAGTGAACCGAAAAATGAGTTCTTTGATTGGAATGTTGATAAAATATGTTAGTAATCATACATCCATGAAACGTTCTACCATGAAAGCTACCCTATGAAGGATTACCCTCACTCTGTCTATCCCTATTTCTTCCCCATACATTTATCCATGAATCATAAGATTTTGGGGTCCATCTTGACATGTTATTGAAATAAATTCATAATAAGAACTCAAACTTATACAGTCAAATATCTAAAAATTGATATCAACATTTTTCTATTCATTCACATTCATTCAAAATAAATTGAGAACCAAAACATCTAAAAACTACCAAATCATATGAATATTGTCATTACTTATAATTTTCAATGAAATAATCGAGTGCACATTTGAAATCATGGTGATTAATGTCTTTCAAAATATCAATGTCAACCTTGAATTATACTTCTAACTCTAAACATTATGCCAATATTTACATGGTATTCAACCAGTTCTGAGGATGTTCATCAAATCATAAAAAACCTTAATACTAAGTTTTATCAAACAATGATATACTTCATGGATTCTTTCATGAAACCCAAAAACAAATTTATCAAATTATATCAAGAATCATGTTTATGTTTGAATACCCAAACCTTTGTGCAAATCATATGAGCCATTTAAAATTAAATGAGTATACCCTTAAAGTTATGCAACTTATATCATTATATGAATTCAAAATAATCACTAGTATGTAAGTAATCAAAACCTTATATCAAAAAAAATCCACTTGAACCTCTTCTTGTTCAAACTTATTGAAATATTCCCACAAATTTGTTAATTTATCAACATGATTGATTCTCAAAACAACTCAAAATTAGAAATCGATAAGTTGTTTGCATAAATAAATTTTGATACTCATTATATCAAATGGATACAAGCCATATCTCAAATGCATGTAAAAAATATACCATACAACTTTCAATACCTTAGCAGTAAAAATTATCAAACTCGCAAACCCATTTATTTATGTAAAACATAACCAATTGAATCTCTTTCACACCAAATGACAATAAATCAAGCTCAAATGCATGCAATATGTTATTTTATGACTCAAGATTCATGTGATGACTGTATATTTTTAATCTCAAAAACCTTTTGAATACTTCACACAGCTCATTAAATTATTTCAAAACAACCTAAAGAAAATAGTATGAAATCCACATTCATTTTTAAAATAAATGTATTGGTCAAGTATGCAGAGATGAATGGGTTTAGCTTCCTCCTTATTAGTCATCATGAAATAAAATGACATATTGAGATGTTTGAAACAATCAACACATCTCAAAAAACACATGTATCACTCTTAACATATTTTAACAAAAGTATTATACAAGCCCAAAAAATAATCATGTGAATAACTTTACAAAATAAATTATATCAATTATATTGACAAATGCTATGAAGAATCATATTATCAAGATTTTGAATAGTCTGAACAAACAAGTACAAGTTTTATGCAATATTTTCACATATTCCTTCCATTTAATCTTTCATGCATACAAGGTGGAGTTCTTATTGGATGAAAAACTAAATAAACAGGAAGCTATTCAATTATGGTGACTATTTATACCACCAAAAAGAAACAAATACACACACAATTGTATATTTTCCATCTATTTATGAAATAAAATTTATCATTCATGTCTTTCTCCTAAAAATCCATTTTATCAAACATGCAATGATTTCATTATAGAAACAAAGAATTTCTTACTTCAAATGAATTATATAATAACCCAAATGTCAAAATGAAGTATATAAGAATCAACCAATGCATACCTTGACAAAGATTTGACCTAGAGACTAGTACAAACCTTCATGATCCAAATTTATTTCATAGAGAAAACTTCAATAGAGTTAAGCATCCACCCAGAGATATTACCAAATGATGTAAATGGTCAAAAAATAAATATTTTTATGTGAGGCAGTTGTCATAACCACTCATTCAATGAGATTGAAAAAATGTGTTTGTTATCTTAGTAGGCTTTCACTATCTCCAAAACAAAAATATATCAACTAGAAATTACAAATACCAATTAATTTTACTAAGATTTTATAACTTCACCAAATTTGTCACCTTATTTCCTAAGCTCTAGACTAGACAATGTGTTTACTCATTGCAAAAATCAAACCACAGAGGAATATATTTAGCATGTTCCACTAGATTGTCTATTTAATGCATTTAAGTTAGGGATCAAATAAAAATTGCCTTGAGATTTAATGAATTTAATCCAAGGGTCAAATATGATAATCTATTTTAATCAACTGAACATAATAATATGCCAAGGTTATAATAAATTTGAACATATAAATAACAAACATATGACCCCTTTGATAAAATCACATGCCAACAAAAATGCCTCCACCAATGGCTAGACAAATATACCATAATATTAATGCTAAGGACCTAGCATCTTAAGTAAATGGTGATCATTATGGATTCAAATAATATGTTGTAACTACCATATATCCTATTAGGTACCATATTACCTTGAGTATGCATAAGAGTGCTTTCAACATTGATCAAAGACATTGTGATAATGTTTTCGAAAGAAGATTTTTCATCATATAACTTTGTATTCTAGTTGGACGAGTGTAATAATCAAATAATCAAACTATACCTATTATCATCTTCTCATCATGTGTCAATGTGATTAATTATCAAATACATAACCTTTTGATTAAAAATGATTACAACCATCACAAAAATCAAACACCAAAACATTATGCAATCATAATATTAACTTCATGACATTTTAGATCAATTCTCTAACAAAAGAAATTATGTCACAACTGTAGTGTCAACTATAATCAAAATTGAATCTACCATTATGGAAATTAAGAGTGCACATGTGTTGAACTACTAAAAAGATACAAATGTAATGATTTTTGAATGTACTAGATACTTTATTGATCCATCTTATGATATGCAGTACCTCCAATTACTATTCTGGGTATAAAAATCATTTTAATATAGTAATATTGCATATTCATATACACATAAAGAAACAACTACTTAAATGAATGTGACAAGTTGGCTCCCACTAACATAATAGATGTTATGATAAAGTCATCATATGGCAGCATTTATAATGTCAAGAACTTTCAAAAAAAGAGTATTAAAATTAGGAATAACACATCAAATCAAAATGGAAAGGGGATTTTTTTGAGATGTATAGTTACAAATGCCTCACATTATATTCTCAAAATTGTGTCCTTAATTAAGTTTTAATAAAATTTCAAATAAATTTCTCAACAAAATGTGGTCTCATGGATTGCTATTAATATTAAATATGCACATGATGGTCATGTTGAAAAATGTTGGATTTTTTTAAGAAAAATCATTTAGAATTTTTAAATCCATGCACAACTATCTTTATAAACATTCACCCAACATGTTTAAAAATAATAGTTTTAAGAGAGGTTATAGAGTTCCATCAAATATTAATTAAATGTAGTTTTTTTCATATGTTTTACTTATGACTACACTAATAAAAAACATGGTTTTTTCACATGATTCCTCAAAAGTAATGTGGTCTCATTGAATGTGATGATTTTAGGGAATGCAAAAAATGGGATGTGATTTGATCTTACAATTTTTAGATGAAATTATTAATATCAATCCCCAAATTAAGAGTTACATCACCATCTAAATTAATATTTCTCTTGTATCCCTAAAATATTTCTTATATTCAATCTAATACTAGATGTTAGATTTTATATATGTATGCTTCCACAATTTTTATACATGTCTATAATTTCATTTAATATAATGACATATAAAAACATACTTTGTCTATCAATCATCACATTCTAGGGTACAATTCATGTGCCTCATGAATGCTTTCACATTTTACGTACATGTATACCTTGGAACTCAACCATGATAATGTCAATTCCTATCTTTTGTTAGCTATAGATTGATTATTCCATGAGAAGAAGTATATTTCATTCACTGGTTCAAACACTTTTTGATCATCCACTAAAATTATCCACGTGTCGTACATGTGTATAAGAGTTTTTTATTATAAAATTGTTATCCACGTGTCGTACATGTGTATAAGGGTTTTTTATTATAAAATTGTGTGGAAAACCTAAATTTCCTCTCATTTGTGTCAAAATTGATTTTATTTCCTTCTAAAAAGGATAATTTAGAAATAAAGGTTTTTATTAGTTGGAGATATATATAAGATTTTACAAGGTGGTTGTGTGTAGTAGGTAAAATGTATAGCACCTCCTTTAACTGGCCCTCTCTATGTAGTGTTATGAGATTGAGCTTGAAATTTTTTTGGTGTGGAATTGGCATTGGAATTGCATTTTAATAATTAAAGAATCAAAAATGTGCATTTTTATTTAATTTATTTCTAACATAATGTCATTGAAAAACTTTCATAAATATTTGTCTCAGATTTTGACGTGCCCAATTAGAATTAAATTTATTTATAATTTTGACATCCAAGAGAGATTTAACATGTATGTTTAAAATTTAAGTACTAATAGATGATAAGAATATATTTATTTATATTTTTTAAACAATCCATGTGCCTTGAGTATACTTCCTAATTTTACATACATTTCTAGCAAGACATTCACAACCACAACATCTTAAAAATTATCAAGGCATTCACAAATATAACATCTTAAAAATTAGCAAGGCATTGATAAGCAAATTCAAAGAGGTTTCCTAGCCAACTTTCCCACAATTGTTGGGAGCCCTCCTAACCATGGATATGACAAAGAAAAAGTTGTCCTCTCCCTATTTTGGAGGGCTCCTAACAATAATGAGCATATTTATTTTCTCATTTTGGTTGGGAGGGATCCCAACCATGGTGAGGATTTTATTTTTTTTCACCATGTTTAAGAGAGCTCCCAACCATGGCGAAAATAAAAAACATTATCACCATGGTTGGGATTCCTCCCAACCATGGAGAAGACAAATTTTAAATGCTAATAGATCATACTAATAAATTGATTTACATTTTGTCAAATAATCCATGTGACTTGAGTATGCTTCCTAATTTTCCCAAACATGACAAGAAAAAATAAAATTTTCACCATGGTTTGGATCCCTTACAACCATGGAGATGACAAATTTTAAATATTAAGAGATGATAATAATAGATTTATTTACCTTTTTTTAAATAGTCTATGTGGCTTTAGTATGCTTCCTAATTTTACATACATTTCTAGCAAGGCATTCATAACTACATCTTAAAAATATCCACATTGACATGATTTGTTAAAATTTGTATTTATTTATTATTTTGAAATGCAAATTTATAAAGTATGGACATTCATTAAAAATTAATTAAAAGTGGACATTTCTCAATTTTTTAGTTCAGATGCCCTGGTATACATTAAAAAAAATGTGGAAACATGTTGAATTCACTTGAACTGTTTGATAGAATGTACACATATTGAAGTCACGTTAATAGTATGACATTGTACACATACTAAAGTCACATGAACTATGTGAAATAAGTTTTAATTATTTGAAAAAATGCCTCAAATAAATGTTGCCTTAGGGATTGTGATGATGTAAGATAAATGGTGTGCTTATAAGTCATCATATTAAATTCCATGCTATAAAATTATGAAAATTTTAGAATTATATTGAAGGCACATGGATTTTCGATAGAATTTTACTTTATTATGCTTCCAACTTCTATCAAATATTCCATGTGCCTTCATTATGCTTCCAAAATTTTCAACATGTCTAATATGGCATTCACAACTACCATGAAACTATAGTGTATGATGATTGTAAACAATTTAATATACCCACGGTGATGGAAAATTTTGTCCTTCCAATGTTTTGGATGATTCATAACTTGGAAAATGAAAAAAAATCCCCTCCCCTAGTCATGAGAATAATTACCTTGGGATTTAAGTAGCTTCATAGGAAGTAATGATAATTAATTAAAAACTAGGTTAAGTGTTAAATTACCTCTTGAATTTTCAAATTATTATAGTGATAAAAAATAGAAATGGGTGATCTTTGACTTTATTTCCCTAAATATCATGATTAGAAAGGCTCTTAATTATATTTTTTTTGGAACTATCATAACCTTACTACCATGTTGCTTAAGGCCTTTATGTGATGAACCTCCAAGTAGCACTAACTAAGTTCCATTTCAGAAATAATACATAAGTATTTTAATATCCCCTAGTGGTGGGAGGTGTGTTAAGTATATAAAATCAATTTTTGTATGGAATCCGTTGTTTGATATTATCTTAATTACATGCCTTAACTTGCAAATATTTATATATAAATATGTATAAGTAACTATATTTTGAGGATAGTTAATGGAACTTAGAGTCACTTACAAGAGATCTGTAGGTGGTTGTGCCTCAACCAATGAGGCAAAATATCTTATAGCATTCTAGCATGAATATAGCATGCATAAGTTTTGAAATTAAACTTTACCCATCTATGTTGAGCATGACTTAGTATGAGATACAAAGATGATCTTATCATGTGTATTAAATCTTCACTCCCTCTTATTTAATGTTCTTAGCGAAATAAGGAGGCATATTAAACTAATTAACTCTTGTATGGGGGGTTATATAGATAGATACAACCTTTGTGAAATGTTAACATCTTCCTTATGCTAAATAACTAACATATGGAGGATTTAAATGTCTTTGGAAACTCTATTCTTGGGAGCTAAGGCTATGGAATGATAAGAATAAGAGTTAAAATGAGTTAAAAAGATAAATTATAATTTTTCCTTATTCCTTTATTCAATTATAATCTCAATCATCACTTTACTTAAAATAAACAATAATATATGTGATCCATACTCTCTATTGATGATATTTGATTACCTATGCACTCAGACTTTCTAGAATGTATGTTGTAGAACCATTATTCCTCTTGACTGATATGATGACATTAGGCATGGACTATGAAGAGGCCAACTTAGTACAAACTCCCTCAATATAAATTGTAATATTACCTTATAGACATATAGTTTTCTTGAGAATGTGTATGCCCATGTGATGGATCTTATTTAATGATTGTATTTTCTTGGATTTCTCATGGTACACTATGAGACGCAGGCCTATCTTTTCATTTATAGGGTTTTATTCCTATTTGAGCAGAATGTTTTAGGCTCAACATATTTTACCTAAAGGTTACCTACATAAATTTTCAAGCATACCCTTCACCTTTTAAATCCAAGGGTGCTAGTAGTACTTAATTAGGTTTGGACTCGTCGTGATCTACAAAAAGGTCAAATATTGGAAGTTTGACCTTCATTATGAACACTTTGTATGCATGTTTACACTAGTCAACCACTATGGGTCCTTGAATAAAAGGGAGGAAGGTCATTTTTGTAATAACCATGATGCTTAGTCCTAATCCTAAATAATAATTGAAAATAATATTATGTTGTGAACAAAAAAGACATCCTCATATCCTAGAGCCTGCACTTGTACCAGTTCAATGTTGCTAATTTAATAAACCTAGATATCTAACATATAAAGGATTATGACTAGAATGGTAGGGTATGATGTCACATATTACATTATTTTGAAGACAAAATATTAATATTTTATCTATATATATATATATGTGGTATTGTGAATATAATCATTAATTTAGCCTACTATGTTCCATGGTATTGTGAATATAGATCTTTTGGAAGGTAAACTTTTATCCTCGCCATGGTTTGAAGGGCTATTGACCATAGGGAGTACAAAAAAAAATTGGCCTCCTCATAGAGAGGGAATATTTGCCCTCCCCATGTTGAAGCGGAAATAATTTGGACTTTGTTGAGTGGACATTTTTTAAATGCTCCTTTATATATATATTTAAAATTATTAAATAATTATTATATTATTATTATTTAATAATAACATATTAATAATTATTTAATATTATTTTATTAAAAATTAATATTATTATTTAATGATTAATTATTATTACTTATCTAATATTCCTTGTTAACGTGTATGTGGTATCTTTAATTATTCTTAGGAAGGAAAATCATGCGAAGTGGATTTGTCCTCCTCTTGGGTGGTTTAAATTGAATTTAGATGGTGCTTCTCTTGGAAACCTTGGTGATTTTAGTGCGAGATGTATAATAAATGATTATTATGGTTCTCTAATTATATCTATTTCTCTTAATTTAGAAAATGGTACTAATAATGGGGCAATGGCACATGCACTAGTTTTGGGGGCTGAATTGGAATTTTAATGTGGAGTGGAAAAGTTAAATATTGAGGAGGATTCCATGGTCATGATCCATGATATTTATAATAGGGGTAAAGGTTTGGTCTCTCAGGAACATTCTTGATTAGATTTGGCCTTTTTTGGAGTCCTTTTCATCTTTGGAAGTGAAACATTGCTACCAAGAGGCCAATACATTAGCAAACATCCTCACTAACTAGGGAATCTCGCAATATGTGGAGCTTTGTTTTGATAATGTGGCTAATGCTTGGCCATATTATTTCCTCTCTTTTGGTGAACTTAGGGTAATATATTCCTAGCTATATTGGCACTCCCCAATTGTTGGATTTGGTTTGCACTCCTATCTTGGAGGCACTAGTCTTGTTACCATGCCTTTTAAGTATGGAATGTTTGTGTGTATAAAATCCATGCCAAGATTGATATTTGTTGGCTTAAATAATTGTCACAGTTCTATTTTAGTGTGTTGGTTTCTACGAGGAATGTTGTGTTTGCTCACACTTCATTTCTGGTCATGGATCTTGTGTTGGCTTTGGCTACTATTGAGTTTACTATCTTCATTTAGGGTCATAACTATGAAATGGATTTTATGGGGGAGTTGATTATGGGTAGGCTATTGAAGGTTTTCTTGGTGCCTTATGGTAAAGTATTTCATGTTATCCAAATAATTTTGGGAGATGTTTACATCAATTTTGATCATCAAGACAAGGATAAATATGATGTAGTGCCCATATTTACAATCAATATGTTATTTATTCTAGAGGATAAGCAATAGGTGGGGGATTTGATCAACTTTTTCATGGCCTCAATTCACAGGGTTGGCTTGGCCAAGGTGATTGGAAATTTTGAAGTTGGTTCTCTTATTCCCTTGCCTTTTTCATGAAATGATATTTTAGGTTTAGTTCTTCTTATAGTTTTTGGAGAGTTGTAAGGTAAGTTTATTTCACTACTAAACTATGTGGAACAATTCTCCTCAGTTTTAAAGAACCACATTTCACATTCTAGGAGGGTTATTCCACATCCTCTTATTTCTATTAAAAACCCCATTCCAAAGCTGGGGGCATGTTATAGGATAGGCATTCTCCATCTAAGATCATTATTATGAATTATTTTCTAGGGTGGTAAGTAGGGCTACTATTTTCTCCCCCATTTGGGCTATGTAACCCCCTAATTCTAGTTTATGGGCCACTTGGTGTCACATGTGGGAGCATTTGGCTATGGCTCATCATGTTTTGGGCTTGGGGGTGTTATGACATCAAACATGAAAGTGTCTGACAAGGTGGGGTATTTACAAGCAAGGCTTGGGTTTGGTTTGGGTGGGTTCTTTGGATGTGTTCGCTCAGGTTGATTCAAGTGGTAGTGGTGGCTCTCTTGGTCCTATAGGGGGTGACTTTATGGATTTTGACTTGGAATCCCCTTATTTTTCTTAATAGATTATGTTTTTTTATGGTTTTATATCATATTTTGTTGGTTGTCTTGGTTTATCTCTTTTAGTTTGGTGTTGTTTTAATCAAAGGTTTATTGCCTCAGATTTTGGTTTAGTTTTGTTGGATATTTCGTTATCCTAGTTGATTGGTCTTATATGTCTTGGGTTTTAATCCTAATAGTTGTTGAATTTTTTTAATCATTGTAATCTTTTGTTTATTAATAAATGGGTGAGGGACCCTTCAACTCTTAGTTACCAATCTAAAAATAATTATTTAATTTTCATTATAATTAATAACTACTTAATATTATTTAATTATTTAATATTATTTTATTATTTTTTGATAATTAATAATTAATTGATATTATATTATTATTTTTAATAATAGCCATTTTTAATTAATAATATTGTTAATAATTAATAGTTAATTAATATTATTTTATTAATAATTAATTAATAGTAGTTTATTATTATATATTAATCATTAATAATTAGTTTAATTAATTATCAAATTTAATAAAATTAAGTGTCATTTCTTATTAAAAAATCAAATTTTATTTCAAAAGAATGGAACACATTATAACAAACAATACTATTAATTAATTATTAAAAATATTATTAAACAATTATTAACAATTTATAATCAAAAGGTATTAATTAATGATTAATTATTAATAATTATATAATAATAATGTTAATAATTAATAGTTAATTATATTATTTTATTAATTAATAGTAGTTTATTATTATATATTAACCATTACTAATTAGTTGAATTAAGTAATTATCAAATTTCATAAAATTATAGTGTCATTTCTTATTAAAAATCAAATTTTGTTTCAAAAGAATGAAACTCATTATAATAAACATATACTATTAATTAATTATTAACAATTTATAATTAGATATTAATTAAAATTAGTTAATGATTAATTATTAATAATTACTTAATATTATTTTTATTATTTTAATAATTAATTAATATAATTAGATTATTAATTAATATTATTTAATTATTAATTATTTAATATTATTTTATTATTAATTAATTAATATTAGTTTATTATTATATATTAATCATTATTAATTATTATAATAATTATTAAATTTTCAAAACTTATAATATATTTCATATTAAAATATCATAAGTCTCATTTATTTGTCATTAATCCCTTTTTTTAAGTTCCATTTATTTGTAATAAGTTCTAGTTTTTTTTAATGAATCGCATTTTTTAAAATAAATTTTAATTTTTGAGAGACTTTTATGAGCTCTAGAGTATTATATTATTTTTTTAATAATTAATATTATTCAATGATTAATGATTATTTAATATTATTTTTAATAGTTAATAATTAATTAATATTTTTTTATTTTTAATAATTAATAATTACTTAATATTAGGTTAGGAACTACAACAAAAAATAATGGCATACATAAAGGAAATAACTTCATAAATATAAATTTCATAGCACAGATAAAAATATAGGTAGTGATTATTTTACAAAACACAATAAAAAGGAAAAATGGAGCGAAGAGTAATGGAGGAGCAAAGAGAAGACTTGTCAAAAAATTCAAGCTCAAAGAGAATTGGAATGAAGAAGAATAAGGAAAAGGATAGAGATTTGCGATATAAAATTTTAATGAAGCAATTTAAAAGGGTAGAGGAAAAATCACTTGGAAAGAAGATCAAGACAAAACTTGCTCATCTCTTCATTGGGTTGGTTTAGGGCACAAATTAGCAGAAACAAAGGAGTTAAAGGAGTCCTCTTCTTTATAGGGGAAAAAACATCTTTCACCCCATCCACAGGCATAAATAAGGTTACCCTAGGGGTGGCATATAAAAAATCCCAAAGGTAGAAATAGAAGCAAGGAAAAGTGTAGGAGTGAACAAAAAGGAACTGTTAAGACTTTCAAGGATAAAGGTCTTATTGGGAGATTTATCTATAAATGTCTAGATATTGATGTAGTTGAACTATGGATCAAGGAGAAGTGGGGAGAGGGTTTCACAATAAAATTTCTCACAATGGTGGTTTTATCATTATATGCCTAGATCAAGAGAAGAAAGAAGAAATCTTAAATACGGGGCCCTAGCTCTTGGATGGTGAAAGTCTTTGGCTTCATATTAAATCCTAAATTTTGATATCCTAAAATCAAACCAGGGCAATACCCTATCTAGGTAAGACTTTACATTTTATCATTGTGTTGGATGAATATTTTGTCACTGAAAAAATAGTAATAGAATGGTACTTTCAGCCATAGTATGATGAGATTAAATCTCTCCTCAAGGAAAGGGGAAGCACCCTTCTTATTACTAACTAAAATCAACAAGTAATTAATTACACTTATTTACATTAACTTTATCATGTGGGTGTTTCCATATCATCCAATTCTCTTTTTTTAGAATTGATGTTCACTTGCAAACTTATACTCTAAGCCCTTTTGATTCTTACAATGTATCATAAAAACATAAAACTACTTATTGAAGCAATAATTACCGATATCCAGATTACCTAGACGTAGGAATAACTAAAATAATACTAGTGAGTGTGTATCACAAGAAACCCATGAAGGCTCAAAGACCTTTGTTGCTTCTTATGTTAATCCAAAAAAAAAATGGGTGGAACAAAGTGCAGCCCAAAGTCTCCACCTTATTTCTAATGAAGATTAAATAATCAAGGAAAATAACTCATAGCCCAAAATCTTCAAAGTCACTTTGAATCATGAACACAAGACACAAATCCAGTAATGATATTGTAGCTAAAAGACTTCAAAATCAGATTTATAGCACCTCCTAGTTTATGTATATTTACACCATAATTCGATCAAATGCACAAGAAAATGCAATGGAAAATACTTAAGAACATTCTCAATACACCACAAGCTTATTCCAACACAAAGATTGAATGGCCACTTGATTTTCTTATATTGATTGAATAAAGATTTACAATTTGAACAGAAAGTTTCAAAGTTGTTTCTCAATGCAGTAGCATTTCACTTCTATAGCTAAAATATCCAATTACAAAAGAGCATCCTCTTATTTATAGAGAGGACCATGAAAAAAAATAGGGAAATCCTAACTACCTTGACTTATTCTAGATAGAGTTCAATTTTGCTTAAGACTTTGTACTTTTCCTACATGTAAATTACATATAACAAAACTACATACAAAAAGCTTTGAAAATAATATATTTTCATCATCTTTTGTACCTTCAATAACATCATCCAACTTCAAATTTATGATTTTATCTAGAATGAGGTAGTTGTAATCAAGATTCCTCAATTATTCATCTATTCTACACTCAGACCAAATATCTTCTATTCTATGCATATTAATGTAGTTTCCTTTGAGCTTATCCTTCATTTTCCTATAATCAAAATCATTTCAGCACTTGAATTTCTTGAGAGTAATCCATTGTAACGTAGTTTCCATCATCTTGGCCTTAGGAGTGGTAGATACTATGTATCAGCCAATACTAATTAGAAACTCAAATCTAGGTGTGTGAGCCTATGATTGTTTCTTATGAACACTCATCATTTTTTGACACATTTCCATTAATATCAATTTATTACATAGATATATTGGTAGCATATATGTTTGCTCACTGAACCCTCCTACTCTGATGTAAATGAAGGTTGGGAATTGCAAGAATACATGACCAATCTTGTTTACTTGTTCCCATGTTGCATTTGAAACCTTGTATATTCAAGGTTCTTGTCAAAAATACAAATATACTTATAGAATAAGGCATCATTGACCCTTATATAATGTTTTAGGCTCTCCTTTAGGGTCAATTGAGGATAATATTCATAGACTGGAACTTGACTTCTATCATCAATTGAAGTTAGACCTAGAAAGGTTTTCATGCTTGTTGCAGCATACACTAAATAAGAAGTCATGTAGAACCTAAGGGAAGAAGTCACCTCATAAATTTGGTGACAAATGGCATCACTGATTTGCTTTCCCTAGAAGATATGTTGTTTGTTCCTCTTGATGACCAAGATGTACTAATACATCCACTCTTGAAATATGTTGGATGTAGGAAGTCCCTTGACTCTACTCAGAAGAGTGATCAAATCTCCTAGTTCTTCCAAGAATTCACTACGATAGATGTTCTTTTTCCATCTATAAATGGAGGGCTAAGGATTCATAAGCCAATGGGTATTGATATTCTTCTTGCATCTTTCAGGGTCTTTGTCATAATGCTCTTGTGTTGATCTCACATTTATATCTGAGTATTCTTCTATATTAGGAAGATGAAATATCTTATCAAAATATTCTTCATCAATTTAGATCACAATTTTACCATCTACATCTTTAAATGACCTACTTTGTTTATCAAAATGAGCAGTTACTGCTAGGATAAATTTGAAATCCTATGTTGAACCTGAGAATGTAGTTGCCAAGTGAATCCCACTATTTAGAATAGCTTGCATGTGACATGCAACTGGGTCCTTGTTTAATCTCTATAGGAATTATATCATGTTTACATGCCCAATCTTAGTATCTCTAATTTGGTCAACATTTAAATCAACTAAGGATGAAGGAACCACTCCTTGGAACTTGTACTCCATGACTCTTTTTACAAGAGACAGCTCTATAATTAGTTGAGAAATTATATGAGACTATTGAAGATCTCCAGAATTAACATATTTTTCATTTGGCAAGAAATATGTAAAGGTGGAGAAAATTTACGCCTGTGCATTTTATTGGAAAATATGTACTTTGAAGAAAATTCTCTGAACTACATGGGGGTAGAATAAGCCTCATGTAGTTTGGACAAAAGATTTATTACTACATGAGATTGATTGATTTTGGTGTAGTCCAGATAAAATTATATGAAATACACATTGGTAGGTCTTTGGGATGTAGTTCAAATAAAATTATTTGAACTACATGATTTTTGTAATTTGAAGAAAATTCTTTGGATTACACAAGGTTGGGAAGTATGTTTTCTTTAGAATTTTCTCTAGGCTGCATCCAAGTAAACCAAAATTCAAGAAGCACTTGGGGTTTGAATGGCTAGGTATACTTTGAATAAAATCCTTTGAAGCACACTATGGGAAATATGTTAGGGTGTGCTTCAGAGAAAATTCTCCTAAGCACCCAGCGGGAAGGGGTAGGGTTACTTGGAGAAATTTATCCAAAGTGCACAGTCCATATGGAACTAGGTGAGGGTTTCAAAAACACAAAGGCGTTTCTAAAAATATGAAAGGGGTTTGTACAGGAACGAAATGGGTTTGTATTGGTTTTCAAATATGAAAACAATACAAACATCAAACAATGCAACAAATGTATAAAATATCTAGGGCAACATGAGACAAAGAAAAGAAAGAACCAAGTAGAAAAAACACAAATAAACTCACCTGAGATCCACCAATAAAGAAGAACCTATGGGTGAGTCGAGGTAAATCAGATGAAAAATGGCAACAACATAGGTGTAATTGAGCATGAAAATGATGATGGCATAGGTAAAAACAAATGGTAAAAATAAATTAACAAGGTGATTATGTATAACCCTATTGTAATAAATGCTACTTGAGTACCACGTGTGTCAAGTCAGCATGCTCGAGTAGAAAAAATCTCTAGCATTGCATGTGTAGGGTCAAGTTTTTTATTTGTCCTTGCATGTGCAAAGGGAAAACAAAATTGATAAGTCTAAAAAGACAAATTTAGGGGGAAGATTATGCATGAGCCAATTGATTTGCCTCATTTTACATCCCAAGAGTTTGTGGACTACAAGACAAACAAGTTTCATAGAGTTTATCCCATGAATTGAGTTAGCTAAATTCAAGGATAATAGTTGGCTCTAACTAGGGAATTTCCTTTAAGCATTATTTGAAACACTTGAAGGAAAAATAATCCTAAAACTCTAAGTGCCTTCATCCATTAGGCCATGAAGTCAGGCAATATACTAGACCAAAGACAAAATAATGAGACTGTACAGATATATACAAAATGTACAAACCTATCTGGAACTTCACTGAGTGAAAATCTTTAGATGTTATTCATTTTAGGGTAGCAAGAGTGGTGTTTCATCTTGGTATGCCAAAATGAAATTGTTCTTTCCATAAGTTGAGGAATAAGGAAAGAGCCCTTCCACAAGGAATTAAACTTTCCATGCATTCCTTTTAGCTCTCTTCTCTTGTCCCACACAATAACAAAATCCCTAATTTATAAATCTCGTGGCTTGGATTTTTTTTCAAAGAGATTCTTGACTTGGCTTTGGTGTTCAGAAATGTGGTCCACCACCTTTGTATGTTGTTCTTCTAGTTCAATAATGAACATAATACACTTGTCTATGGAAATCTCAAACATCCCATACTTAATTGCTTTAACCAATCTAAAAGCAAGTAACTCCAATGTGATATGTATCCTTACATTCAAGCCATAAAGAATTTAAAATGGGGACATACCAATTGCTCACTCGGGAGTGATGCATCAGCCCACAATGCATCATACAATGCCTTGTGTCAGGATCTCTATTTTACTTCTACCAACTTCTTGATAATAGTGACCAATTTCTTGTTACTTGATTCAACTTGACCATTTCCTTAAGGGTAATAGTTAGAGGAGTGAGATAGAGTGATCCCATATTCAAAATAGAACTCATTTATCTCATGGGATGAGAAACAAGTAGCATTATCTGTTACTATCTTATTAGGTACTCCAAACCTTGAGATTATGTTTTCCTTGATGAAGTCGTAAATAACTTCTAAAGTGGAATGTTTGGTTAGGATTGCTTCTACCCGCTTGGTGAAGTAATCAGTAGTTTTGAGAACATAACTATGAACCACAGTTGATAACAGGTTCACTGCACCAATGAAGTCAATACCCCATTACTGGAAAGGTTCTTCAATAAATACTGGCTTGAGGAGTAGGTCTTCTAATTTGGGTTTTCCCATAAATTGTTGGCACTTTTTGCATTTACATACCTAGATGTATACATATTGAAGAAGTGTCAGTTAGTAGTACCTTTATTTTAAAATTTTATGAGTTGTAACTGGAGCTGAGAAATGTCCTCCACATGCCAAGTTATGAAAGGATTCAAAAAACTTACCTTGTTGTGTTTTGTCTACACACCATAGAAAAATTCTATCAATGATTCATTTATACAAACCATTCTCCCAAATAATGAAATTCATACCTTTAATCTTGATTGTCATTTTCTCTTTGTAACATAAATGTTCTATAAATTCTCCATTTCTGAGGAAATGAGCAATGTTAAAGTATGATTCATTCATTGTGCTTACGAATAAGACTATGGGAAGTTCTTCTTTTGTATCTCCGTTATCACTAGATACCTCTTTTGGTTTGTTTTTTACAATAAGTTAAAACAAACCTTTTCCATGCACTAGTTTAATTTCCATATCATATTCTTGGATCTTGGCAATCCAATTACCTCTTTTGCTTCCAAATTCTTGCTGAGTTAAGATGCACTTGACTCTAGAATCTGGTACCAGTGCTACGATATGATAATTGAGGATGTAATACCTAAAGTGTTTAATTACTTTTACCAAAGCATAAGCATGTTTCTCCATGGGTGAGTATTTGAGCTCATGAGCCTTTAAAGGGAAGCTCATGAAAGCTATAGGAGATTTAATCCCCTCTTTTTTTGGTTATACCAAAATGACAGATAGAGTATGCTCAAAAGTGTAACTATACATGATGAATTCCTTGGTATAGTTGGGGCAAACTAAGACTAGAGCATGAGCAATTGCTTCCTTTATTTCATGAAAGGTAGCTTTCCCTTCTACATTCCAATAGAAAATTGACTTCCCTTTCTTCATATCAACAATATGACATGTCTTCTCAAAAAAATTAGGTACAAATATTCATAATAAGTTAACCTTCCCAAAGAAATAATGCACTCCTTTCTTATTGGATGGAAGAGTAAGATTTTGAATAAACTTGACCTATTCATGATCAATCTTGGTCACTTCCTTGGATATAATGTGTCCGAGGAGTTTACCTTCAGTGACCCCAAAAATGGATTTCTTGGGATTGAAGGATATCCCATGTTGATGGCACCTTTGAAGTACTTGTTGTAAATGATCACAATGATCTTGTATTTTATTTGAGAAAATAGTTAAATCATCAAGATAGACCATAATGAACTTACCCATATCATCCTGGAAAGCTAGATCCATCTCCCTCTAAAAGGTGGCACCAGTATTGATCAACCCAAAAGGCATTTTGTGAAATGAAAAGGTGTCGCATGGAATAATAAAGTCCATTTTGTGTTAATATTCATTACGCACCTACACTTGGTTATATCCTGAGAATTCATCTAACTTAGACAACATCTGTGAACCCATTACTATTTGTAGTACTTGGTCCATTACCAAAAATGGGTAATTATTCTTTAGTGATGATTAGTTTAGATTATGGAAATCAACACATATGTGGATTTCTCCATTTTTTTCCTCATAATAATGATGTTATCTATCCATGTTACTCATGTTAGGAAAAATTATTATAGCATTTAACATCTTTTTGATCTCAGCAAGGATGGTACCTAAAATTTTAAGATTGTATTGTCATTATTTATGCTTGTGAGGTAGAGACCCAAATTTGAGAGGAATATCATGTTAAACTTCCTTAGGATGGAAAGATTTCAAATCAATATGTGAATATGCTAACACATCAATGTACTACCATAGAAGTATCACCAACTTATTTCTTTCCTCCAATGAGCAACATTTCTCAATATTTACCATTTTGAGATCATCTTTTGTTCCTAAATTTAATTGTTCAACTTTTGTTGATGAATCTGATTTCGACTATTGTCATTTGATAAAGTGATCATGTTTATCAAAGAGTCTTTCTAGAGAAACCAATCCTTTGGGAATCTTGTTCCCTTTCAGCTATAAAATGTATTCACCAGTTTCCTCATTCACCTTAGAGATTGATTCTTGAGGAGTAGAGTCACTCCCCTCAAAGTATAACTCACTAAAATTTTGTACCTTCTCCAAAAAGGCAATGAATTTCTCATCATTATTGAAAACTTTCCAATGATTGGAATTATTAGGAACACTGGGTCAGAATACCAATTCAATGGTATACTTATTTCCCTAGAAATCCTTGTGGGGAATTAGGAGGGTGGCTGAAATAGCCACCAAATCAGCCTTACCATTATATTCTCTTGGGACTACTGATATATCAAAAGCATCAAAATCCTCAATGCAATCCCAAACACAATTTTAATAATACCTTAGCCTTTCATTCTTTGTTTGATACAAATTTCTTACTTGACAAATAACTAACTCAGCATCACCTTGAGCATGGATATTTTTAATTCCTTTCTTTGATGTAACACCCATCCCTAAAAACAAAGCTTCATATTCTATAGTATTATTCGTATTATAAAATTGAAACTTGAAATAAAAATGGAATTTCTTTCCTTCTGGAGCTATAAGGACTATCCCAGCTCCAGATCCAATTGAAGAGCAATTGCTATCAAATTCTAAATTCCAAATGTCATTTGAATTTTCTACTTCGATAGTCTCAAAATATAAAATCTCTTCATCTAAAGAGGATGATTCATCTATTTCATAACCTTAATTTTAAATATCATTTGATGATAATATATCCTCATCTATGTTCAATAAATAGGTGCTCATTCCAGAGGTTTCAAAGAGAATCTAAGCTTTTAGATCCTCAATCTTTGTCACAGTATATTTTTATTACTTATCTGGATGAAGTTTTTTCATAACACCTTTGATAGGTATTCTAGCCTTAGATCAATCCATGTTGATTTCACCATCAACATCTTTGCAAAATTCTATCCCAAAAAAACTCCATATGAAGGTGGAATATTGGTTACAAGAACCATCATCTTTATATTTTTCTCCATAAAAGTGGCAAATGTAAATTATGAATCTTTGATTTGACCTATGAGGGGTACTTGCTTAATTTCCATTGAAAATAAATAACCAAAAGTCTTTTTTAGAGTTAACCCCAAGGTAGTAGTGACTTTTTTTGGTATCACGTTGTTGGAGGCACCCAAATCAATGATGCAATTACTGATCTTATAACCATTAACTAATAGGGAAATATAGAAAGGCTCTATTTTTTTAGAGATAGATGAATTATTTACAACTAATTTATTTTGTTTAGGCTTTGGTTTAGGGTCAAAAGGTGCAATTTTATATGAGATCTGATTGGAATTGGCTCCCTTGATTTTTACAAATTTAACCAATCTTTCGAATTGTTCAGGGATAGATTGGAGGTATTCAACCTCAAACATTTGAATTTTTGTCTTCCTATCATGGTCTATGATATCAAAACCTGGGTATAGAATAGCTGAGGAAGATGAGGAATTTTCATTTTCAGGTTTTGGGTTTTGGGCACTGGGTCTAAACGTAGAAGAAGAATAAGTGAAATGGTGAGGTGTACTTACTTGTTTATCTCCCACCATATCTTTTGGTTGAAATGGTAAATGAGTTCCTCTTTTGGAAATCATAACCTCTTGATCTGGTTCATCTTTGGAATTAGTTCTATCAACCTTTTATTGTTAATTCAGCTAGTTTTGAGAGTGGGTAAAGACAATATAAGACTCATTGTATGTATCTTCCTCTTGTTCAACTTCTTCATAGTTTAGAAACCTAATATCAGAGTCACCAACTACTCCTTCTTCATCTCCTATGAAGGGATTAGAATCATCCTCCATAACATATTATAACTTTGAAATATCATAATGTTCAGGTTCAAACAAGTTTACTGTTGCATTATCAGGTGGCACCTCCAATACAAGCCTTATTTGTGATGGGAGTCACCAACTACTCCTTCATCTCCTATGAAGGGATTAGATTCATCCTCCATAACATATTATAACTTTGAAATATCATAATGTTTAGGTTCAAACAAGTTTACTGCTGCATTATCAGGTGGCAACTCCAATACAAGCCTTATTTGTGATGGAGGAAGCTTGTTCTGATTTTAGTTCATTGTAACATTATTGGGATAATTAGAAGCATTTGGGTATGTTCTTCTCAAAAATGAATAAATGGACATACCTTGATACATTTACTTCTTAAGTGTTGTCAATTCATTTACCAACTTTTGTACCATAGGATATGTGGTGCTAGTAGAAGGTAAAGCCAAAGAGGGATGCCCTTTAGGCTTGATTGAATCCTTTCTCACTTTTCCTGCCAAGATCAAATCATCTTTTATTTTAGTATCCAAATTTTGAGTATATTAAAGATTAGTTGTGGCTATTCTTCATAAAATAAAACTAGCCTTTAGAATTTAAGAATTGATGATGAAGCACTTCAGGCTCTCAGGTGTAGGTTGTGCAATAATTGGGATCATGATCCTCAACTTATTTAACTTTGCCATGAAATCATGCATGGGCTCATGTGATTTTTTCTTCATTTGTGTGAGTTGGGATAACAAGGTATGAGCATATTCTATTAGCTTGAATCTTGCCTCGAACTTAGCTTGAAGTGTTACCCAACTTGTGATGGTTCTTGCTACAAGATGGTAAAACCAATCAGCAGCAACACCTTGGAGTGTTTCTATGAACAACCTTATAAAAATAGCTTCATGTTCCACCCCTAGAACTCTGCATTCAATGTAAAATGAAACAATATGTTCATCTAGATGTTGCTTTCCATCACCATAGAACTTGAAGAACCTTTTCCATGAACCACAAGGTGGTTCATGTGATGGTGGTGTCAAATTCAATGGACCAAAAGCAATTTTCCATGGACCTTGAGCAGCTATTCTATGTGGGTTGTATGGAGGAATAGAAAATCTTTGCAGAGGTGGAATAGACAAAACCCTACAAACATTAAAATCTTCCTCTAATATGTGAGATCTTGTATTGGTATGAGGAAAACTTCTTGTATGTTGAAGAGGTGACCATGTATGTGCTGGTAAAAGATCAAAGTTATGCTCTTGCAATAACTCAAATATAGGATCAATGTGTCCTACTGCCCTTCTACTATGGGTGTAATTCTGATCCACCAGATCATAGACCTATAAAAAAAAAGAAAGAGATGAAAAACAATAAAATAATTACAAATAATAAGGTACTGGTTTTATTTCAACAGAATGAGTGTAGCCCTTGGTTACATGTTCATCTCCAATGTAGTCACCAAAAACTGTTGGGTGAATATTTTGTCATTGAAAAAATGGTAATAGAATGGTACTTTTATCCATAGTATGATGATATTAAATCTCTCCTCGAGGAAAGGGGAGGCACACTTCTTATTTCTAACTAAAATCAATAAGCAATTAATTACACTTATTTACACTAACTTTAACATGTGGGTGTTTCCATATCATCTAATTTTCTTTTTTTAGAATTGATGTTCACTTGAAAACTTATATTAGAAACCTTTTTGATTCTTACAATGTATCATAAAAACATAAAAATACTTATTTGATTAATAATAACCGATATTCAGATTAGCTAGATGTAAGAATAACTAAAATAATATCAGCAAGTGTGTATCACAAGAAACCCACAAATGCTCAAAGACCTTTCTTGCTTCTTATGTTAATCTAAAAATAAAAATGGGTGGAACAAAGTTCAGCCTAAATTCTCCACCTTATTTCTAATGAATATTAAATAATCAAGGAAAATAACTCGTAGCCCAAAGTTTCCAAAGTCACTTCTAATCATGAACACAAGACACAAATTTAGTAATGATATTACAGCTCAAAGACTTCAAAATCAGATTTATGGCACCTCCCAGTTTATGTAGATTCACACCACAATTCGATAAAATGCATAATAAAATACAATGGAAAAGATGTAATAACATTCCCAATACACCATAATTTTATTCTAACACAAAGATTGAATGGCCACTTGATTAAATATTTACAATTTGAACATAAAGTTTCAAAGTTGCTTCTCAATGCAGCAGTGCTTCACTTCCATAATTAAAATATCCAATGAAAAAATAACATCATCTTATTTATAGAGAGGAGCCATGAAAAAAAATAGGGAAATCCTAACTACCTTGACTTATTCTAAACAGAGTTCAATTTTTCTTAGGACTCTGTACTTTTCCTACATGTAAATTACATATAACAAAACTACATACAGAAAGCTTTGAAAATAATCTAAGTGTCTAAAGACACAGGAATTTATTCCTTTTTATTCTTCTCCATCTAAGCTTCATATCTCTTCAAGATTTCTTGAACTTCATTATTGTCTAGTATTGATGTATTTTTGGAGATGATAAGGACTCATGTGATGGAGTTTGCTATGTTTATAGGTATGCCTTTGTGCCTATCCAAAATTATCTATAACTTTTCCATAATCACTTAGAACTTAACCAAATTATCAATGGATCCCAATGTTAATGCTCCTATTTCAACTTTAGTGTGAACCAATGAAGTGAATTCTTGGATAATTTTTTATACAGGAAGGATTTTTTAAGTGTTGTCCATCATTTGGCAAGGAAGTTTCTTAATCTTGTTTGTGAGGTCCAGCACCTTGTTTGTGCACATGTCTAAGGGTTCTTTGAGATCCTTGATCAAATTTTGGATGACTTTTTTATGTTATTCATTGCCTCCCTATATTCCTCAAAACATATTCCTATTTGGAATCACCTTTTGTTCAACCAGAAGTTCTAACTTGAATTGACACAGATGGGTCTATGTATGGATGTCATTATCTGTCAGTTACAAGTTTTGAGAAAGTGTATCAAGTGTCTATTGCATATTTTTATTCACTTCACTCAATTTGTTAAGAATCTCAATGGTATAACGTATCCATTGATCACCTTTTATCAACAACCTTTCTATCTAGGCACCGACTTCCTGACCTTATGATCCAATCTTCTCTACTTGTTCAATAGCCTTTTCAGTAGCCTCTCTTCCAAAAGGATCTATTGATTTAGAAGATTGAGTAATTTTTAATATAACTAAGGTCAACTATTCTACCTAAACTTTAAGATGATCCTTGATTAACTTATCCTTATCATACCTTTTGAGAAAAGATGGCATTGCCCCATGCAGGTCTTCTTTATCACCTTCATGTGTTTGCTTCCCAAGTCCTATTCATCCAAATGCATAATCAGATGCTTGGATATCTTCAATATTTTAATCCTTTAGAGACACTACAACCTCAGCATACTTATTACTAGATGAATCAAAAATAACCATTCATATTACTTTGGCCTTCTTTTCTGATTTGGGCTTTACTGGAACTACTTGATCAAATTCAAACTCATTTGGTGATACTGCTTGATTTTTTCTCTTTGGCATCTAAGAAATTAGCCAAGGGGAAAGGGTGGATGAATCTTCTTGCATTGATGATTCCAAGTATTGAGATGATGGAATAGGATCAGTGGTTTGTGAGGTGAGCAAAATGGAAGGTGGAATGTAGGTATCTGGTAATGGAGTGGATACCAATGGATCAGCAGTAATGGTAGGCAATGTTTAGGTCAATATGGAAAAAGTCTTAATTTTCACTAGCATATTGGGCAAGGGAGTGGATAAAACTTTAGTTGACAATTTAGATGATGAAATAGACATGAACTTATCAATATCTAACTGGGTAATATACAAATTAGAAGGTGAACCTGATAATATTGTGGTACTAGGTAAAGAAGAAAGTGATCCAAATACTTGATCCAAAGTGCCATGAAAAGGGACATGAAAGAATGAGTCATTGGTGGGTGAATAAGGAGACAAATAAATAGTCTATATGGGTATAATAGGGGCAATAAATATAGTAGGAGTGACTGGAGGGAGAATAAAAGATAATACCTAGGAATCATCTAGTTGGGAAGTTACCAGATGCATTGATGCTTCACCCATGGTAGGGTTTTATTATACATTAGCCTAAACATTTTTCCCTTCTATGTTGGTGCCTTTGCCTTTCCTTTTGAAAAAAAATTTCACCTTTTGTACAAAGGTAGAAGTATCTTCCTTATTTTTTGTTCTAAGCTCCTCTTATTCTTGGAAGTTTATTCATCATATTCCTCTTCAGATCTAGTCTTGAAGGGTTTTAGCTTAATGTCCTTTCCTTCCAACCAGGTGTTGGTCTTAGTAAGAATGAGTTGGAATCTATCCCTTATATTAGTAGATTCCTTTGTTGACTATTGTATTGGTGGAAGAGGTGTGAAATCCACTTAACTATTCTCATATATAGGATTTAATATATTTTCATCGTCTTTCATACCTTTAGGAACATCAGTTAGCTTCAAATTTATGATTTGATCCAGAGTGAGGTAGTTTTAATCAAGCTTCCTCACCTCTTCATCTATTTTTCACTCAGCCCAAATATCTTCTATTTTATGTACATGAGTGTAGTTTCCTTTGAGCTTATCCTTCATTTTCTTATAATCAAAATCATTTCAAATCTTGAATTTCTTGAGAGTAATCCATTACAACTTAGTTTCCATTAACTTGGCCTTAGGAGTGGTAGATATTGTGTATCGGGTAATAATGATTAGAAACTAAAATCTAGGATTATGAGCCTCTAATTATTTCTTATGAACACTCATCATTTTTTGGCACATTTCCATTAATATCATTTTATCACTTAGATATCTTGGTAGCATATACAGTTGCTCACTAAACCCTCTTACTCTGATGTAAGTGAAGGTTGGGAATTGCGAGAATACACAACCAATCTTATTTACCTATTCTCATGCTACATTTGAAACCCTTTTTTTCAAGGTCCTTTTCAAAAATACAAATATATTTATAGAAGAAGGAATCATTGACCCTTCTATAATGCTTTAGGCTCTCCTTTAGGGTCAATTGAGGATAGATTTCATAGACTGGAACTTGCCTTCTATCACCAATAGAAGTTAAACCTGGAAAGGTTTTCATGCTTGCTACAACATACACTAAATAAAAAGTCATGTAGAACATAAGGGAAGAAGTCACCTCAAAAATTTGGTGGTAAATGGCATCACTAATTTGTTTCCCCCAGAAGATCTATTGCTTATTCCTATTGATGACCAAGATTTACTCATACATCCACTCTTTAAATATGTCAGATGTAGGAAGTCCCTTGACTCTACTCAGAAGAGTGATCAAATATCCTACTTCTTCCAAGAATTCATTACGATAGATGTTCTTTGGCCATCTAGAAATGGAAGGTCTAGGAGTCCTGAGCTAGTAGGTATTGATATTCTTTGTGCATCTATCAGGGTCTTTGTCATAATTCTCTTGTGTTGATCTCATGGTTATATCTTAGTATTCTTCTATATTAGGAAGAGGAAATATCTTGTCAAAATATTATTCATCAAATCAGATCATAAATTTACCATCTACATCTTTAACTGACCTAATTTGTTTATCAAAATGAGCAACTACTACTAGGATAAATTATGAATCCTGTGCCGAAACTGGGAATGCGGCTACCAAGTGAATCTCACTATTTAGAATAACTTGCATGTGAGGTGAAACTATGTCCTTATTTAATCTTTATAGGAAATATTTCAGGGCCATGTACCCAATCTCAGTATCTCTGATTTGGTCAACATTTGAATCAACCAAGGATGAAGGAACCACTCCTTGGAACTTGTACTTCATGACTCTTTTTGTAGGAGAAACCTATATCATTTTTTGAGAAACTACATGCGAGTGTTGAATATCTCTAGAGTTAGAATATTTTTAATTTGGTAAGAAATATGTAAAGGTAGAGAAAATTTTCACCTATGCATTTGATTTAAAATTATGTAGTTCGAATAAAATTCTATAAACTACATGGGGGTAGGATAAGCCTCATGTAGTCTAGAGAAAATTCTCTACACCACATGAGATTGACTAATTTTGGTGTAGTCCAGATAAAATTCTCAAAACTACACATTGGTAGGTATTTGGGATGTATTTCAAAGAAAATTATCCAAACTACATGATTTGTGTAATTCAAAGAAAATTCTATGAATTACACAAAGCTGGGAAGGATGTTGGATGGAGAATTTTCTTTGGCCTGCATCTGGGTAAACTAAAATTCAGGAAGCACTTGGGGTTTGGATGGATAGGTGTACTTCATAGAAAATTATTTGAAGCACACTATGGGAAATATTTTGGGGTGTGCTTCAGATAAAATTCTTTGAAGCACATAGTGGGAAGGGACAGGGTTACTCAAATAAATTTCTCTGAAGTGCACAGTTCATATGGAATTAGTTGAGGGTTTCAAAAACACAAAGGGGTTTCAAAAAATATGAAAGGGGTTTGTACAGGTTTTAAAAAATGAAAATAACATAAACATGAAATGATACAATAGATGAATAAAATATCTAGGGAAATATGAGACAAATAAAAGAAAGAACCAAGCAAAAGAAACACAAAGAAACTCACCTGAGATTTGCCAATGAGGAAGAACCCGTGGGCAAGTCAGAAGAAAATTGGAGGTAGCAAAGGTGTAACTGAGCAAAAAAATGGTCATAGTAGAGGTAAAAACAAATGGTAAAAATAAATTAATAAGGTGATTATTTATAACCCCACTATAATAAATATTACTTGAGTACCATGCGTGTCGAGTTAGCATGATCAAATGGAAAAAAAAATTGGCCTTGCATGTGCAAGGTTGGGTTTTTTCTCTGGCCTTGCATGTACAAAGGGAAAAAAAAATTGATAAGTCCAAAAACACAAATTTGGGGTGGGAGATTATGCATGAGGCCAATTGATTTTCCTTATTTTGCATGCCTAGAGCTCGTGGGCTATGAGACAAACAAGTTTCATAGGGGTTATCCCATGAATTAAGTTAGCTAAATTTGAGGATAACATAGTGGAATATTGGGATAATGTGTGCTTAAATGCATTTGGAAATCTACTAGGAGAATTCATTCAAATAGATCTTGTAACCAAGTAAGGCACTTTGGAAACATATGCATAGATCTATGTATATCTGAATCTAGAGAATGATATTCCTAATTAAATCACAATTAAAAAACAAAACATAACTTGGGAGAAACACATTGATTTATAAAAAAATACCATTTTAATGCTTTAATTGCCATAAATTATGGCATGTAAAAAAAAATCCCCTCAAATCCTTTAATCCTATCAAATGAAGTTCAAGTTTAGTCAAAATATTTGGAAGCAACTAATGATTTTCAAAGGCAAGGTCAGATGAAATTATATAGAGATAAAAATGGCATTTATTCAGAGGATTTTTTGAATAGAAGTGGTTGGAGGAAGCCCAATACTTATGTTATCTTGTCGCATAACATTCAAAACCTAGACATCAATGCAACTTTGGCTATATAATCTTCATTGGAATAAAGAGACCCTATAACACCAAGAAAAATGTTGAAAGAATGTGACTTAGCCAAAGAAATGAGAAAGATCCATAAATACTACATATGGATGCTCCCCTTCCTTTGAATCTATCATTGGTTGAGGGTTCTCAGGACTTGGAGAAATTTGGGGAAGAAAATTAGGATATTGAAAAGGAGGTAGACTTGAATTCAAGAGAAATTATGATCATCTCTCAAGTTGAAAGAATAATATCACAACCCAATTATGGTTCAAAATGGAAAAAAGGGCACAATTCAAAATTAGATATTACAAATATGGAAATTTCTATAAGTAAGTAAAACTCTATCAAATATTTCTATGTTCTTAAATTATAGGGGGTGGAAGTACCCCCAAAGTCGATGAAAATCATATCTTGGAATGTTATGGGCTTAAATGCCCCTAACATGAGATGCTTAGTTAAACTTCAATTATAATTCCTCAAACTAGACATTTTATTGATTCAAGAAACAAAACTCAGTAATGAAGATGTTAAGAAATTAATGAATAAAAGTTGGGATTTTGGAATGGTGATTTTGTGGAAGCTATTGGGGATTTTGGGGGTTTGGATATTATTTGGTGCCCCTCATTAGTATCAGTAGATATCAAGGATAAAGGTATGAATTCACAGTTGTGTAAGGTCACAAATTTTTCCTTCGATATAAGTTTTTATATTTTTGATGTCTATGGACCCTCTCCTCCCTATAATAAGTGTCACTGATGGAAATAAATAGACTGGTAGATGGCTCACTTTGAGGGGAAAAATATAGTCTTAGGTAGATATTTCATGTGATTATGTCAATTTCAAATGAGTGTGGTTGTGTATAACAAACCATCTAATCTCAAGCATATTATGCCAAATTTTTATCAACCAATGGCTTGATGGATATGGTACCAAAAAGTGGGATTTTATCTTTTACGAATAGGAGGTTTGGCTTTAGTAACATTGTAGAATGTCCTTAAAAGTTCATGCTTTCCCCTTCTTGGTTAAATCAAGATTGGATTTTTGAGAGAAAAATTATCCTAATTTATAGCTCTAACCATGCTTCAATCAAATGGATGGTGCAGGCAAAATGTGCCCCGCCTAAATGCCTTTTAAAATTTGAGATCATGTAGTTAATATATCCATCCATGATGGAGTAGATTAAGGCTTTATGGATGAATTATCCCAAGATCAAAGGCTTAAATATGTTTTTAATGAAAACTAAGCTCAATCATATCAAAACTCATCTAAAAGAGTGGAAAAAAATCATTTCAAAAATATTTTTATTGAAATTCTAAGAATTGAATTAGAGTTGACAATACTGAATGAAAATGTATTAGTTTTCAACATGGATGCAAAAGGCTAGAAGCAATAAAAACTTCTAATGTGAGAGCTAGAAGAGTGGTAAATCAGAAAGGAAATATTATGGAAACAAGATTCAACGAAGGATTGGCTCAAGTAATGTGAAAAAAATGTAAAATTATCTCATAACTCCACTTGGGAAAAAAGGAATGTCAATTGGATCACCTTAATAAAATCAAGGGATGGTATGATTTTGACCCTAAATTCATGAATTTGATTAGAAGCAATCAATTTTTTTGAAACTTTATTAACAAACCCAGCAGTCTCACATCTTGAGGTGCAAAATCTCATATTCAATCTAAGGTTAGTCTTGGATTAAGAAAATTGAGATTTTATGTCCCCATTTACAAAGGAATAAATTAGAATCGTGGTCTTTTCCATGGATAAGGACAAAGATCCTAGTGTGATGGTTTCCCAGTAGCTTTCTTTTAATAGATTTCTTTCAAACTTTTTTAGATTTTGTGGGGGACAAAGTAGATAACATGGTGGAGGAGTCTCATGAAAAAAGTATTGTCCTCAACCTAAAATACACATTTATCTCACTCATTAAAAAATGTGAACTTCAAGACTCTTTCAATTACTTCCATCATATATCATCATGCAACATAATTTATAAACTCATCTCCAAAGTCATCTCTCTTCATGTGAACAAGCTTGTAGTAAAACTGATTTCTCCATAATGAGGCTTCAAGCTCGGCAGAAATATTCATAAAAGAATTATCATCATGCATTAAATCATTCACTCGCTTCTTCATAATCACAAAAAATATATGTTAATAAAATTAGGCATTCATAAGGCATATGATAGAGTTGAATGGCATTTCCTTATGAAGGTCTTGGACAAATTTGGATTTTATGAGGAATGGTGCAGTTGGATATATAGTGGCATATCTAGCCCAAAATTTTGTCTTGATTAATGGTGAACTTCATGATTTTTTAAAGCCATAAGGAGTTTAAGACAAGGAGACCCCTTCTCTCAATTTTTGCTTATCTTAATTACAAAAGATTTTAGGTGGGTCATCTCAAGCTCCAAATTAGAAGGTGTCATCAAAGGAATCAGTGCAATGGATGGATTGGATTCTCTAATAAAATAATAATTTTTTGATGACACTTTTCTCTTTGGAGATGCCTTATAAAGAGAATAAAGTTAATACAAATCCATATTGGATAAGTATTATTAGGTGTCTGGGTAAAATATCAATGAATTAAATTCATAGGTTTTTTTTGTAAATACCTCAAGGAAATCACAATAAAAAATGTCTAGGATTATGAAGTTCACGATTGGAAAGCTTCCTAGAATCTATCTCGACATCTCACTATTTTCAGGTGTTGATAAGCCTTCAATTTGGGATAAATCAATTAAAACCTTTAAGTCTCACTTATAAATTTGGAAATGGAAGTGCTTAGCCTTAGTAGGGTGAATCACTTTAATAAAACTAGTTATAAGATATTTACCCATATACCAAATGTCAATGTTACAACCTCCTAAAATAGTCCTGAAATTGCTAAACCGAATAATGCAAAAAAAATGTAGCTAGGTTGTGATGATGAAAAAAGAGTTCCATTCCTTAAATGGGATATATTTTGCATATTGAATAAAGGATGAGCAGATATCCATAAATTAGAGCTCCAAAAAATGGATATTGGGGAAAAACTAGCTTGGGAAATTTTCTCACAACCCTAGGTGTTATGGATTAGACTACTACAACACAAATATTTGGGTGGTTTGGCACCCGATTGACTCTTCACCATGGCCAATCCCCCTAAAGGATCTCATATTTGGAATTTTATCATCATAATCTGATCCCTCATAATGAATCACATTACATGGATTTTTAATAATGATTATAAGGCAAAATTTTTGGATACTCATGGATTCTTCATAAGCCACTTAGAGAAGACAGAAGGCTAGATGAGGATAGAGCAATCCTTTTGATTGTGGTTGGGATACAAGTGAAATATTATTTAGAGAAAAGGACACTAGGATAGGGATGTTGGAAATGGAAGTATTTAGACAACACCCTTATCTTTCTAGAATAAAACACCTCTTAAATGATATGTTTTCATTAAGAAAAATTTTCATTAATGATGGCACTATAAATTATAATGGACAATAGTGAAGATAGGGATTTTTGAAGCTAGATTAGGATATAAAATGCTAGAGGTTGTCAACCCAACCTTCCATTGGGTAGTCAATATTTTTTGGGATAAATTTGGCCTACCAAAATCAAGGGCCTTTACTTGGTTAGTAATTCAAAATCACATTCTATCTCATGATATAATTTAGATAATGGGAATTAATGGACCATTAAGGTAGTGTATGTGCTTTCTAAAGGAGGAAATGATGAAACATCTTCACTTTTATTGCCCTTTCATAGTTAAATGTTGGGAATGGCCATGTGATAAATTGTCATGAAAATGTGTGTGGCCCTAATCATTATTAAAATATTTCACCTCTTGGCATACTGGCTCAAACATTCATGCCTTCTCAAATTTTGTAAAAAAAGTCCAATAATACTCATCTAGATGATTTAGAAGGAAAGAAACAAGCGTATTTGTAAAGGTAAGGAATGCCATGTGTAAGATGTTCAAATTAAAGCTAAGATTTATATTTTATAAATTATATCTTCACATGATAAAATAACCAAGGCTAAATTTTAAGCTTAGATATTGATATTATACCTAACTTTTGTCTTCTTAAGGTTCCCCCCATTAATGGGTCAAGAGATAGCAATTTTGAAATGAAAAGATTAGAAATCTCAAGTTGGTCCCCCCCCCCACTCCCCTAACTTTTTCAAATGGAATTTTGATGACACAGTTAGGGATAATCTTGGAGTTTTAGGGGATGGTTGCATCATTATATATTGTGTTGGGTCACTAATTAGAGCTTACTTATTAAACTTGGTTGATGCAACTAACAATGAGGTAGAGGCACAAGTTTGTCCCTAGGCTTCATTATCGTAGAACAATGTGGGATTAATCATCTCCTAATTGAGGAGGATTATATGGTCATTTTTCAAGCTCTCCAAAATCAAAAGGTGAAATCCTAAAACATTGAATACATCCTTGGGAAATTCTATGTATTTTCGGATTCCTTGTAAGAATGGCATGTATCCCATTATTTTCATGAAACTAACACTTTAGCTAACTTTCTTGCCAATCATAGCATCAACCAATTAATGGAAGAGTTAGTTATAAATTATGTGGATGATTGGGATGACCTTTGGGCTTTGGATAATATCCTGTAATAATGACTCATGGCCCACAATCATGTTAAGCATGAAATATACTAAGAGGGGGGTGATTCAGTATATTATATATCTTTTACTTAATCTAATTTATTTTCTGTAACCACTTAATCTCACATTTAAGATATGCAATAAAACTAAAACAATAACATGCACCACACAAGAGAGAGAGAGAGAGAGACACTAGATTTTTACATGAAAAAACCCAAAGTGGGAAAAACCATAGAGAATAATCTCAAGTATATGAATGACCACCAACTCAAATTACAAATATCATAAGCACCAACTTACAGGAGCACCAACCCCTTTGCCGAGCACCAACACAGTAAATATTTGTGAACACTAACCCATAGGAGTACCAAACCCTTGAAAATATTTGTGAGCACCAACCCATAGGAGCACCAACCCCTCTTATGTATAAAACACAACTATCTCTCAATGTTGCTTACTCAACAAATGATAAAACTCTACAATATCTCCTACTTTTCTCTCCTCTAAAACAAATACAAACCATGCACTCTCTTGCATATTGCAAATGGCTTCTCAAGCCTTTATTTATATCTTTCTAAATGACCTTTGGCATTCACCCTTTGTGACCCTTCAATCCTCATGGAAAATGGTGCCAAACTTGCATGACCCTTTGTATCCTTGCATTTGAAAACTCACATGGTGACCCTTCATAAGAAAATGCATCCTTTCCTTTTTTGTATATATCTTAGTGACTTTTTGTATTCCTCAAAGTGTCCCTTCATGGAAAAATGTGCCATACCCTATTTTTTCTTCACATGGTGACTCTTGGAATTCATCAAGATGACTCTTCATGAGAAAATACATCCCATTCCTCTTTTGTCTTTTCCCTGTGACTCTTTAACTTCTCTATGGGCCCTCTTTTGACTTATATGCAACCAAAAATATATTTGTTAATATTAAATAAATATTAACACATATTATCTAATATATGAATATTAAAAACACCATTAAATGCAATGAGGCCTTTATCTCAAATACTAAACCTTTGACATCAATGACAATATTTCCAACAATCTCCCCCTTTGTCATTGATGGCAACCTCAAACTAAAACTACCACATCTAGAAACTTGCACTACACATGCCAATAACTCCCCCTTATTGTAAAAACCTATACATATTCCTTGTACATATTTCTATACTTGTACCTATACTTGTACTTATTCTTCTCCTCCTTTGACATCAATGGCAAAGGGCCTATCCTACAGCTAACACTTGGCTCCCCCTAAACTGATGTTGGTTCTCAATGGTAGAAAGTAAAATAAATTACTCCTAACTTCTCCCATAGATACTCAAATGTGTCTTTTGGTAGTGCCTTTGTGAAAATATCTACAATGTACTCTGTAATACTGATATATTCTATCTTAACCTATTGATCTGCAACCTACTCTCTCAAGAAGTTATATCTGATGGGAATATGTTTTGTTCTTGAATGCATCATTGGATTCTTAAAAATATTAATATCACTTGTGTTGTCACAAAAAATAGAAATAGGTTCATCATATTTTACCTTGATATGTTCCAAAGTTTGTTTCATCCAAAGCACTTGAGTACAACATAATATTGTTGTAATATATCCTACTTTAACTATAGAAAGTGATACTAAATTCTATTTTTTGCTTAGCCATGATACTAATCTATCATTGAGAAAGAAATATCCACCACTTGTACTCTTTCTATCATCCAAGCAACGTACCCAATCCGAATCTGTATAAGCAACCAAAGTGAAATCTCTACCTGTGGGATACCACAATCTATAATCTAATGTTCCCTTGATTATCTGAATATTATCTTCACCAACTGAACATGACTATCTTTTAGAGCTAACTGATATCTTGCAACCATACCTATTGCATTCATGATGTCTAGCCTTGATGTTTTCAAATATAAAATACTACCAATCATATATCTATATAAAAATTGATCTGCAATAGGTGAATATTTATCCTTGTTCACTTTATTTTATGTACTCATTGATGTGCCAACTAGTGCACAATCCTCAAAACCAAATTTCTTAAATATTTCCTTGGCATATTTACTTTGAGATATGAAAATTTCTTTATCTGACTAAAATATTTGCAACCCTGAGAAAAATGATAATTCTCCAAGCATAGACGTCTCAAATTCTTTTTACATATTATAAAAAAAAATTGTCATCTTTTCAATGTTTCCTCTAAAAATGATGTCATCAACATATAACACAACAATCAATTGATGCTCACATTCTATTTTGATGTAGAGATTATTGTCATCAAATCCTCTCTTGAAACCCTGATCCTACAGGTACTTATCAAGTCTTGCATACTAAGCTCTAGGAGCTTGTTTCAATCTATACAATGCTTTCTTCAATCTACATATATGGCTACTAATATTTGAGAGAATAAACCTCTTAGGCTACTCAATGTAGACCTCTTCTTCTAGATTCTCATTTAGGAAGGTAGATTTGGCATTCATCTAAAACACTTTGAAATTTATAAACACTGCATATGTAAGAAACATTCTAATAGCCTCTAGTCTTGCCACTAGTGCAAACATTTTTTCAAAATTGATTCCCTCAATCTGAGCATATCCTTTACATACTAATATTGCTTTATTCCTAGTCACTTCTCCATTTTCATTCAACTTATTTCTATAAACCCATTTTGTTCCTATTACATTGTGATCTTTTGGTCTAGGCACTAATTCCCAAGTATCATTCTTTTCTATCTAATTTAATTCTTCATCCATTGTCTTAACCCAATGCTTATCATGTCTAGCTTCTAAAAAAGTTATAGGCTAAATTTTGGATAACAAAGAAAAATTAACTTACTCAGATTCAATTAGCATCATTCTTATGGTACGAATTTTTTCATTTATGTCTCGATGATGTCACTTTCATTATAATTTCTCTGGACATATTTGGATGGGGTTTTGGTGTCCTTTTTCTCCTTTTCATCTTCATCTGATTCTTCAAGGTCTTCTTTTTCAATGATTTCAAAAATTTCTACTGGATCACTGATTCTTTGTGTTCCATCTTCTTCTATCCTGACACTTGCACTTTCAACTATTTTCTTGGTTCTTTTGTTATAATATTTATAAGCTTTACTTTTGAAAGAATAACTAAGAAATATACCTTCATCTACTCTAGATTCAAACTTACCAAGTTTTTTATCGATTCTTTTTATGAAGCATCTACTGCCAAAAACTCTAAAATAATCAATTATTATTGGTTTATCTTTCCATAGCTCATAATGAGTCTTATCATTATTGACTCTCAATAATGCTCTATTCTAAATATGCACTATTTTATCAACTGCCTCTCTTTAATATTTATCTGGTATCTTGGATTCATTTAACATTGTCCTTTCCATCTCCTAAACTATTTTATTTCTCCGTTCAACTACTCCATTTTGCTATGGAGTTCTGGTTGTTGAATAATGTCTCTTTATTCCATGGTCTTCACAAAACTTAATAAACTGATTTGACATGAATTCTCCTCCTCGATCTGATCTTAAACACTTAATCTTCAAATCGGTTTTATCTTCAACTAATGCTTTGAATGCTTTCAATTGTCTGAAAGCTTCTAATTTTTTCTTTAAAAACATTACCCAAGTCATACGTAAAAAATAATCAATAAATAACATGAAATATTTCTTACCTTGAGTACTTTGAGTTCTCATAGGTCCACACAAATCAGTGTGAACAAGATCTAACCTCTGACTAGTCGAGTACTCTTTTGTTTTAAACCGCCTTCTAGCCTGCTTCTTATGCTGACAAGGTTCACAAAGTGTGTTGGATGGCTTTGTAATCTTTGAAAAAAAATTGACTACTTGATTCTCACTAATGTTTATAATATTTTCAAAATTTATGTGTCCTATTCTTCTATTCCATATCCAACTTTCTTCAATCTAACTCAAACAATATATTTGACCTTTGATATTTGATAACATGTACAAATTCTTACCTATTCTCTGAACATCTACAACCAATACATCTGAATATTTTCCCCTAATTTCACAACCTTATGCATAAAAATTTAGTGTGTGCCCTTAATCACATATTTTACTTACACTCAAAAAATTATGCTTAAGACCTTCTACATACAAAATATTTTAATTTTAGTTCTACCATTATCCAAACTTAGTATACCTTTTTTGGTAATTTTGGTAGTAGTATTATCTCTAAATTTCATTGTGCCACCATTGATCTTCTTCAAAGTTATGAACTTGCTCTTGTCTTATATCATGTGCCTCGAACATCCACTATCAATGAACCATAGATTTTATTTATTTCTTGCATGCAAAGATGTTTGTACCAACATAGATTTTTTAGGTTGTTTCTTCTACCATGAACTTGTCTAAACTTTCTTCTTGATGAATGGAGCCTTGAAACTCTGGTCCTTCTTGACGAACTCAAACATTTTTATACAATATCGGGCTATGTGTCCAAAATTGTTTCACTTGTAACATATTATGGCCTCTTCATTAAAGCATGATAGTGGAGCAAAAGAGTTGTAACTTCTACTTGACTCTATATGAGTTTCTTTCTCCTTATTTCTGAAATTGTTAACCCTTTTTGACATTCTATTTTTTTATGATCATATCCATTACAATAAAAATAGTTAACATAAAAATAAGACATGTTTGTGTATCTCTAACTTGATTGCCTTTTGTAACTTTGTTCCTTTTAGCCTTATTTGTTTGAGATGTCCTCTATATTTTTAACTTCTTCCTTTTTTATTTCCTCTTTTGTAAGAGCTTTAGCATAACTCTTTCATTTTTCTATGTTAACTTTGTCTATGAAAGTAGTGGCCTTCCCTTTCTCTTTTGCAAATTCGATATCTATCTTATCTGACATTGATCTTTGACTTTCTAATATCTTATTCAACATATTAGTTTTATTCTCAAATTTTGAATCATTGTCTATTCTATCATTGATTGCTTTATTTGTTTTCTCCAGATATGCTTTTAAAAAAGTAATTTAAATAACATACCTTTCACATTCTTCACTTACTTTTTGCAACTGTGTCATTAGATCTTTTTCATTCTTCTTGGCTTCTTCAAAGCGTGCTTGTAGATCTTAAATTATTTCCTGTGACTCCTTTTTATTTTTCTCCATCTGGAGCTTTAATCTTTGATTCTTCTTCTCAATAAATTTTAACTCTTTTAAGGCACAAATGAGTTATCCTTCTAGATTCACTTTGACTTCATCCTATTCTTCCTCTTAATCATCTGTACTTTTGCTTGCCGAGGCATCTTCATGTATAGCCATGAATAGAATCTCTTCTTCTTCTAAATCACTGACTCCACTATCTTCAATTGAGCTAGGATCTTTAGAATACAAACTCTTCATCTCAAATCCCTCTTGAATTTTCCATTGAAATTCTTCTTGTATGTAGACTTTCCTTCTTCATTATCACCATTACCTTTATTTGGGCACTTAGCTAAAAAATGTCTAATATTTTCATAATTAAAACATTTAAAAGTTAATTTTTCTTGATATTTACATGTGCCCTTTTTTGACTTATGAATGAATAGAGCTCTATTGTTATCTTCATCATCATTAGAACTGTCACTTGATTCTTGAATCTTAGCTTTCTCTTTCTTTGATGTCTTGAAATCAGCTTCTCTCTTTGAGGGTCTCTCTTGTTCGGTCTACATCTCATATACCGTAAGAATAACATGTATCTCATCCATCTTTAGCTTGGATAAATTTTTCAGCTCTTCAATTGCCAAAACTTTTGCATCATATCTGAATGGTAGAGATCTCAAAACATTTTGTACCATAATTGATTCTTCTAACTTTTCTCTAAGACCTTGAATCTGATTAATTATTTGATCAACTCACAAAAGATAACTTGTTATATTTTCTTCTTCTTCCATCTTCAAACTCTCAAACTATCTTCTGAAAGTCTGAAGCTTAGCTTGTTGAACCTTTCCATCACCTTTGTAAATATTCTCAAGTTTTATCCAAGTTTCATGAGTACATTTACATTGCATAAATTTAACAAATTTTGATTCACATAAACCATATAAAATAGCATTTAAATATTTAGCATTATTTTCACTTGCCTTTTTTTTTATCAAAATAGTTACAAGTGTCTGTGACTCTTCATATTTCTCCACCACTGCTTGCCAAATGTTGAATCTAAAGGCCATCAAATAAGTTTTCATCCTTATGCTCCAAAAAGCATAATTTTTCCCATCAAACAAAGGTGCCTTATTTGTATAAAAACCTTCATGTGATCTATTCATCATGATTTCCCAATCTACCTTCAAGCTGTAAAACTTTTTTCAAAGGAACCTGCTCTGATACCAATTGTTAAGCATGAAGTATATTGAGAGGGGGTGAATCAGTATATTATATATCTTTTACTTAATCTGATTTTTTTTCTTTAACCACTTAATCTCACATTCAAGATATGCAAAAAAATTGAAATAAGAACATGCACCACACAAAAGAGAGAGAGAAAGAGGCTAGATTTTTACGTGAAAACCCAAAGTGAGAAAAACCATGGAGAACAATCTCAAGTATATGAATGAGCACCAACTCAAATTATAAATATCGCAAGCACCAACTTGTAGGAGCACCAACACAACAACTATTGTGAGTACCAATCCACATGAGCACCAACCCCTCTTGTGTATAAAATACAGCCATCTATCAATGTTGCTTACTCAACAAATGATAGAAATCTAAAATATCTCCTACTTTTCTCTCCTCTAAAACAAATATAAACCATGCACTCTCTTTCATATTAAAAATGGCTTCTCAAGCCTTTATTTATAGCTTTCCAAATGACCTTTGGCATTCACCCGTTGTGACCCTTAAATCCTCATGGAAAATGGCACCAAACTTGCATGACCCTTCATATCATTGCATTTGAAAAGTCACATGGTGACCCTTCATAAGAAAATGCATCCTTTCCTCTTATGTCTTTATCTTGGTGACTTTTCATATTCCTCAAAGTGTTCCTTCATGGAAAAATGCACCATACCCTATTTTATCTTCACATGGTGACTCTAAAATTCCTCAATATGACTCTTCATGAAAAAATCAATCCCATTCCTCTTTTGTATTTTTTCTGTGACTCTTTGACTTCTCCATGGGCCCTCTTTTGACTTATATGTAACCAAAAATATATTTGTTAATATTAAATAAATATTAACACACATTATACAAGATATGAATATTAAAAACACCATTAAATTGAATGGGGCATTTATCCCCAATATTAGACCTTTGACATGAATGACAATATTTCCAATAAATCATGGCTTTTTAATCCCTTTGATGATCTTCAATCGAGGGTGCTTTAATATTTTTTGATGTGATGATATTTTAGTATTATGATGAAATTGGTGGTTGGCCCTCAACTTTGTGAGTAATTTTGTCTAGGAGAGTGGGAGCTTCAAAAAGCATAGACTCTTTACTCTCATATTCATATCAAAACTCATTTTTTTGGTGTTCATTCCTTCATACTCACAGTGCTCCCTATGAAGCAAAGTCTGAAAATGGGTGTGATCAAAGTGATTAGTGACAATGATCCATTATTTTTTCTCCACAACCTTGAGCAATAAATGCCTTTTAGGAAATAGGTTCTAGAATTGAAACTAAAAAGGATATTTTGATCCAGTCAAGGGAGGTGATACAGTAAATTAAGGTGGTTCTAGGAGAAGAGTACTCTAACTTATATAATGTGTTATTGGAGTTTCTCACATATTGATCATAAGATGCAATGATTACTATGTGACTTTTTAAGTTCATTTTCCTTTATCATGATTTACAAGTAGTAAATGTAAAATATTAATATACTCTTGTGATAGAATGCACACTTCATGTTGACATCATATGCATATATAGAGAGGCCTACCTTACATATTTTTCACATATGTTATTGTTAATATTTTGTGGTGGATACAGATCTTACTTTTTAGTAAGTTATATGTTCATGATTATTGCTTCATATTAGGTTTAGATCACATTCCATGTTCAATTTAAGGTTGATCTATGGAAATATGAGGAAACTCCATGTTAAAATATAGGTTATTCTTACAATGATTATTTGTATGCTATTATGCTTCCACGTGATATAGCACTCTATGTCTTTGATATGTATTCCATGTGGTTTAGTATACAAGTGTATGGTGTGTTCTCAATTGGTTTATGTATCATATGCTTAGTTTTTCTTCAAATACCTAAAGTATTTTATGTGTTTCACATTATTAACACTGCTTCAAATGCTTCTCTATGTTTCTAATGTGGATTTATATTTTCTATTTATTGGATGTGTTTAATGTGCCTTAATAGTGCATGTTATGTTTTTTATATTCTTGTTTTAAGTGACTACTTTGTGTCTTGTCATATATTTGACTTATTTTTTTATCATGTATGATGTGTCTCTAGTGTGTTTGATGTGCATATTATGTATTTGATTTGGTTTCACTATCTTATGTGCCTTCTATGTGATTGGCATGACTTTAGTGTTTGAAGTGTTTATTGTATGCTTTGTCATATATTTGGAATGTCTTCAATCATAATTTTTCATTCACATGCTTTCCATGTTTTATGTTTTGTTATGTTTCACCAATATCCATATCATGCAAAATGCATTGACTACTTTCCTAGATTTCCATAATTCATATAATGCATCCATTAAATAAGAAATATTACTCATGTTTTACTCTATTAAATATAATGATGATGACTTATATATTTATTATATTTTAAACCCACATGAGGTGTATTATCATTGATCTTACATTTCCTATATCATGGACCCATATGGGGAAACATGCTCATAACATATATGTTTCAAAGGTTATAGCTTTATATGTTATAAACCATCAAATCCATATCTTACATTATACATTATGTATTTAATCCATTTATTTTGAGATGTGAGCCTCACAAGTTTATCTAAAATATAAAATGGGTGCCATATATCCCACTTGTGATATTCAAATACATGCATGTGCATGACTACATCAAAATTTCAGTAACTCACATTGTATTTAGTTTGCCTAGTATTTGATGTACTCAAACTATTCTAGCTACTCCCATAGGAGGATGTACTCCGGATATCTTTTAAAATTATTTAGATTTAATCTCATATTATTAAATAAGCTTTCTTTTAGACAATTCTAATAATTTTAATCAAAATTCCATCAAATACTTTAGACATGTGTGGAGGTTTGAATATGATATATTGCCTAACTCCATTCCATTTATTTTTAGAATCTAGAATCTTGTTTTAAGTTTTTTAAATTTTAGAATATTATTATTTGGCCCTCATTCATGCATACATGGAATCAAAGTGTTTTTGAAAATTTATAGGTATATTGGATTTTGTTCTAGAATTCTAGGCTTGTAAAATTTTGTATCCATATCACATTTCTACTTTGATATTCATGCACACATACATCAAATTAGAGGAAAATTTAGAAATCCAAAAGTGGAATTAATTTATTACTCTTTAAATTAAATGATTTTATGATATGTGTACCTAAACAGAAAATATATTTATGTGTGTGTGTGCTTATTTATAATTATTTCTATTATTTTTTATTTTTGTGTGCCTAGAGTTAGTGAAGGGTTAGTACATGAGTTATCCTTAGATTAATTAAGGTTCTAGTGGTTAAATACAAATGGGGGAAAACCCATAAAGAATGTATATTTTCTTACAGTGTCAACTTTATGCAAGAGATAGATGCTATTATGTGAGAGATTTTTTGTTACAGTCAGATTTGCAAGCACAATCCAACCTTGGGTAAATAGGTTTTCCCATATTTTCCATTTATCAACATTTCACTCTATATTTTTCAATTCTTTTTTTTTTTTGTTATTTAGAATGTATCAAGTGGTATCAAATCTTAAGTTGATTTGTTTCCTTTGCATCCACTACCATAATTCTAAGGTGAGATTACCCAAGAAAAATATCAAATTTTGTGAAAAAAAATGAGATAAAGGGATTATTTGATGAGTTATTTTAGGAGGTTCAGAAAGAGATTTGTTCATTAGGAAATAGGCTAAATCAACCATCTAATGAATAGGAGAAAAAAACCATTTGGGGAAAACTTGACTCAAATCCACCATATGAGGAAGAGGAAGAGGGAGGAAATGAGGAGAAATAAATATGAATATTGCATAACCCTTCTTTAACCTACAAGTGAAGATCCCACAATATGATTTCAGAGGGTAAGATGGAACCCCAGACATGGTTGAGCAAGCTTAAGTTAGCTTTCAAAAGTTTTATTTCCCATAACATTTGGATGGTGTTTCCCACAATTAGGGAGAGAGATGGCTTTATAAAAATCTGTAGGGGGACTTTTTTGAATTTTTCAAAGACCTAAATAAGAGAGTCAACCATACCTATGATGACATGTATGATACCCATTTGATGTACCTATTTTGGAAATATATGTCTATGGAGGCTTATATAGAAAAATTTTAAGTTATGGAGCCCAAGGCCAAGCTTTCTTCAACATTGGTGCAAAATATATATATTTTAAACTTGCAAGCTAATACTTAAACTGAGTAAGGATCTTTGATCCCAACTATTATGAAAGATCCATTAATATAGCTGAAATATTAGAAAAACATATTTATGTCTTAAAAAATGATAGGGCCTATTGTTCGTAGATCTTTTGCTTGGGATAAGATATCCACATACCCTAGTCATAATTCTACTCCTATGTCCACTATTGTAAACCCAGGTCATAAGTGTTCTAATCCATGGATTAAAGGTCATGTCTATAATCCAAAAATATTTTAATGTCAAAGGATGTGTTCTTTTGAGCTAGGGTGAGAATCAAAAAATGAGGAATAATTTGAGAACCCCACTTTAGGGTGTGAATCTGAATATCTGTCTCTTGCTATAGTAAAAATGGGGGAACCATTTATATCACTTTTTGCAGTGATAGGATTAAACCATTGGATACATTCAAGTTTTTTCCATGTCAAAAAATCTCTAGTTTTGGTCATGGTTGATCGTATAAGTACATTTAATATTTTGGATAAAAAATAAGTCCAAAGATTAGGTATTTATTTAGACACTTCTAAAAAATTTCCCATTTAGGTTCTTGGACACTGAAGTATTGAATGTGTAGGTGTATTCCATAACGTGGATCTATCAAAATCATATTATTTCCTTAAAGATAAATTTTATGTGGTTGATATTGGGGATGTGGATGTTGTTTAGGGGTCCAATGGTTATGCTCACTTGGAACATACTCCACCAACCACCAAGAGAGATTATTGACATTCAATCAAGGCTAACATGAGTATAATATCAAGTCTTTACCCCTGAGGGAAATCAAAACTATCGATTCCAGTTAAATGATTATTTTTTAAGAAGTGGCATTTTGGATTTATGGCTCACATATATAGTATGTATGTGGAATCCTCTAAAACATATGAACAAGCTCCAGTGATTCTACATTTCTTATGTAAATATAAGGTAGTTTTCTAGGATCTAACAAATAGCTTACCACCAGAAATGGAATTGGAGCACATTATTGAGATTGACCCTATAAAGGGTCCAATAATGGTGCACCCTTATAGATACTATCAATTTCAAAAGTCATAAATAGATGAATTGATCATTTAACTCTTAGAGGTTGGTCATAAATTATTAAGAGCCCATATGTTTCTAGTGGTAATACCTAGGAATAATTATGGGACATATACATTGTATTGATTACAGGGCCTAAAACAAAATCAGAATAAAAGATAAATTTGCATTGCCAAGGATTGATGATCTACTTGATGAGTTGCATGGGGAAATTTATTTCTCAAAAATAGATCTCAAATTTGGATACTAATAGATTCCAATTTAAATTCAATTTTTGAATAAGATGGCCTTCAAATCACATCAGGGCCATTACCAATTCAGGTTCATGCCTTTTGGTCTCAATAATGTTCCATCCACCTTTCATGCATTGATAGACAAGGTATTTAACAAATGCTTGTGTAATTTCATTCTAGTGTTTTTTTATGACACTATGGTTTATATTAATTCATTGGAGTCCCATATTGAGCATTTAGATTCTATGTTGGATATACTATCCAAGGAAATGTTGTATGCAAAAGCATCTAAGTGTGAATTTACAAAGGCATATTTGTAATATCTTGGTCACATAATTTATATTAATGATGTTCATACTAACCCTACAAATGTCAAGGTAATATGTGATTGGAAAGTACCCAAGACTCTGAAGAAACTTCAAGGTTTCCTCAGTTTGGTAGGATTTTATAGAAGATTTGTGAGGAACTTCTCAATAATAGCTCATCCTTAGACTGAACTCACTAAGAAATATTCTTTCAAGTGGTCAACAAAATCAAAAAAAATAACTTGAGGATATCAAAAGAGATCTGGTATGTACTCCAATTTTAGCAACCCCTAATTTATCAAAGTATTTTATCATTGAATGTGATGTCTTTGGATCTAGACTGGGTGTAATTTTATCTCAAGATAACCACCCAATTACTTTCAAAAGTATGAAATTTAATTAGCATGGGGTAATAATGTACACATATAGTAAGAATAAGCTTTTCATCCTACATGTAGTCATCAAATGGCATCAGTTCATGTTGGGGAGTAATTTCTTTGTTAAAACTAACATCCTCATGCTTAAGTTCTTATTAACTTAAGAAACATTAAAAAGATAGAAATATAAATGGATTGATCACCTTCAAGCCTATGAATTGACATCTTTAATAAAAAATGAAAGGATAATGTGTTGTAAGTTGTACTATCCTTCTAGGAATAACTACCACTATTTCAAGCCATGTCCATCAACCAACTTACTTGGATACACAACCTTCCATAGGACTACTTAAGTCACCTTGATCCAAATAAATTCATGCGATAAAGTAAATATGATGGTAAATTGAGTGTTCGGTTAGTTCATAATGTCATAATTATTTTCAAAGGATGCATTCACTTGAGGGGTGACTCTCCCTTTGTTTAAAAGGTGCTAGAGAATGACCATGTGTCTCCATTTTCAAGCCATGTGGGGTTCTAGAAAACATATAGAAACATCAAATGATTTTTTTGAAGGGAATGAATGCTAACATTCTAAAAAAACTAGCTAAGTGTGACATTTTCTAATGGAATAAGGTGGAGAGTGTTCCTTCACCAAGCTTTCTACAACCAAATTTGGTCCCACAACAAAAGTGGGAAATTGTATCAATGGACATTATCAAGGATCTTCCCAAATCCAAGGGTAAAGATGAAAGTTTTGTGGTGGTTATAAACATAAATCCAATATGATTTATTGAACTTATAGAACATGAATTATTGAGATGTATATAAATCCCTACATATGCTCATAATATTCCTACAAAATAGGAAGAACAATAACCTATAAACAATTTGTAATCTTCTAGATTATGAAATAGGTCCATAATAGCTTTATTCAACTAACATAATTTAACAACGAAAAAACTAACTAAAAACTACATGAGTTGTTTTATAAATAATAACCTCACTTTTACATAACAATATTACTATGGTAAATTTATTCTAACATTCCCCCCTTAATTTATCATAGCTTGGAGAGTACAAGAGAGAAAACTTATGAATGTCTCAAACTTATCATGTGCAAGTGAATTCATGAAGACATCTACACACTAATATTGAGTGGAGAAATATTGGAGCTATATATTGTGTTGTTGAACATGTTTGCATATGAAATGGATTTGAACTTCAATGTGTTTAGTGTGTTCATGAAAAACTAGATTGTGAACAAGTTTAAAAACACCCTAATTATCATAATTCAAAATTATTAGATGAGTCTATGGAACTCCCAATCCTGATAGTATGTGATGTAGCCATGTTGCCTCACAAACAACTCCTTTTGTAGTGTGATATTCTACCTTAGTAGAATAATGAAAAATAAAGTTATGCTTCTTACTCCCCCATGAGATCATACCATAAACCAAATAGAATACAAACCTAAAGGTGGATTTCTTGTCATCTATTGAACCTGCATGATTTGCATCCATGTATTCTATCAATAAGAACTTAGCATTCTTTTTGTATGTTAGGTCATAATCCATTATTCCTTGAATATATCATAATACCCACTTATCTAAATTTCAGTGGCTTAACTTTTGCTCCTGTATGAACTGATAAAAATAGCTGATAACATAACTAATATCTTGCCTAGTGTATATGAGGTAGATGAGACTCCCAATAAACTAACGATAAAGAGTGGCATCTAATGGTGATATATCTGAGTGAGACAGTCAAAGCCTTGTCTCCATAGATGTCACCATTAGTTTGTAATCCATCATTTGAAACTTCTCAAATAATGTCTTAGTATACTTCATCTGAAACATGAATATTTGGTGCTCTTTTTGCCATGCTTCCAATCCAAGATAGTAGTGTAGTGGCATGAGATATGTCATGTCAAATAATTAGTTGAAATCTTTCTTTGTTTCATTAATCATCTTCACTAAGATTCCAGTGATGACTAGATAGTTGACATAAAAAATAATAATAACAATCTCCCCCCTTATTTTTTGAGGTATATATTGGGATCATATGGATTCCTATGAAATCCATGCTTGATGAGATGCTCATCAATTTTTATATACTAAGATCTAGGAGCTTGTTTAATACCCTACATAGATTTTATGAGTCTGCACACCTTCTGCTCCTACCTTAGTGTGACATAACCTTCTAGGTGAATCATGTAGACCTCTTCCTGTAGATATCCATTTAAGAAGGCAATTTTAACATCCATATGATGAATATTCCATCTAAACTATACAACCATTGAAAATATCATTTTGATTGTCTTTATCTTAGTTTTAGGAACAAAAGTCTCCTCATATTCTATACCTTATTTTTGTGCATATCCATTTGTTATGAGTCTTGCCTTGTGCTTGTCTATACTATCATCTACTTTGTATTTGGTCTTAAAGACTCATTTTCACCCAATAGGATTCTTCCCTATGTCATTCTTCATGAGAGACTGGTATTCTGCATCCATGAAATCTTTTCAAGGTTTGGACTCTAGGTCTTCATGGACTATAAAAGGATCAAATGTTTCTGCAACAATGCTCATTAAGGCCAAATTTACCTCTGTATGAGCCATACTATGAGTCTTTAGTATTTTGGATGAAGTGTTTGGAGGTCTATCTAATTTATCATCTCAAATTGTACTCATATAATATTTAGGTATACATTGCATAGTAATTAGTGGTTCTAGAGCTTTTGACTGACCATCACCAGTATTTTCATCTAGAAATTTTACATGTTTAATGCTTGTATCAGATGTCTATGTGGAAGATGAACTGATTTCACCATTCTCATCAAACATTACATCCCTACTAATAAGTATCTTCATAGTCTTTGGATCAATGATTCAATATGCTTTCAACTCATTATTGTATCCCACAAAAATACATTCATGGGCTTTCTTATCCAATTTCTTCCTTTTCATCTTTGGGATATGCATGTATGCCTTAAAACTAAAAACTCAAAGATGAGATACTTTTGGATTCATCCCATTCCATGCTTATTGTGGTGTAATTTCATCAAGAGCTTTGGTTAGTGACCTATTTAGTAGATATACAACTATGAGACATGTTTCTACCCAATATGAATGCGGTAGTTGTGCATCCTCAACCATGCTTTGAAACATCTCTAAAATAGCATAGTTACACCTTTCTACAACACCATTCCATTTTGGTGTATAAGTATTAGTGTACTGATGACATATTACATGTTCTACAAGGTATGCAATGAACATTTTACTAGTGTATTTCCCCCCCATGATCTGAGCAGAGGGCCTTGATTTTGTGACTATTTTCATTTTCAACAAAGGCATTGAACTCTTTGAAGGATTTAAATGCTTAATCCTTAGTCTTCAATAAGAAAACCCACATCTTATGGGAGTGATCATCAACAAAGAGTTAGAAATACTTATAGCCTTTTAGGCTAGAATTCATAGGTCTACACAGATCAATGTGAACTAGATCTAGCGGATAAGGAGATTGATATTCACTTTTGTCAAAAAGAGCTCTTTGTTGTTTACCATCTAATCAAATAAACTAGATATCAAAATATTATTTGAGTGTGGTAAGAACTCTGACCATGTTGTGTTTTCTTAATTCAATCAAATACCCATAACTCAAATGACCATATCTTCTATGCCATAGCTGAGATTTATTTGTAACCTTAAAAATACTTATCTAATGGCTATTGTGCACAAGATCAAGATGAAACATCTTTCCTATTAGAATCTCATGTAATAGGTTTAGAGCCTTGAGACTTGTTCTTGATAAGGCAAAATGTCTCACCATGGTTGTGATCAAACTCAACTTTGAGATTGTGATCAAAAAGTTGATTTATAGATAACAAGTTCTTTGAGTCCTGAAACATTAAGACATATGTGATTGTGGTAGTGTGGTTATCAAGATGTTAAAAAACATCACCTTTACCTTGAATAGTGTATGATAAGTCATCACCAAGAGAAATATTACCCCAAGATCCTGATTAGTGTAAAGTAGAAAACCATTCTTTTTATCCTGTCATGTGCCTTGTGGCACCAGAATCAACATACCATATGTATTTTGAAGAACAAGGCTCCTCATATGTATGTGTAGTAAATACATGATCATCTTCTAAATAATTATCATCCTCAACTGCATTCCCAGTTATTGTTTCTTCTTCCAATGCTTTTTGTAATGGGGTTTAGGCTTTCATGACTAAGGTGGATTCTATGAAGTGGGCTTCTTACTAGATGAGCCGTGTGTGAATCTATTATACCAATAATGTTTTGGGTAATGTATTATTTTTCCACAATTAGACAAACCTTTTGTGAACAGGATTTGTTCCCCTATTGGTGTTGTCAATTATTATTCTTAGGTTTATGTTTAGAAGTCCTCAAGGGCTTTTTCCCTTTCTAAGAGGAGGTAAGTGCATGCTCTTCATCAGGTTCTTCTACATTTTGCATGGATTTTTCCTGTTGTAACATGTTAACCAATGAGACAAAGGCTAGTTTTTGACCTATGACATTCAAAGTGGTCACAAAATTTTTATATACAAGGGGTAGGATCAACCAACATAGAGCTCTTAAGACAATAGGAACCAAAGAGTCATCTTTTACTGGTTCGCCCAATGATTCAAGTGAAGCCCACAAGGTTGCAACACTACGAAGAAAATCTTCCACTTTTTCCTCAAACTTTAACTTTAGACTATGGAGTTGGATTTGCAAATGAAGAATTTGTTTTTTATTCTTTATCTCAAAGACTATTTGAAGTTTATCCCAAGCATCCTGAGTCGTAGTGGCATTACGAATATGAGGTTGTACCTCATCTAAAACTTTGAACATGATTATGAGCTTAGCCTTATGATAGGCTTTGTCATATATAAGTTATTAATCAGTGTCAATTTTATATCATGTCTATGTGCCATAAATAACTATCCATATGTCCTCAAATTCCAAGTGGGTTAAAACCTTAGTTTTACACAATACATAGTTGTCACCTCAAAAAAGCTAAGTGTCTAGCAGAACAAAATATGGTCCATTTTTGACCATGTGTGCAAATTTCATCAAACTAATGAAAGGAGATGGATTTGTGACTTATAACTTCAAAATGTTTCCTTTTCTATACCAGACCTCTCTATATTCACACCTTCCAATATACACATAAATATTGGAAGAGCTCATCCTTTCGATATACTTGTTAGTACATGAAAGAGACTTTAACACACGTGAGATAAGAATAGTAATGGATACATAGATAGTACATGAAATAAATTCATTTCTTCATTAACACCTGCTTAAAATGAATTATGCATATGTAGGTGTAACTTCCCTATATACTTGTAAATTCCAGCTGTCAATATTTACATCTATCGACAATAATGAATGGGTTTTAGAGGTTTGGTTTATGAATATTTCTAAACCTTATTACTCCTTGAATATTTAAAGGGTTGATGCCCAGATGTCATTATTACAACTATGTTAGGCTATAAATATAGTAGTTCAAAGTGCAATGGCATTACTCGTAAATGTGAACCAGAGGCGTCATTGATACTGAACACTACGAATAAAATTTTTACAATCTCATTATTTTTGCAATGATATGATTTAGCAAAAATAAGAAAACTTTTTAAAATGTTTATAAATTAAAATTTTCAAGTACATGAAATGTAAAATATAATTTTTTAAATGAAAATAATTAAAATAATCCCTCCAATTTTTTTCCTTTTCTTGTTTTGCCTTTTCTACTTTTTTCTTTGACATTTGCTTGTGATTTGAACTCTAGACCTATTATGGCTAGATTTTAGTGAAAAAACTAATCTACTATCTCCTTTATATATTATTTAGATTTATAAAAGATAAAACTAAAATATAAAATGCAAAAATCACACCTTATAAAGCATAATCCACCATGGAGTGTTGAGTTGGCAGAAGAATCAGATTGGAACACCTCTTTGTGCTCCACTAAACAAGATTGTAAATAGAACGTCAACTAAGAAGTGATCTAATAGCTATACAACACTATACACAAGTGTACATCGGCTTTGAAGGTAAAAGAATATGCAGTAGAGAATTATTTCTAGCAATCAAATCTAGAAAAAATAGATGTGTATGGTCTTCCAAGGAGAAAAATTGAAGTATATATCAAAATGCTTATGCAATCAACTTATACACCTTTGAGTCTTCAAATTAGTTAAAAAAAAACATGTAAAAATGTATAGTATAGGTTAATATGATGCAACACTAAGCAAACATTAGTCTGTAAAAAATAGATCTCAAAAAATTTAGTTGTACTACTTAGAACTGAGAAAAACTAACCAGCTTCAGTGAAAGGACAAAAAAATAACTTCCAAGCTTCCAAATCATTATATGACCAAATATAAGGATGTACGGCTAGGTTGCATAGTGTCATCCAATGAATAAACAATGTATGCAGAAAGAATTAATACCTAATAATGATCATATGATATGGAAAAAAGTCATATTATAGCAGTGCATAAGAGAAAACAAAGGTTGAATTGATTCCAAGGGCCCAAAAAGTTGTACAGCCTAGTATAAAAACATTCAAGTGAATTCTAGAAGGTGTAGTACAATGCCAATATAGGTTTGCAATAGATTTCACCTTCCTAGAATGTATGTACAGGTCACTATTACTAAAAATCATATGGATAGCTTAAGAAAACTTGGCTCCTTGGCCACTAATAAGCCTGCAAGCTCTGCAAGCACAATCTAACTTGCACAAAAGAAAATTTTAATAGTCTTGATCTAAAAATTTATCTTCTCTGATACCAAATTTGAGCATAAATCCAATATGATTTATTGATCTTACATAATACAAATTACAAAGACGTATATAAAGCTTTGCACCTATTCATATTAGTCATACAAAATAAGATGAGCAATAACCTATAAACAATCTGTAATCTTCTAAATTATGAAATAGGTTTATATTAGGTTTTATTTGACTAACATAGTTTAATAACTAAAAAGCTAACTAAAAACTACATAATTTATGGATGGGCAAATGGAGGTGGTGAGCAGTGCTTGGAAGGGTATATAATATTTTATGTAGGGAATAAGCATAACAAGTGAGTATGATGGATACATTTGGCTGAGTATTGATACAACACCACATACCACACATCGACAAAAATATCGCCTTTCAAGGCATTGTATGGTTACGAGGCACCATAAACATTAGATTAGGTAATTTAGAGGGGAAAGGTCCTAACAATAGAGGAATTTATGGAATAAATGTAGAACATTTTTCAACTATTAAGAGATTACTTGGTAGTGAGTGCCAACATAATGAAGCAACAAGTAGACTGGCATAGGACAGAAAGGATTTTTGAGATTGGGGCATGATTTTTGTATAGTTAAAATAGTATTTAAAAAATACCTTGAAGAATGTAGGCAAGTATAAGTTGTAATGAAAGTATTATGGGCCATACTAAGTGTGTGCAAATGTGGAGGGAAGTTACATATGCTTTAGACATACCAAGCAAGGGACATTTGTTGATGTATTTCAGGTGTCATGTCTAAAGTAGAAGAAGAAAATAGGGGTGCATTTGGTACCTTACATGGAATTGTCAATAACTAACGAAGAATGGAAGCTTGTGCTAGAACTAGAGAGCATTGTTGTGGGGGGGATTTAGGAAGAACAAGGTAGTGTGCATGTTGAAGGTGAAGTGGAATGGGATATTCATGGAGGATACAACTTTGAAAACTGAGGAGTGCCTAGAAAATCACTTGGGCTTGAAGAGGGATTTTTTTAATTAAAATGAAAATAAAAAATGTTATTGATGCAATCGAAAATGGTGACCTTGGAGACAAACATCGAAGAGTGTGAGTCAATTGGAAAATGTGCCCAAAATGCAAATAAATCCTTAGAAGTTTTTTTTTTTAATTCGTTCATTATCATTCATGTAAGATGTCAAGTCATGGTATATGGTAGGTTGGTCAAAGTTTTCATGTAGTAGGTAAAGGCTTTGAGTTACATTCTCATAATTAAAAAAATTTACATTATAGAGTTTGACTAGCTTTGAGATCAAAGCTCTTTAAGGGGGAGGGCATGTTATGTACATAAACATAATATATATTTGTGTGTGCCTGCGTACTTAGTTAGCATTATTTATTTTATTTTATATTATGTCTAGAGCTAATGAAGAGCTAGGTCATGAGTTAGCCTTGGATTAATTATGGTTTCTAGTAGTTGAATAAAAATGGGGAAAAAACCCCTCAAGAATGTATTTGTTTTACAATATCATCTTAATGCAAGAGATAAATGACATTGTGTGAGATCTATTTTGTTATAGCTGGATTTGCAGATGCAATCCACCCTTGAGGAAGTAGGTGCTCCCATATTTTCAATTTATCATTATTTCACTCTATATTTTGTTGTTTGTTTTCTAATGTTATTTGGAACATAATATTCATCCAAATTAGGTGTTATTTGCATATATAATGCCTTTTTATGGTTCTACACAACACACTCTAAATGTATTTGTCTCTCTCCTACCCCCCTTTCCCCCACTTTGGGTTTTGTGTCTAGAGTTTCCTAACATTCTGGGGTCCTATCCACAAAGTTAAGATGGTCCTAGGCCCATTGGTGTGATCCCTTCAATGTTTTCGCACATGACCCTAGTTTGTTTTTTTTTTTTTTTTTAAATTGTTGGATGTTGGTTTAGGTTCCAATAGGATCCTACTTTGAATTCATTTTTTTAATAAATACACAAGCATTAATTTGTATTTAAATCCAATCATACACGCAAAATTTATCTATCATTTACATGAATCTATTGAGCACTTACAAGCATTCTATAGAAATCAAACAATCATTAGAGCATTTATTGAAGCACACAAGTTTATGTTAGATGCATAGTGCATAACCCTAGGCTTTGCATGTTAATAAATATATTCTAATTATTTAGGTTTATTTTTTTTAATATTACTATTGTCTACATGCCAAAAAAATATCAAGTAGTTGTGTTATTCTATGGTTTATTGCAGGCCCTAAAACATAGGTTGTTTTCCTTAAGTTTTTAAGTATTGTTGTTCATCTAGGGTTTGGAGAAGAAATCTATTGTATAAGTGATATGAGTCATTGGAGATAAAGACCAAATGAATTAGTCATCAATCCAATATTTTAGTTACATGTCAAATTTTATAAATCCTCCCAATGCTTTATACCATTTTCGAAGTGGGATCAATGTTCTTAGGAAGATTCTTTATTCGTTATCAAATATTTGGGTTAGCTCTCTATCACTTATGGGCACACATTTTCATTATAAGATATTGATGATTGTCACCATGTCTTGAAATGAAATAGATACAACTATAAACCTTGCATGTCACCTCTCTCTAGTTTTGGAATTATCTAATTTGGATGATATTACTATTTTGCACATGATATTCACTTAATTAATTGTAATTGGGTAGTTTTTGACATAATTTAGTGAAAATCCATTTATTTATTGTAAGCAGATTGTGTGGCTAGGTTTGTTTTCATTCTTGATCATAAGTTTAAAATTTAGTAATACAAAATTTGAATAATATACAATGACAATCTGATGACTTTTAATGCCCTTTATATTATATTCATTTGTAGGACATATCAAATAGAGTAGAGTGTAATATAATTATATAAATCTTTGTAAAAAGCATATGTAACCATTGTAAAATATCAAGAAATGTAAATCTCAATGAAAATGTGTGCATCCTCATATGATGTTGAAATATTGGAGGAGATGGTGGCAACAACATGCCCCACTGTAGCCATAATAGGAGAGATGGACAAATATTATGTCTATATAGAACCATCTAGTATAGATAACATCACTTAATGCTCAAAATAAAAGAGTGTACATCATCATCTGAGGTTTAAATAGATGGGGACAAATATTATGCCCCAACAAATATTTTGTATTCATAATAATAATAATAATAATAATAATAATAATAATAATAATAAAATTATATTAAGATAATAACTAATTTAGATTGTGCACCGAAATTTCTTCATAGTAAAATGTTAACTAGTGAATCAATGATGCATTTACATGTAAATGACCTATAACATTTGCTATTTATAGGTAAGTTCTAATTCAATTTTTGTAATATTGTTTTGTTTGCCAAAAAACAAGAAAAAGAGAAAATCAGAGGAAAAAGATGAGAAATAAAAGTGCTCTAACATTACAAAAATAGAGTTTTGATCCTAAAAATTGACAAGAATACTAATATCATTTGATTCAAACTAAATTGACTATATCAACAACTAAGTTAACATGACACTAATTAACCTCAATAATGGTCATGGGACCATTGTAATATACTACATTTACATACCATAAATTGATATCATTAAAAAGTGACATGAACCACTACCTCTACCTACCTTTATTACATATAAAATTATATTAATGCATTTTAATTGTATATATTAAAACTTAATAAAAAATTTGTCAAATGACACATTTTATAAAAAGCAACCACATTATTTTTGTTTGGTAAGTCTGATCATTGTAATTTAAAATGTAAATTATCATCTTTTTTTGGCAGGTGCAGGGCTAGGTCATTTTGAAAAGTAAAATAGTTCATTAATATTGTTTTTAATTTTAGGGCAAGTTGTTTTGAAAAATAAAATAGTTCATTAATGTTGTTTTTAATTTAATTATCTTTTTAAGGCATAGGATTTTTTGGTAAGTAAAAAATGTTGATTTGAGAATAATTTTCAATAAACGAGAGTATGGAATGCCAAATCTTTATGGGATGGCAATTTTATTTTGAGAAATATATGTACATGCATGGAAAGTGAGGATGAATAGTAATATAAGATAGGAATTCTAGAATGTAATTTTTTACAACTTTGTCTATAGCAATTTATGTGAAGGCAGAGGACATTCAAAACAAAAAGGTGACCCTATGCATCACTTGTACTCCATAACTTACGAGACCTTATAACCTATGGGACTCTATCGTCTGTAACTTTATGATTGGGCATAGAAAATGTCATAAGTAAATAAAAACTATAACTTTATGAACACATGGAAAGTAGAAGATTTAACGTGTGATAGTCAAAGTCAAACATGAGAGTTTATTCATATGGCCACATGTGAGGTTTTGAAGCTCTGCATTGACGAGCCTTTAGTTTTTTTGAAACACTACCGATCATCACATATCTAGGTAGTATTTTTCTTTAGTTTGCATTTATCATTGATTTTGATCGACGATTTACCCTCTGGGTGGTAGGGGTATCATATTTTAAATGATCATCACCTCTCTATTTGCATTCATGAGAACAGAAAAATCTAGAGCAAGCGAAAGTAACCATAAAACTAAAACAAGAAAAGAAATTCATCTCAAAAGTCTTTCACAAGGTAATGTTGTTGATTTTAACTCTCTATTACTTGATGTTGTTTTGGATATGCTTGAATTTAAAAAAGCCTATCTTTTTTTTGAAAATTTTATTTTGATTGATTATATAGTGGGTCGAGTCCCAACTGAGAGCCTTTTAAAATAATGGGTTCACAATCATTGGCAAGGCCATGGAGTGAAATTAGGAGTCCAGAACCTTGCGAAGGACTTCTATTTGTTGTTTCATTTCTCTATAGCTGAACATTGTAAAGCCATTATCAACCATGGTCCTTGATTTATTCGCAACACTTTGGTTATTTTTTCTCATTAGACTTGGGCCTTTCAATTTTTGGAACAAGCAAAGCTAAAAACCCTTATTTAATTTGAGTTTTCTGACTTACCTTTCCCATTATGGGGTTTTATGATCAACTCATAAAACCTATCAGGGCTTCATATGCCATAAGCAGACCAAGTTCTTTATGGCTCATCCTGAAAAGAGGGTTTATATTGAAGTGGATATATCTTAAGATTTGAAAGACTTCATTGATATACAAATCAAAACTAATAAATTTTCTCAACATATTTTATATATCAATCTCTCAAATACTTGCTTTCAGTATTAGTCATCTGAAACAACCCCATTAGAGTTAACTAGAAATACATGAATTTTTTTATTAAACATGTATACCAAAAATAAATTACATCACGACAATCTGCAGAGACCATAATAAATACTCAAAGTGTGTTAATAGAAAACAAGCATATTACATAACATATCACTAATCTCTAATATCATGAGAGCACATCATAATACAAATACAAAAAGTAATTATATTAACTCAGTGATGACTGATACAAGTCTATAGCAACCACTGTCAATGTACAATAATAAGTAATTACAACTCTTCATGACAATACTCAATATTAAATATAGTTCAATACAATGTACATATAATATACATGGCTTTTTTGGAGCACAGTTCTCAAACTCAAGTATCTGTGATAATTTCAAGTGTCATCTCAATAAGTAGTACTGTTATAGGGAGGGATAGCATCATCCGAGCACTTTTCCACATCAACCACAGAATAATCATTCCCCACACTAATCCCATCAAGAAATGGCCCTCCCTTCATGGATAAGTAAATAGTGATGGCATAAGAATCCATAAAGACAAGCAAGTACCTATGTGTTGTATGATTTCTAAAGTTAAACATGTAGTGTATCATAGAAAACCATTTTAATACAAGATATCGCATAAACATGTAAATCATATTCATAAAATAATAATGTCTCACTAAACATACTTTAGCCCAAAATTTTATGAATAATAAATGATAACAATCTATAGATTAATCAAATTCATACACACTACTTGATCGAATTGCCTTCATTTATCATTGTGATACTAGTGAGCCAGTGAAGGCCATCTCACTTCTTATTTTGAATCGATAATGCAGATTGATCAAATACAATTCAACTACAAGATTTATTTACATATTATTAGTAAATACATCATATAGCACGTTAAACATATGAGTAATCAAGGCATACATTTATTTTGTCAAATATATGAATGAATCTTACATTAATTTATATCTTATAATAGAAATAATGACTACAATTTATACCATCTAAATAGATACATATTTAACTACAAATTTTTGCTACCATAATTAGTTTTCGCACATACTACTCCCTATGACAATCCATATTACCATAGTCTAGTATTCAAACACATAACTACTAGTTTTCTATAATCAGTCATATAAAGTAGTCTTAAATATATGAAAACATAAGCTTCTATTTAAGCAACTAGACATAACAAAGCAAGTCATAGTTCTTAAAGAACACAATATTATACTAACTTAGCATATGCTACACTCTCAAAGTTGTACACATGCATATACAAAGTCTTACCAATTATAACAAAATACACTATTCATAGTAATAACCATCATACCTACATTAAATCAGTCAAATATAGGGGTGAGTCTAGACATAAAAATTATAGTATATACCATCTAGGTACAACGTACATTTATTATGGTAGTATTCTATGATATCCCATATTATCATAGTTCACAACTACATAAAAATAATTAACCCAACTTACATTTTTAAGAATCAAACGATCCACATAGATAATAACAAACAAGCAAGTACGAGATTATACCACCTAGGTATACCTTAAATTTAAACTACATCTTAGCATTTCAAAGCAATATAGCTTATAGACATGCATCACGATGTACCGTTATAAACTAGATATAACCAAACATTTATACATATTAACACTCTCATAACATGTACTACACACAAGTATTGAATACTAAATACATATAACTAATAGTCAATCAATCATTTGTAGTGAAATAGAAAACTCATAAACCTGTTATAACATGCATATAAATATCTTGTTCTATTTTTTAAAATACTATTTAATATGGTTATGATTTTGGTCCTTCAGACACTTGATTAAATAAAATCATGCATCTAGCTACAAGCTTAGCTATATGATCCAATACAGTGATTTTTATTATGTAATTATGTTGCATACTTAATTCCATGTGTAGATAAAGTAAAACAAGATTCAACACACAAGAAGCATAAGATAATCTAATCTAGTATATGTTATATGTTTTAGGAGTTTGAATGCACGCATTCAATAACTTAATTTTTACGTAATTCTTTAACGTATTTTATAATTCACCTATGGAATTATAATTGTAAAAATACACCCCTATGATTAAATACATATACACATGTATTCCTTATTAAACATATTGTAACTTGTTATCTTCACATCCCATGTTTGATTCACAAATTACATGATAAGCAACTCTTCAAAATAAAATAAGGTCTACATTAGGTTCTCCACTAATCGCATGCCTTGTTAAACCCTCTAAGGATAAATTAACCAAACATAAAGCCTACAGTTGTTGGTATTTTCAAAGAGGTTTTTGTGAGATTATTCAACTATTTAATATCGAACAGATTGTCTATGTTTAAAAATCTCACAATCATTATTAATCAATTTTAGAACTTCTATATAAGTCTGAGAATACTAGGTTCAAGTTCCTGAACTTAAACCTGCATAACAAGAACTATCCTCTTTATGTATTATATATGGATTTGTCTATTATTGAAGTTTATAAGTGATTCAACCCAATAATATAAACAGCGATCTTAATTTTTTTCTAAAAATTTTTCTTTTAATAGTATTTACTCTAAATATCACGCTTAAATAAAGCCTTAATTTAAATAATCCTTAATCCACATGGAAATAATACATGAACACTAAGCGCTATGGATTTAATAATATTTTTTTTAAGAAGGAAAGAAAGATATATTCTTGTAAGGCGTTGATCCAGCCTTAAATCTCATAAGTAAATTTATGTGTTATACAATTCAACTACAACCCCTATTGTCTAGTCGTGACTGTAGATAAGCGGAACCAATATGCTTTATTTAAGTCAGTCATACCTATTTAATTACAGTGACTCCTTAAAACTCACAAGCTAAATAAAATAATATAAATTGACACAGTTAAATCACATAGGCTGGAAAATCATGATGCTATCAACAAGATATAGATATATATACACAATAAGATATAATTACATAGTATTAATCTTTAGTAACTCAATATTAGATGATCCTCTTCTCAATAAGTATATTTTTATGTAATATGATATAGTTTAAAAGAAACAGCGATGCAATACTTCAATATTCATTGAGAAAAGGTTGTATGCTGATGTCAATTAACATACAAAGCTATGAATTTTACTACTTTAGCGACCCACTAATAATATTAATTAGTGATTCAATTATATATTAAGCACTGAATCTTATATGACAGTTGAAATCACTGCACATATAAATCTTTGCATACTAAATTATTTAATTCCATCAGATGCAATTATAAAATTGTTGCACATAAATACAAGTTGCTGCACTTAAATAAAATCATTATTTTATCAATTCAAAAATACAATTTTATGTCCGTACTCAAAAAGATATAAGTTCACAATTTCGTCAAAGCTTTTCGCTATATTAGAATTTTATTCAAAAAGTGATTCAACATGGGATCCTATTCATAAGAAATAATGACAAGTTGTACAACAGCAATTTGGGTATTACTATGATTTGGATTTTACCATTATAACAATGATTTGGTTTTAATATGATTTAGATTTTAATATTATAACAGTGATTTGGATAAATGTTTTAGTTTATATATATATATATGAACTAAAATATTACTATGATTTAGATTTTACCATTATAACAATGATTTGGTTTTAATATGATTTAGATTTTTATATTATAACAGTGATTTGGATAAATGTTTTAGTTTATATATATATATATGAACTAAAATATTACTATGATTTAGATTTTACCATTATAACAATGATTTGGTTTTAATATGATTTAGATTTTTATATTATAACAGTGATTTGGATATATATATATAAACTGTAATTTTAGTGATTTTAAGAGACCATTAATATAAAATCCCACAATATCAATATAGTATTCCTTATTAACTTATACAACGAGTATTTACAGTTTATATATATATATATATATATATATAAATTGTAATTTTAGTGATTTTAAGAGACCATTAATATCAAATCCCACAATATCAATATAGTATTCTTTATTAGCTTATACGAGTATTTACGATACTAGTATTCCTTATTAGCTTATACGAGTATCGTAAATACTCGTATAAGCTAATAAGGAATACTATATTGATATTGTGGGATTTGATATTAATGGTCTCTTAAAATCACTAAAATTACAATTTATAATATATATATATATATATAAAAATAAACTGTAAATACTCGTTGTATAAGCTAATAAGGAATACTATATTGATATTGTGGGATTTGATATTAATGGTCTCTTAAAATCTTTATATATAATACTATATTGATATTGTGGGATTTGATATTAATGCTCTCTTAAAATAAATATATATATATATATATATAAAGAGACCATTAATATCAAATCCCACAATATCAATATAGTATTTCTTATTAGCTTATACAACAAGTATTTACAGTTAACATAACATATACCATAGTTGTTATAGCGAATTTTACATTTTAAGTATATTATAATTTTACCTAAATATCAAATCTTAAAAATTGATATTGTGTGAAAAAATCATAATTCATATAGCTCATATGACATCAAATAACACATATACATACAAAGCATAAAATTGAATTAACACAATTTACTAAAATTGTTCTTGAAAATTAAATACATCTACCTCTTAGACACTGAATTGAATTTACTTGATTCTGATGAATTTTTCATTCAACGCTTTTCCATCTGTTTACAATGTTCAAACACCATCAACGGGTCCACTACATCCTTTCTTCAGCGTGTCTTTGTTCTCCTCTGTCTTTTTACCTTCATCATTTCTTCTCTCTATATCCCCCCCTGCACCCTTCTATTCCTTTTTTAAAGCCATTTTTTTTAAGAGTTTTAATATTTTTTAAATACAACATGAATTTCTTTTTCTTTTCTTTTTTATTCCATATATTTTCTTTATTTTTTTTATTTTTATTTTTCCTCTTACCTTGTTTTTCCACTTAATTAGAATTTATTATATTTTATTTCTTTTATTATAATTACAATAATTAGAATATTTATTAATTAAATTAACATCCCTAGATGTCATGATGGTTTAATGATACATCATTAATCAAAAAATCTAATTTAGTCTAGTTAGGCAAAACATGTTACTAACAGTCTTTGATGGACATATCGCAAGTCACGCAAAGAAAATTTCATAAAACTATTAAACTATGCTAGCAACCATGTTAAACTAGCTAATGCAAGCAACATCAAAAAATATTATGCTAACCATTAATAATGTATCTAATCTTATACTGACTAATGTGGTGTGTGTAGGGTAGTAGCTAATTTCTTTATCGTCCTCTAACATCTCGATCTACACCACCCTCTCTGATGATGTTCTCCCTCCATCATGCTCTGATGGGATGAGTTCTCCTGTGTCAACCTCACAACAAGCAAATAGTTAGATCATTACATCAGGATATACATACATCATAAATTGTAGATAAAATAATAAATCAACATATTTGTAATGTAAATACATACATTTTAGCTAACTCATAGCAAAACAAATAGGTACCCTAAGCAATATCCTACTTCCCATAATAGTATATATCTTAAAACTTAGTCAAAAATATAACCAAATCAAATGTGTCACCTATAAATATCTACAGTTAGTCAAACAATTTACTTACCAAAGAATCAAGGTGTAACATCATTCCCTTCTAAAGCTAGTCATTGTACCAAATGATTCTTATCAATTATAAATTTTGAATTAAAAATATTATTTTGCACTGCAATAACATGGTATACAATATCAAATTAAGTAAATAATTAAGAAATTACTTGTAGAACTCATCATAATTCTTTCAAATTGTACTATTCTTGGAGTATTGATCCCACAAGACCCTGATATGTGACATCTTACTATTATGCAAACCAGATTTACAAGTGTCACTTACTCTAAATATTTCTATCATGACCACCTCAAAGACCAGAACTGTTAAGACAAGCCTACATATTATAAGATTGTCCACTTTTGTTTCCTTGAAGGGTCCCATATATCTCAATGAAATTTTTACTGACTTTTCAAGAGCACATAAGATCATCATACCAGCCAAAATAAATGACAAGGGAGAGTTCCATAAAATATTATATTCCATTTGCACTTCTCTAACCTAGAGAGTTTTTTCATTCTAAAGAAAAGTGATTAGAAAACCTGGTAAGAATGATGTGTATAAGTTAATATTATCGCTACCTCACATAGCTCTTGATAAGTATAACATGTCAATACTATCACTACTCCACGAATCCCCTGACAAGTATGACAATGAATAGGAACTAAAAATATTACATTTCCAATGTATACAAAGTTAAGGAATAAGCAATCCACAGTACACATGCATATGGCCATATGACTAAATTTGACAAGTTTGTCTACCAAATTTTAAATTCAACAAGTCCATCTATCTGATCTACACTCATTAACTATTGATTCAATGTGAAGCTAAGTAGGATCCACTCATATCGCTTAGTACTCACGTTCTTAATTCACCACTCTTCCCTTATGCCTCCATGACCTAGTGATCTCTAAAATGTGCACAAAGTTCAATGAACCATAAATTCATACTAACAAATCATATAAATCAATACTATATGCAAAATAATTCTAGATGTATCAACATACATACAAGATAAATCATACAATCAATCTATAATTATATTAAATTGCCACTAACTAAACATAACTAGTATCATATTTTTCAGCTTAACTTATAGTGTTATATTCATATTTAAGAGAAAATAATGTTAAAATTAACATGACATACAAAGGATAAGGGTCACACCATCCTTTCAAACTTATAAAAGAACAAGCGAGACATTGTCTCCCTGCTTGCTCAACTAGTACACAAGTTAAAAAGAAATTATCTCAATCCTTAGATTGACAAGATGTTCTGCACATCCTATACTCTACTTGCTTCTGGTGAAAGTTATAAAAATAAATCTTCAAAACAATATGATTTAAGCCAAAAAAATAACAATATCAATCTAATCAAGGGTGAATAAGAACATAATAATTATAATCAACTTATAGTTCTTAATCTAGAATTTAATATATAAACAAGGTTTGCCACTCCATGTGGTATAAAATCACAGGTTAGATAAATTAGTGACCTTAAAGATTCACAAGTGAAAAGTAGATAACTATCATCTCAAAAACTCTTACATACCCTCACAAGGTAAAAATAAAACACTACAACTCAATGTTACCAAAACACTACCTACTTACCAAATCTGTAAGTATAATATCACAATCTATTTTCACAACTGAGAGTAATAAAATACTAACCACAATGATGTATCAATCCATCCAATTCTACAACTTCTATCTCAACAAGAAGTAGAAGATACTATTTCATGAACTCTAAGGAATATGATCCAAGACAACATTGTAGAACCAAGTTCCTGTTTAAGAGAACACTAAATCAACAGCATGAAAATATGAATACTCTCAGTAGTTTATAATGATGTCAAAGAATAATGAGATGATAACAACTCACCTCTAAGATAAATAGGACAGGTAAAACTTCTTCCCTATCCACATAACTTAAGGGTGTCAATCCTTAAACAAACTCCTAACACATAGGAATTCTTAACTAAAACATCTACACTCTACTACAAAAAAATTTCCACTACCCTAGGTAGTACTTAAACTAAAATTGGTCTTATAATATATTTCATTCCCAAGATTTATGTATATAAGAAATAAAAACTAAAACACATATATTTAAGTGAGAAGCATCTACTTATTAAACACTCACAACACAAAACACAAATGAAGAAGGTGACTTGATTACTAAGAAAGATGTAATCACACTTGAGGTGTTTGATCTAACTTACCAAACCATGGCAGAAATCTCTTGCTTATAACTCATGAACTACGTTGTGTATTCACCTACTCAAACCTCATATTCAACCATCACCCTTGGGGCACTCAATAAACCAACACCTTAACAACTCAAAAGGGTACGAGTGCTCCTAAGGATACACACTCAATGTTCTCCACACATATTTCATGAATATCACATACTTACAAGAGTCACCAAACTATATAGAAATATCTACTAAGTCTCAAAAATCCAATCATGGTGTAACATGGTTTCACACTGAGGCACCATAAATCCAAAATATCAGTGCAATACTTCATGTCACTAGGTTCACAGTGGTGAACAGAAAGACATAAAAATGTTAATGGATTCATTAGGTCCTAAAGTTCAAGTCACAACTCTGATACCACATGTAACAATCCCACTGAGATCAACTAAAAATACATAAAAATATTATTCTTATTAAACACATATATCAAAAATAGATTACCCCACGAGAATCTACAAAGATCATAAAAAATACTCAAAGCATGTTAATAAAAAACAAGCATATTACATCACATATCACTAATCTCTAATATCATGAGAGCACATCATAATGCAAATATAGAATATAATTATATTAACTCAGCGATGACTGGTGGCTGTCAATATACAATAATAAATAATTACAACTCTTCGTGACAATCATAAATAATAAGACAATTCAATACAATGTATATATAAGATACATGACATCTCTGAAGCATAATTCCTAAATTCAAGTATCTATGATAATCTCAAGTGTCATATCGATAAGTAATATTGTTGTAGGTAGAGCATTATCCGAACATTTTTCACATCAACCACAAACCAATGATCCCCCTTACTAATACCATTAGAAAATGGCCCTCTCTTCATGGATGAGTAGATAGTGATGGTATGGGATTTCAGAGAGACAAGTAATTACTCATGTGTTATATAATTTTTAAAGCTAAACATGCAGTGTATCATAGAAAACAATTCTATTGCAAGATATCGAATAAACATGTAAATCATACTCATAAAATGATAATGTCTCACTAAACATACTTTGGCCCAAAGTTTTAAAAATAATAAATAATAACAATCTATAGATCAATCAAATTTAAACACACCACTTAATTGGACTACTTTCATTTGTCATTGTGATATTAGTGAGCTAGTGAAGTCCATCTCACTCTTTACTCTATATCGGCAATACAGATTGGTCAAATACAATTCAACCACAAGATTCATTTACATTCTACTAGTAAGCACATTATATAACATATTAAATATGAGAGTAACCAAATCATACATTTATTCTGTCAAATGTATGAATGAATCTTACATTAATTTTTATCTCATACTAAAAATAATGACTATAGTGTATACCATCTAGGTAAATACACATTTAACTTTAGATTTTCGCTATCATAATTAGTTTTCACACACACTACTCCTTATGATAACCCATATATTACCATAATCATGTATTCTAAAACATAACTACTAGTTTTTCACAATCAATCATATAAAGTAGACTTAAATACATAGAAATATAAGCTTATATTTAAGTAACTAGACATAACAAACTAAGTCGCATTTTTCATGGAACACAATAATATACTAATTTAGCATACACTACACTTTCAAAGACATATGCACACACATACAAAGTCCTACTAACTGTCACAAAACACATTATTTGTAGTAATAACCATCATGTTTATACATTAAATCAGTCAAATATAGGTGTGAGTCTAGACATAACAATTACAGTATGATCCAAGCATAACATACATTTATACTGTAGTATTTTATAATATCTCATATTATCATAGTTCACAACTACATAAAAATACATAACCCAACTTACGTTTTCAAGAATCAAATGATCTACATGGATAACAATAAGCAAGCAAGTACAGGATTATCCCACCCGAGTATACCCTAAGTTTAAATTGTATACCAGAATTTCAAAACAATATAACTTATAAGTACGTATCAAGATGCACCATTATATACTAGATATAACCAAGCTTTTATACATATTAACACTCCCATAACATATTCTGTACAAAAGTATTCAATATTAAATTCATATAACTAACAGCCAATCAATCATTTGTAGTGATATAAAGAGCTCATAAATCCGTTATAACATTCACTTAAACATCTTATTCTATTTTTTAAAAGACTATTTAATATGGTTATGGTTTTGGTCCTTCGAACACTTGATGACTAAATAAAATCTTACTTCTAGATACAAGCTTAGTAATATGACCCGACACAATCATTTTCATTATGTAATTATGTTGCATACTTAAATCCATGTGTAGATAAATCAAAATAAGATTCAACATACAGGGAACATAAGATAATCTAATTTATCATCTATTATAGTTTTTAAGGGTTTGAATGCATGCATTCAATAACTTAATTTTTACCTAATTTTTTAACATATTTTATAATTCACTTGTGAAATTATAACTATAAAAATACACCCCTATGAATAAATACATATACACATGTATTCCTTATTAAGCATATTGAAACTTGTTATGTTCACATCTCGTGTTTGATTCACAAATTACATGATAAAAACTCTTCAAATTAAAATTATGACTACATTGGGTTCTCTACTAATCCCATACCTCATTAAACCCTCTAAGGATAAATTAACCAAACGCAACACCTATAGTTGTTGGTATTCCCAAGGAGATTTTCATGAGATTATCAACCATTTAATATCGAAAATATTGTCTATGTTTAAAAATCTGACAATCATTCTTAATCAAACTTAAAACTTCTATATAAGTCTAAGAATATTAGGTTCAAGTTCACGAACTTAAACCCACATAACAAGAACTATCCTCTTTATTTACTATATACGGATTTAGCTATTATTCAAATTTATAAATGATTCAACCCAATAATATAAACAGCGATCTTCCAAAAAAAATTCTAAAGCATTTTCTTGAATAGTATGTACTCTAAATACCATGCTTAAATAAAGCCTTAATTTAAATAATCATTAATCCACATTGAAATAATACATGGACACTAAGCACTATGGATTTAATAGGCTTTTTGTTTAGAGAGAGAAAGCAAGATATATTCTTGTAAGGTGTCGACCTAGACTTAAATCCCATAAGCAAATTTATGTGTTATACAATTCAACTACAACCCTTATTGTCCAGTCATGACCATAGATAAGTGGAGTCAATATGCTTTATTTAACTCAGTGATACCCATTTAATTACAGCAACTCCTTAAAACTCACAAGTTGAGTAAAATAATATAAATTGACTCAGTTAAATCATACACACTGACAAATCGTGACACCATCAACAAGATATAGATATATACACAATAAGATATAGTTACACATTATCAATCTTCAGCAACTTAATATTGGACGATCCTCTTACCCATAAGTATATTTTTATGTAATATGCTACAGATTAAAATAAACAGTGACGCAATACTTCAATATCCATTGAGAAAAAGTCATATAGTGATGCCAATTAACATACAGAGTTGTGAATTTACTAGTTCAGAGGCCCACGAATTATATTAATTAGTGATTCAATTATATATCAAGCATTGGATGTTATATGACAATTAAAATCGTTGCACATATAAATCTCTGCATATTAAATTAGTTAATTTCGTCAAGGGCAATTATAAAATTATTGCACATAAATACAAGTCACTGCACTTAAATAAAATCATTGTTTTTGTCAATTCAAAAATGCAATTTTATGTCCGTACTCAAAAATATATAAGTTACAATTCAAAATTCGATCAGAGGTTTTCATTGTGTTATAATTTTATCATAAAAGTGATTTTACATCGACTAATATTCATAAGGAATAGCGGTGAGTTATATTTATAGGTACAACAACGATTTGGGTATTACTATGATTTGGATTTTACCATTATAACAGTGATTTGGTTCTTAATATGATTTAGATTTTAATATTATAACCGTGATTTGAGTATATATATATATAGAATTTAAGAGGCCCTTCATTCATATTAAATCCCATAATATCAATATAGTATTCCTTATTAGCTTATACAGTGAGTACTTACAATTAACATAACCTATACCATAGTTGTTATAGTGAATTCTACATTTTAAGTATATTATAATTTTACTCAAATATCAAATCTTAAACTCATTGTTGTTATAGACTTACCACAAAAATTGATATTGTGAGAAAATCATAATTCTTATAGCTCATATGACCTTAAATAACACATATGCATACAAACCACACAATTAAATTAACACAATTTACTAACATTATTCTTAAAAATTAAATGCCTCGTCTACCTCTTAGATGTTGAATTGAATTTACTTGATTCTGAAGATTTCTCTATTTGATATTTTTTCATTTGTTTACAACGTTCAAATGTCATCTACCAATCCACTACATCCTTTCTTCATCTTGTTTTTGTTCTCCTCTGATTTTTTACCTTCATCCTTTCTTCTCTCTATATTCCCCTCTTGCACCCTCCTATTTCTTCTTTAAAGCCATTTTTTTTTAGATTTTTAATATTCTTTACATACAGCATGATTTTTTTTTTTTAATTTTGTTCCATATATTTCTTTTATTTTTTAATTTTTTATTTTATCTCTTACCTTGTTTTTTCACTTAATTAGAATTTATTATATTTTATTTCTTTTATTTTAATTACAATAATTAGAATATTTATTAATTAAATTAGCATCCCTAGATGTCATGATGATTCAATGATACATCATTAATCAACAAGTCCAATTTAATTTAATTAAGCAAAACATGTTACTAATATTTTTTAATGGGCATATTGGCAAGTCACGCAAGGCAAATTTCATAGAACCATTAAATTATGCTAGCAACCATGTTAAACTAGCTAATGCAAACAACATCAAAACATGTTATGCGAACCATTAATTATGCATCTAATCTTGTGTTGGCTAATATGTTATGTGCAGGTTACTAACTAGTTTCTCTATCATCTTCTGACATCTCGATCTACGTCACAATCTCTGATGATGCTCTCCCTTCATCACGTTCTGAGAGATGAGTTTTTCTGCATCAACCTCACAACAAGCAGGTAGTTAGATCATTACATCAGAATATACATACATTATAAATTGTAGCTTAAATAATAAATCAACATGTTCATAATGTAAACACATACACTATAGTTAGCTAAGCACAGCAAATAAATAACCTAAGTAATATCTTACTGCCTATAACAGAATATATCTCGAAACTTTGTCAAAAATATAACCAAATCAGATGTGTGAACTATAAATATCTACGAATAATCAAATAATTTACTTAGTGAAGAATCGAGATGTAACATCTTTTCCCCTAAAACTAGTCATCATCCCACATGACTCTTATTAATTATAAATTCTTGATTAAAAACATTATTATGTACTGTAATAACATGGTATATAATATCGAATTAAGTAAATAATTGAGAAATTACTTGTAGAAGTCATCGTAGTTCCTTCAAGTTGCACTATTCTTAGGGTATTGGTTCCACAAAATCCTGTTATGTGACATACTACTATGTAAACAAGATTTATGAATGTCACTCTGAATGTTTCTGTCATGACCACTTTGGGGTTTGAAACCGTCAAGACAAGCCTATATACTATAAGACTGTCCACTTCTATTTCCTTAAAGGGTCCCACATATCTTAGTGAAAGTTTCACTGACTTTTCAAGAGCACATAAGATCATCATATCAACCAAAACAAATGACCAGAGAGAGTTCTATAAAATCTTTTAGCCCCTCTGCACATCTCTCTAACTAAGAGAGTGTTTTTCTCATTCTGAAAAAAATTGATTAGGAACCCTGACAAGAATGATGTGTATAGGTTAATACTATCACTACCTGCACATTTCAATTTTGTCACTAATCCATGGAGCTCCTAATAAGTATGACGATGAATAAGAACTGAAAATACTACATATCCAATGTATATGAAGTTAAATAATTAATATTTCATAGTACACATGCATATGCCCATATGATTGAATTTGACAAGTCCATATGTCAAATTATGAATTCAACAAGTCCCTCTATCGGATCTAAATTTAATAACTACCGAGTCGATGTGAGGCTAAATAAAATTCACTCCTATCGCTTAGTACTCATGTTCCTAATTCACCACTCTTCCCTTAGGCCTCCATGACCCAGTGATCTCCAAAATGTGCACAAAGTTCAATTAATCACAAATCCATACTAACAGATCATATAAAGCAATATTATATGTCAGATAATTTTAGATGTATCAACATACATATAAGAGAAATCATACAATTAATCTGTAATTGTATTAAATTGCTAATAGCTAAACATAACTAGTATCATATTTTCTAGTTTAGCATATAGTGTTATATTCATAGTTAAGAGGAAATAATCTTAAAATTAACATGACATACAAAAACTAAAGGTCACACCATCATTTCAAACTTAAAAAGGAATAAGCGAGACATTGTCTCCCTCCTTGTTCAACTAGTACACAACAAGTTAAAAAAAAATTATCTCAACCACTAAATTGGCAAGATGTTCCACACATCCTATACCCTACTCGCTTTCCACAAAAGGTACAAAAATAACTCTTCAAAACAATATGCTTTGAGCCAAAAAGAGAATAATATCAATCTAATCAAGGGTGAATAAGAATATAATAATTATAATCAACTTATAATTCTTAATTTAGAATTTAATAGATAAACAAGGTTTCCTACTCCACGTGATATAAAATCATATGTTAGATAAAGTAGTGGCTCTAAAGAGTCACAAGTGATAAGTAGAGAACTATCATCTCAAAAACTCCTACATACCCTCACAAGGCAAAAATAAAACACCACAACTCAATGTTGTCAAAACACTACGTACTTACCAAATATGTAAGTATAGTATCACAATCTATTTTCACAAACGGGAGAAATAAAATACTAATCACAAGGATGTATCAATCCATCCAATTCTACAACTTCTATCTCTATAAGAAGTAGAAGACACTATTCCATGAATTCCAAAGAATATGGTCCAACACAACATTGCAGAAACAAGTTCTTATTTAAGATAACACTAAATCAACATCATGAAAATATGAATACTCTCAGTAGCTTATAATGATGTCAAAGAATAATGAGATAATAACAACTCACCTCTAATATAACTAAGAGAGGTAACAATTCTTCCCTATCCACATAACTTAAGGGTGGCAATCTTTAAACAAACTCCTACCACATGATTTATTAACTAAAACATCTACACTCTACTACAAGAAAATTTCCACTACCCTAAGTGGTACTTAAACTAAAAATGGTCTTATAAGATTTTTCATTTCTAAGATTTATGTATATAAGACATAAAAATTAAAGCACATATATTTAAGTGAGAAGCATCCCGTTCTTATTAAACACTCACAACACAAAACACAAATGATCAAGGTGACTTGATTACAAAAAAAGATGTAATGATACTCGAGGTGTTCGATCTAAGTGACCAAACCATGGTAGAAATCTCTTGTTTATAACTCATGAACTACGCTATGTACTCACCTACCCAAATCTCACATTCAACCATCACCATTGGGACACTCGATAAATCAACCACATAACAATTCAAAAGGGTATGAGTGCTCTTAAGGGTACACCTTCAATGTTCCCCATAGACATTTCACGAATTTCACATACTTACAAGAGTCACCAAACCATATAGAAGGATCTACTAAGACTCAAAACTCTAATCATGGTGTAACATAGTTCTGAACTGAGGTGCCATAAATCTAAAATACCAATGCAATACTTCATGTCACTAGGTTCACACTGGTGAACAGAAAGACAAAAACGCTAATGGACTCATTAGGTCCTAGAGTTCGAGCCATAGCTCTAATACCATATGTAACAACCCTGCTAAGATCAACAAGAAATACATGAAATTTTTATTTTTTTATTAAACACATATACCAAAAATAGATTACACCACGAGAATATACAGAGACCATAAGAAATACTCAGTGTGTTAATAACAAACAAGCATATTACATCACATATCACTGATCTCTAATATCATGAGAGTACATTATAATGCAAATATAAAAATTAAATATATTAACTCAACTACGACTGATACAAGTCTACAGCGACCATTGTCAATGTATAATAATAAGTAATTACAACTCTTCATGACAATATTCAATAAGAAGTACAATTCAATACAATGTACATATAAGATACATGACTCCCTAAGAGTATAGTTATTGAACTCAAGTATCTGTAACAACCTCAAATATCATCTCAATAATAGTAATGTTGTGGGGAGGGAGAGTATCATCCGAATGTTTTTTCACACCAACCACAGACCAACGATCCCTTGCACTAATCCCATTAGGAAATGGCCCTCCCTTCATGGATGAGTAGACAGTGACAGCATAGGAATCTGGAGAAACAAGCAAGTAACCGTGTTGTATGATTCTTAAAACTAAACATGCACTGTATCGTAGAAAATCATTCTATTACAAGATATCGCACAAACATGTAAATCATACTCATGAAATGATAATGCCTCATTAAACATACTTTGGTCTAAAGTTTTATGAATAATAAATGATAATGATCTATAGATCAATCAAATTTATACACATCACTTGATCAGACCATCTTCATCTATCATTGTGATACTATTAAGTCAATGAAGTCCATCTTACTTCTTACTCCATTTTGACAATGCAAATTGATCAAATATAATTCAGTCACAAGATTCATTTACATCTTACTAGTAAACACATCATATAACATGTTAAACATAGGAGTAACCAAAGCATACATTTATTCTGTCAAACGTATAAATAAATCTTACATTAATTTATATCTATACTAGAAATAATGACTATAGTTTATACCCTCTGGATAAATACATATTTAACTGCAGATTTTCGCTACTGCAATTAGTTTTCACACATACTACTCCCTATGATAACTTATATTACCATAGTCTATTATTTTAAAACATAACTATTAATTTTTCACAATCAATTATATAAAATAGTCTTAAATACATGAAAACATAAGCTTTTATTTAAGCAACTAGTAAAACGAGTCACAATTCTCACAAAATGTAATAATATATTAACTTAACATACGCTACACTCTTAAGGTTATATACATGCATATACAAAGTCCTACCAACTGTCACAAAACATATTATTCGTAGTAATAACCATCATGCCTACATTAAATTAATCAAATGTAGGTGTGAGTCTAGACATAAAAATTGCAATATGTACCATTTGGGTACAACATACATTTATATTGTATCTTCACAACTATATAAAAATACATAACTCAACTTATGTTTTCAAGAATCAAACAATCCACATAGATAACAATAAACAAGGGATTATACCACTCAAATATACCATAAGTTTAAACTACATACTAGCATTCCAAAGTAACATAACTTTTAAGCATGCATCATGATACACTATTATATACTAAATATAACCAAGTATTTATACATATTAACACTCTCATAACATGTACTACACAAGTATTCAATACTAAATACATATATCTAACAGTCAATCAATCATTTACAGTGAAATAAAGAACTTATAAACATGTTATAACATTCACTTAAATATTTCGTTATGTTTTCTAAAAGACTGCTTAATATGATTATGATTTTGATCCCTCAAACCCCTGATGACTAGATAAAATCATACTTCTAACTACAAGCTTAGCCATATGACCCGACACAACCATTTCTATTATGTAATTATGGTGCAGACTTAAATCCATGTGTAGATAAAGTAAAACAAGATTCAACACACAAGAAACATAAGATAATCCAATCTAGCATCTGATATATGTTTTAGGAGTTTGAATACATGTATTTGATAACTTAATTTTTATGTAATTCCTTAATATAATTTATAATCCAACTGTGAAATTATAACTATAAAAATATACCCCTATGAATAAATACATATATACATGTGTTACTTATTAAGCATACTTTAACTTGTTATGTTCACATCTCATGTTTGATTCACAATTTACATGATAAGCAACTCTTCAAATTAAAATAAGGAATACATCGAGTTCTCCACTAATCTCATACTTCGTTAAACCCTCTAAGGATAAATTAACCAAACATAACACCTACAATTGTTGGTATTTTCAAAGAGGTTTTCGTGAGATTATTCAACCATTTAATATCTAAAAAGTTGCCTATGTTTAAAAATCTCACAGTCATTCTTAATCAATTTTAGAACTTCTATATAAGTCTAAGAATACTAGGTTCAAGTTCATGAACTTAAACTCGCATAACAAGAACTATCCGCTTTATTTATTATATACATATTTGACTATTATTGAAGTTTATAAGTGATTCGACCCAATAATATAAACAGCAATCTTCCTAATTTTTTTTTAATAGTATTTACTCTAAATACCATGCTTAAATAAAGCCTTGATTTAAATAATTCTTAATCCACATAAAATTAACACGTGGATACTAAGCACTATGAATTTAATAGTCTTTTTTTTTAGAGAAAGAAAGATATATTCTTGTAAAGCGTCGACCCAACCTTAAATCCCATAAGCAAATTTATGTGTTATACAATTCAACTACAATCCCTATTGTACAACCGTGACCATATATAAGTGGCACCAATATGTTTTATTTAAGTCAATGATACCCATTTAATTATGACTCTTTAAAATTCACAAGTTGAGTAAAATAATATAAATTGACTCAATTAAATCATACAGACTGAAAAATCATGACACCATCAGCGAGATATAGATATATACACAATAAGATATAGTTACACAGTATCAATCTTCAGCAACTCAATATTGGGTGATCCTCTTACCCATAAGTATAGTTTTATGTAATATACTATAGATTAAAAGAAGCAGCAATGCAATACTTTAATATTCGTTGAGAAAAGGTCATATGGTGATGTCAATTAACATACAGCGCTGTGAATTTTACCAATTCAATGACCCACTAATAATATTAATTAGTTATTCAATTATATATCAAGCATTGGATGTTATATGACAATTGAAATCATTGCAAATATAAATCTCTACATATTAAATTACTTAATTCCGTCAAGTGCAATTATAAAATTGTTGCACATAAATACAAGTCACTGCACTTAAATATAATCATTGTCTTATCAATTCAAAAATATAATTTTATCTCTATACTTTAAAATATATAAGTTGCAATTCGTAATTCGGTCAGAGATTTTGGTTGTGTTAGAATTTTATCCTAAAAGTGATTCGACATCGGCTCATATTCATAAGAAATAGAGGCGAGTTGTATTTATAGGTACAACAGCGATTGGGTATTACTATGATTTGGATTTTACCATTATAACGATTTGTTTTTTGCTATGATTTAGATTTTAATATTCTAACAATGATTTGGGTAAAGATTTTAGCTTTTATATATATATATATATATATATATATATATATATATATATATATTAAGAGGCCCTTCATTCATTTCGAATTTCACAATATTGATATAGTATTCCTTATTAGCTTATACAGAGAGTATTTACAGTTAACATAATGTATACCATAGTTGTTATAACGAATTATACATTTTAGGTATATTATAATTTTACTCAGATATCAAATCTTAAACTCATCGTTGTTATAGACTTACCACGAAAATCAATATTGTATGAGAAAATCATAATTCATATAGCTCATATGACCTCAAATAACACATATACATACAAAGCACAAAATTGAATTAACACAATTTACTAAGATTATCCCTGAAAATTAAATACATCACTTACTGCTTAGATATTGAATATAATTTACTTAATTCTAATGAAATCTCCATTCCATGATTTTTCGTATGTTTACAACGTTTAAATGCCATCAACCAGTCCACTACATCCTTTTTTCAGCGTGTCTTTGTTCTCTGCGTTATTACCTTCATCTTTTCTTCTCTCTATATCCTCTACTTATCACGAAAATCGATATTGTGTGAAAAAATCATAATTCATATAGCTTATATGACCTCAAATAACATATATACATATAGAGCACAAAATTAAATTAACACAATTTACTAAGATTATCCCTGAAAATTAAATACATCACCTACCTATTAGATATTGAATTGAATTTACTTGATTCTAATGAATTCTCCATTCCACGCTTTTTCGTATGTTTACAATGTTCAAATGCCATTAGCAGGTCCACTACATCCTTTTTTCATCTTGTCTTTGTTCTCCTCTACATTTTTACCTTAATCTTTTCTTCTCTCTATATCCCCTCCTGCGCCCTCATTTCCTTCTTTAAAGCCATTTTGTTTTAGATTTTTAATATTATTTAAATACAGCATGACTTTTTTTTTTTTTTTAATTCCATATATTTATTTTATTTCTTATGTTTTTATTTCCTCTTACTTTGTTTTCCACTTAATTAGAATTTATTATATTTTATTTCTTTTATTCTAATTACAATAAATAGAATATTTATTAATTGAATTAACATCCCCAAATGCCATGATAGTTTAATGATACATCATGAATCAACAACTTCAATTTAGTTTAATTAAGCAAAACATGTTACTAACGGTCTTTAGTGGGCATATTCGCAAGTCAGGCAAGACAAATTTCATATAACTATTAAACTATGCTAGCAACCATGTTAAACTAACTAATGTAAACAACATCAAAACATGTTATGCTAACCATTAATTATGCATCTAATCTTGTGTTAACATTTATGCCACAACAGAGTTAAGATTTCAAATGGCTGCTCTGGATCCCGCACGCGCGCGACCTCAAAATTTGAAGCCGGTAGCCGTGGAATGTGGTTAATGCTACGGGAGGGTCGTCCTCTGTGTGTGGGGGAAGGGTTCAGATCGCCCCTATTACGATTTCTTCAACGGATGGGGGCTCTATCCCAGTGACGCGTTTTGCTAAAGGATCTCCTGTTCATGGTTCAGGCCTAGGCTCCAGGGGACGAACTTTTGCTGATGTGGCTGCTTTCGAAGCCGGATTACACGATGTTCTTCCTCTTGCATCATCTGGGTTTTCTCATGTTTCGCTTGTAAGTGATATAAAACCTGTTAGGGTAACTCTAGATCCTAAAACAGTTGACGAAATCTTCGAACGGGTAGAAGATTTTTCCTCTCATGCTGCTATTTTTCGTTTCTGTGGCTTTTGGCCCTCTCTTGCAGATCTACATGGCTGGATCTCCAGGACCTGGTTGCCACTTATTGAAGAAAATGTCGAAATCTTCCCATGCGTTAAAGGTTTCTTTATAGCTTTCTTCCAAAGCTCCGAGGACAGAAGGATAATCTTGTGCAACAATAACTTTTTTATGGCAGGGCAAATATCCTCTCATGGCCAAACGGTGGCATATGGATTTTAATCCTCTTACGGAAACCTTTAACAAGATCCCTATCTGGGTTCGGCTCCCTAATCTACCAATACATCTTTGGCATGAATCGGTTTTTAAAACCATCGGAAATGCTATAGGAGATTTTTTATTTGTGGATGAAAATACTTCGAATTATTACCATTCGACCTGCGCACGCTTAATGGTTGAGGTGGATGTTTCTAAGGGCCTTCCTGAAGAGATTTGTCTAGATTCCCCAAGGGGTAATTAGACACAAATGTTGGATTTTGAGGGTTTACCTTTTCGGTGCAAAAAGTGCCACCTGACGGGTCATATTGTTGCTCGTTGTACGGCTAGGAAATCTAAATCCAGACGACCACCTTCTTGGTGGTCTGAGGTTTCCTCCAAACATTACATAGCTAAACAACGCATGAAAGCTCCAGCTGATCCTAAGAATGAAGGTAGTATCCATTTTGAGCCGATGGTTGAGAAGGATTCGCTGGTGAAAGATTCTATTGAAGGTCCTGTGGAGACCGGGATTAGTGATCTTTCTGAGCCAGTTGTTGAGGAGGCTTTGGTCTCTTCCCCTGTTTTGGAGGAACTTCCTAGGAGCTAGACTTTCGCTGGTTTTCAAAAGGATTTTGCCGAGGCTTCTGTGTCCCCTGGGCTTCATGGATCATTGTCTTCTGAGGCATGGATTGCTGAGGCAGCTAAGGTAGAGGATGGATGGACAGCAGTTAAGAGGAAGAAGTCTAAGCCTTTGGTCCCCCCTCTAGATATGAATCTTCGATCGTGTAAAAAAAAAAATCTCATTTGTATGGGAGGTTTTGTAGGATGCTGATCCTGTCTATTGGCGTTCCGTTCCGTTTCGTGTTTTGTCAGCTGTTTCAACTGGTCTTTTTTGTTGTTTTCAGGTTCCTGTTTAACCTGGTTTTACTTTTACTGGTTTCAGGTTTTTTTTTAGAAACCTGGTTGTGCTTAAAGGTTTATCTTTCTTTTGATGTAAAGGGTTTCGGGGCCCCTTCAAAACCTGATTTTACCTTAATCTAAAACTAATGTGGTGTATGTAGGGTACTAGCCGGTTTATCTGTCATCCTCCGACATTTCGATCTACGTCATCCTCTCTAATGATGCTCTCCCTCTATCATGCTCTGAGAGATGAGTTATCTGACGTCAACTCACAACAAGCGGGTAGTTAAATCATTACATCAGAATATACATACATCATAAATTGTAGTTGAAATAACAAATCAACATGTTTGTAATGTAAACATGTACACTATAGCTAGCTCATAGCAAAGTAAACATGTAACCTAAGCAATATCTCATTGTCCATAACAATATATATTTTGAAACTTATTCAAAAATATAATCAAATCAAATGTGTCAGCTATAAATATCCACGGATAATCAAATAGTTTATTTAGCGAGAAATCGGGATGTAACATCCGAGAACCACATGATCCGAGAACATCTTTTGACGGTGCATGCACCACCTGTTTCTCAGAAAAAGGGTGAACCTGAGGCCAAACCTCACAATGGCAACAATGATGGTTGGACCATAGTCACCAACAAAAATAATAACTCATCAAAAGGTGGTGGCATGCCACAAGCTTCTTCATATAGACCTAATGTGAACAATCATGCCTCGGCATCTGCTCACAAATCTATTTTACCTAATAAAGCTTCACCTTTGTTTATATGTACACTACAAGAAGTGGCTTCTCTAGTTAATGCACCACCCTCAACTCCACCATCACAACCCTCTCCTAGGGTGAACATCTCATAAGAAGAACAGAGTTTGGTCGCCTTGAATCACAAATCAATTTTTTGATGTTCTCGAAGTCCCTCTCATGCCCCTAAGGAGGAGGAATATATGGCTCATAAGAGACAACTGTTTAAAATGAGTGACTACGTGCCAAACAAGCCGATGTATAATCGGTTTGTTGTGCTTGAAGATCTTACAAAGGAAAATGATATGCACATCAATGATTCCCAATGATTGTTTACTCTTGGAATGTTTGGGGCCTTGCTTATTCTCCACGTAAGTATGAGATCAAGAACAATTATCAGCATTTTAAAAGTATGAAAATTCTCTAGTTATAAGAGGTAAAGATTTTTACCTTTTTACGGTAGAACGCAACACAAATAATTTGGCCTAGGGTTATTTGTCAGGATACTAGGCATGAAGTTGAGCATGGTGGGGCTATCACTTTATTATCTTCAGAGCTTTCTCAAAACATTATTTTATGGGGTTCGGACCCCAGCCATCAAGTGGTTTGGACCCTTTTTAAATTTGATAATTGCATCATTAGGATTGCTAACTTGTACGCCTCTAATGATGTTGTGGAACGGGCCTCACTTTGGAGATGGTTGGTTGACTCACTTTTTGGCACGCATTGGGTCCTCTATGGTGATTTCAACATGGTGGAATCTATTGAGGATAAGGGCACCTTCCCATGCGTTGGTATATTGGTGAATGAGAGGCTTAGTTCTATATGCATAACAAACTTGAGGTTTTTTATCCCAATCATCATCGGAGGAAAACTCAAATACCCCTAGTTTGTGTGGTCCAATTTTTGACAGGGAGAAGACATGGTGTTTCAGCAACTAGACCAAGCTTTGCTAGCTGAATAAGATCTCTTTTTTTTACCTTGGTGTAAGATCGACCAGTTTCGATCATCCTTGATACTTTTTTATCAAATCACCACCCTATATGTTTCAATATTGAGTGGCCCACACCTCAAGTGAAGCCTATCTTGACTCAATTTTATCTCAATCTTGCTTATCTTAAACATGAAAAAATAGTGGGGCATATAATCAAAATCTGGAACATGATTCCCCAGCCAGAGGGGGGCATTGGCTAGATCCAGTGGGGGTCAGATGCTCTATCTCGCACTACCACCTTTCTTGAGATCTATGGTAAACAAGCTACCTCTTTTTGACATTGTTTGCATAATGCTACAAACTGTGATTACCTTCAGATTTCACAGGTGTTAGAACTATCTCCTTTTAATGTTCAATTTCAAACTCAAGTAGCCCATTGGCGTCACAAGCTTCAAGTGGAGGCCCACAAGGTCAGAGGAGCTCAATTGAGAGCTCGTATGCACTGGTTGAAAATAAGAGACAAAGTCTCTAAGGATTTCTTTGCGCTTCTTCGTCCTAGAAGAGCTACTAATAGAATTAAAGCTGTCAAGGAAGGAAATGTTCGGCTTACCAAACTTCCTAACATTCTCCAAGCTTTTGTTCATCACTATCATGGAATCTTTTCAGCTCGGGCCTCTTCTCTAGAATGAGAAGCGAATCTCAATCAATGTCTTCAGGTTGTTCCTTGTAAAGTTTCCAATCCCCAAAGGATTGACTGTGATAGGCCCTTATCTCTTAGTGATCTCCATGAGGCAGTTAAGCAGATGGCGGTTGACAAAGCCCCTGTGAATTCTACCAGGGTCTTTGGGATACTCTAGGACCTGATCTTCATAAGGGGTATCTTAAAGCTATTTTAACTAATTCTTTAAGACCTCTTATAAATCAGGGTAATATTAAGTTTATTCCCAAAGCTGGTGACCCTAAAATTATCACCAATTGGAGACCTATTACTCTTCTCAACGTCTCCTGTAAGACTATTGCCAAGGCTTTACCCCTCAAGGTTAAATATCTTATTCTTTTAATTGTCAGAAGTGAACAAATTGCCTTTATTCCACACAGATTCATTCTGGATAATGTCATTGTTGTCTAGGAAGGTATGGAATGGGCTCGAGTCTCCAATCAAAAAGCCATGTTTGTTACAATTGATTTTGAAAAGGCTTATGACAGTATTGAGTGGCCCTTTATTCTGACCATGCTACATGCACTTGGCTTTGGCTCCAAATTTGTTCACATGTTCAATGTGCTCTTCCAGGATGTTGGGACATGTATTACAATCAACGGCACTCAATCTTCTCGATTTGAACTTTATCGTTCTATTCAACAAAGATGTCCTTTAGCTCCACGGCACTCAATCTTCTCGATTTGAACTTTATCATTCTATTCAACAAAGATGTCCTTTAGCTCCTTCATTATATGTGCTAGCAACATAGGGCTTTAGCTACCCGTTAGCTAATTACACTGCCAAGGGTTTGGTGAAAGGCATTTCTTTCCCTCAGTTTGACCGATAGTTGTTGAATGGTCATTTTGCGGATGATTCCTTTCTCACTCTTTAAGAGAAAGAAGAGTCAATTAAGAATGATATGGAATGCCTTCATATTTTTTGTTTGGCTTTAGGCTCATCTATTCAATGTAGAAAGACTCAATGTTACTGTCAATCTTTGGGTCCCAAACCTCCTTGACTGGATGGATATCAGTGGTAGTGGCTTCTTCCAATGGTTCAGTTTCAATTCCTTGGCATCCCTTTCGCTTTTCAGGATTTTCCCTATGAGTTATGGTTTTATGTGGTGCAAAGGGTTGAGAAAAAAAATTCTTTATGGATCACAAAGCCTTTGTCTTTAGGTAGCAAATTTTAGATTTGTTCCAAGGTTTTGGTAGCTACGCATGTTTATTACTCCTCATGTTGGGCCCTTTCTAATGTTGCTTATAGTAAACTAGAAAAACTCCTAAGATATTTTCTATTGGCTAATTCTAAAGATCACAAGGGCTTCCACAGAGTTGCCTGGAACATATGTTGTCGACCTAAGGAAGCAGATGGTCTAGGTCTTTTGGATATAAAAATTCAAGGCCTTGTTCTCGGTGTTAAATGGATCGTTAAGGGTCTTTTTGGTGATGAAGCCTGGAAGATTCTTCTTCACCACTATAAGGGTACTTTTGTTGTGCAAAGTCTATGGAAGGCATGGGAAAAGCTTAAACCCCATCTTACTTGGATAGGCGAGGGTTTTAGGAATGGCCTCTCTATTAATTTCCAAATTTCTTTGGTGGTCGCCTTGCTTAAAATTACATGAAGTTCCCTTTGTCTTAGTCCCTTGGGTTAAAGGGTTAAGACTGTTCAGGAAAGGTGTGAAAAATATAGGTGACCTTTTCTATAAGGTGAATCAATCATGGCTCACTTGGTTAAAAATTCTGAACAAATTTTATTTAAATAACTCAGATGCAGAGGCTATAGAAAAAATTCAAGGCTCCATACCTGATGAGTATTTGCACAAGATAGGGGTCAACTCCCATGTTCTTTGGTGGAAGGATTGGCATTGGCCTAAGGCCACTCCTTTCACTCGATATTCTCCTCGTCTAGGTTATAATTTTTAAGCCCCTCAGTGCATTCCAAATGAAATGCTCAACCTCAAATGGAATATTTGTTCCCCTGGGATTTGGGCTAAGTGATTTAGTACTGTGTGGTTTGTTGTCATTGAGCCCAAAAAAGCTCATTTTTTTTGGTGTCTTCTTTATCAGGGCTTGCATGCGGGTGACCGACTCAAGCATCTAGGGGTTTCAAATCCCATCTGCCCTGCTTGTTGGCAACCTGAAACATTTAAGCATTTTTTTTTGGTTTTGCTCTCACGCACAATCTATGTGGTGTTGGATTCATTCCCTCTTTCAGCCTTTCTGACATGAGTTCTTTACATAGAAAATGGCTCACTTGGGGGACTTGACTCAGCGTCCTACAAAATACAACAGATTTGACAAATCTTTCGAGCTGATATTTTATTTCAACTATGGAAAGCTAGAAATTAGTCTTATTTTAATCATGAAGAACTAGAACGTAGTTTTTCAGTTACTAACAAAGTTATTATTCTATCTAATGTTACTCTTCAAATTCAAAGCCAGACTAATAAACTTCACTTGGAACTTGGTCATCTCACACATTTGCTTGACCATTGAGGAAATGCTTCATGCATGGTTAGCCAAGAACCACCTAAGCCACCATGTTATCTTACGCCCCCCCAAGGGTGAGGCCCTGGTACACACTAGCAACGTTCCAGAACTAGACACAAGAGTCGTTCTCTTCATCGATCACCACCTCGATGGTCTTCCTCGTGACGTAGTGGTCCAAGTGGCTCTTCTAGATTTGGAGGAGATGACAGGGGTTGGGGCCCTCCTCCCCTGAATCATGATGGTGAAAATAAGGGTTGGGATCACCCCCCTCAAAATAGATTTCTACGACTGGCTCTAGTAATCTCTCTTGAAAGGCACAAAGATGATGTACTAGAAGCTCAACAAACTGACGGTTGGTAGCCCTTCCCTATGGATGATGATCTTCTTGCTCTAGGAGGATGGGGTGATAAGCCTCAGGGCCTGCCATCTCCATCGCCTCCCTTGACTTTCACGTTTGTTGCCATTGTTAAATTATCCTCTTTGTTCCTTTATGCTCATTTGTTATTTGTGCTTAGTTGTTCTAAACTATTGATGTGATGTTTTTTTTGTGGTCATTTATTCACCACCTTTCGGACTCTTCCCGAGGTGTTTTTTTTCTCGATATAACTTTGCTCATGGGGTGTGACTTCTCCACCCATTTTTTTGTATGTTAGCGTTGTACTATACTCTTATTTTATTAATATATAGATACGCTCTTTAACAAAATTAAAAAAAAAACAAGAGAGGTAAGTGCCACAATAAAGATTGAATTTAATGCATCCATTGCATCCATAGTTTATAAGAAACAAGGGCGTGTAAAGCCTAGTTTATGCCATATTTGCTAAAATATTAAAATTTGTATTCTTGTTTATGTAAGATTTTAAGTTAAGAATGGTAAGATATGCTTTGAAACTTTTCAATAAATGCAATAAACATGTCTTCTACAGGGATTGTGTGTATATATAATATAAATATTGAAATGTGATCACTTCGTTAAATATTCATATAGTATGATGCAATCCAAGAACTTTTTGATTTGTTCCAATATTAACTTCGAAAAAATTTAATATATGTATTCAAATTATAAATATAAAATAAGAGCCATGGAATGGTTAGTATTTGCCAAGTTTTGGAAGTATTTGCTTCAGTTGTGCAAGTGTTAAAGTAATGGGTTCCCAGACAAGGAATCATTTCCTTGTTTTTGTGTCAACTCGACAAATTGTGGAAGGTGTTGGTGGGTTGTTCAAATGTTGATGTGGCATGTTGTCCATACATTTATATGATGGAGTTGGAGGTAGAAAATATATCTATCAAGGCACTAGAGGTAGTGGTTGTTGATGCAAGTTTGTTGATAAGCTCCAACAGGGAGGTGATAAACCCACTCAATTTAGGATCTCAAGAATCGGACTCAATATTAATCATATTTAGCATTCACTCAAATTTGAATTAATATGGTGCGAGAGTTTTAAGGGTCGATTTATTACAAGTAAATTCCAGTAGCATCTCTTTGTAAGATAAATTGATCATAGGAAATAGTAGAAAGCACATTCATCTACAAGTTATCAGTTTTTTTATGACATATCTTGTAAGCTTAAATGGAGGTAAAAAATATATCTATCAAGGCACTAGAGGCAGTGGTTGTTGATGCAAGTTTGTTGATAAGCTCCAACAGGGAGGTGATAAACCCACTCAATTTAGGATCTCAAGAATCGGACTCAATATTAATCATATTTAGCATTCACTCAAATTTGAATTAATATGGTGCGAGAGTTTTAAGGGTCGATTTATTACAAGTAAATTCCAGTAGCATCTCTTTGTAAGATAAATTGATCATAGGAAATAGCAGAAAGCACATTCATCTACAAGTTATCAGTTTTTTTATGACATATCTTGTAAGATTAAATGGTCTACTTGGCACTCATTACATCAGATGAAGGTATTTTGATTGCCTTGGCTTTATGCTTCTCTGATTAACAATGCTAGGAATCATCAAGATTGAAATAGATTGAGAATTATGGGCAAGTCAAGGGATCAGTGCCCAAATTTTTAATGTAAGCGAAGGCTCTTTAATGCCCTTTTTGAAATAATCCTTTCATTCCCTTCTGAAGTTTGATTTTAAAGCACTTTATTCCTCTTTCTCTATTACTAATTAAAATACAATTGTTTTGCTTTGAATGGGAAATGATTAATCTTTGCTTATTGTGCTAGGAAAAGCCATCCTTTACAAGAGGAGTTACCCAAGAGTCCCAGATAATAACCGCATGTATAGAGACAACTTACTTTGACACTAAGAGAACTACAAAATCCATGCTTCCTCTAATGAATCAATTGCCTTTTGGATCAAAGATTGTTAATGTCTCATCGCATGCAAGACTCCTTAAGGTTGTCTCTCATACCCACAATTTGTTTTTTATATACACAAACTCCTTACGATCTACATGTGATCATACTTCCTTTTGGCTTAGATCCTTGGGTTTGAGGTTTAACTATTCCACTTAAAATTTCCGAGGAGCCACATCTAGACTCATTTTGTTTATACATATAGAGCCCTAGAAAGCGAACTAACGGGCTTCATAACAACCAATTCAACTTCAAAATTGTATCAAGCATCTCTCCTTTCTACTGTCTATTATTTTCTACATGGATTTCTATGTTACATTAGATAGATCAGTTGTATAAGGTCTATAAAGCTTCTTGCCTTTCAATGCTTACTCTTGAAAAATAACTGCTAGTAGATGAAATACAGAGCCCAAATGTTGTGCAAAAACCTAGCTCAAGTTTTTGCACCTTCTCTCAAATTGATGGAAAATGGGTTTTTTTTCTTCTCCTAATTGGGTAGCTATATCTAAAAACCATGAGAAAATAAATGTATGTTTCGAAGATTGAGTGACACTTAACTTGATGTTTATCAAGACATTAAATGTTTGTACAGTATCAAAAGCAACACTCTAATAATTGTAGTAATTCATCAACCATCCAAACCAATGCAATGCAATGTGTCAGTAAACATGAAGTTTAATGCTCAAATAAAAGCTCTAATGATTGTTTGATTTCTCTAAATAAATGTAACATGTTCAATAGATAATTGTGAACAATTGAATCCTTTAACTTTCACATGATTCTTCTTAAATACCTTTAATTGATAGTAATTATACCAGAAAATTACCACTCAATAAATGATCACTAGATCTACACTAGTCATGCCTTGGAAAAAGTAGGCATTCGATTGGTTCAAGTAATGACATGGCAATAGCTTTTGTAAGTCGGTATTTAGATTCTAGAAAAATCCAATGTGTCAAAAAGCAGTCTTGTCACCAACATATGCTTTTGGCCATCTCAATAGAGTCCTCTATAGGGTGCATGCATATTCATTTCTATGGTTGTCACGTTAAGCATTGAAAATAAAATTGAGCATGAATCGTTAGCATTCAAATTGATCAGGGAAGGGATTCCCTTAGGGTGGAAAGTTGTATAGGTTTTAACTTAACATTTGAAAGATTGATGTTCTACACAGAGTGCATTCATTTTGACAGCGAACGCCTTGGAGGTACTTTTGCAATGTAGAGCAGAATATATACAAAGTAATTGCAAAATGTTTTGTGTCATGCATTGAGAGGAATATGCTCAATTCATTGTCTTTTATTGTAAGTAAATGCAAGTACGGTCACATGGCCATCTTAGCAAAGAAAATCGAGCAAGAGAAATCACAAGCTGCAACGAAAGAAAAATTGAACTTGTTGAAATTACTTCCCCAAATTTTTAGTACAGGAGTAAAAAAGATTGAGAGATAGGAATGTTATCTTGGCAGTATACAAATACCGATCTGGAGAGTATAATAATAAACTCAAACTGAATAAATCACAATCTGTATGCTCCCAGTGATCTCCATACCCTGTACAAAAATGGATAGCTTTGATATAAGGCCTAGAATTTCAAATTAGCCATCCCTGTCAATTCAAAATTTATTCAAAATAGAAGTCACAAGGTCGAATCCTGCAAGAAGTAAGGCACACATGTCTCATATTTGAAATATAGTAAAATACCTCTTACATGCTAGTAGTACAAGGTAGTTCCATATATTGTAAGCTACCTTGCAGACCATAACCAAGTCGTTATGATATTGTGGACCTTAAAAATATATTATTATTGTTATTAATGATTAACTTGTAAAACAATTTAGATCTAAATTTTAAAGTAAAACGTTGTGTCTTATCTAATATAACTTGAACTTAACCAACACTCACAAGTTATGTAGAATCCACACTCTCCACTAATCACAAAATCTATATCCAAAGAATTTGTGAGTCTCTAATATATATATATATATATATATATATATATATATAACACTCTCCACTAATCACAAATCTATATCCAAAGAATTTGTGAGTCTCTAATATATATATATATATATATATATATATATATATATATATATATATATATATATATATAAAGACTCACAAATTCTTTGGATATAGATTTTGTGATTAGTGGAGAGTGATATATATATATATCACAAGAGGTCACAGGTTCAAATCCTGCAAGAGGTAAGGCACACATGTCTCATAGTTGAAATAAAATAAAATACCTCTCACATGCTAGTAGTACGAGGTAGTTCCATATATTGTAAGCTACCTTGCAGACCATAACCAAGTCGTTATGATATTGTGGACCTTAAAAATATATTATTATTATTGTTATTAATGATTAACTTGTTAAACAATTTAGATCTAAATTTTAAAGTAAAACGTTGTGTCTTATCTAATATAACTTGAACTTAACCAACATTCACAAGTTATGTAGAATCCACACTCTCCACTAATCACAAAATCTATATCCAAAGAATTTGAGTCTCTAATTTTATATATATATATATATATATATATATATATATATATATATATATATAACACTCTCCACTAATCACAAAATCTATATCCAAAGAATTTGTGTGTCTCTAATTGTGTGTGTATATATATATATATATATATATACACACACACACACACACACACACACACACAATTGGAGACTCACAAATTCTTTGGATATAGATTTTGTGATTAGTGGAGAGTGATATATATATATATATACACACACACACAATTAGAGACTCACAAATTCTTTGGATATAGATTTTGTGATTAGTGGATATATATATATATATATATATATATATATATATATATATATATATATATATATATATCCACTAATCACAAAATCTATATCCAAAGAATTTGTGAGTCTCTAATTGTGTGAAAATCTATATACAAAGAATTTGTGAGTCTCTAATTGTGTGTGTGTGTGTATATATATATCACTCTCCACTAATCACAAAATCTATATCCAAAGAATTTGTGAGTCTCTAACTAATATATATATATATATATATATATATATATATATATATATATATATATATAACACTCCACTAATCACAAAATCTATATATATATATATATAAAACACTCTCCACTAATCACAAAATCTATATCCAAAGAATTTGTGAGTCTCTTATATATATATATATATATATATATATATATATATATATATCACACTCTCCACTAATCACAAAATCTATATCCAAAGAATTTGTGAGTCTCTAATTAATATATATATAACACTCTCCACTAATCACAAAATCTATATCCAAAGAATTTGTGAGTCTCTAATTATATATATTATAATATATATAATTAGAGACTCACAAATTCTTTGTTATATATATATATATAACACTCTCCACTAACCACAAAATCTATATATATATATATAGAGAGAGAGAGAGACTGAGACTCTCAAATTCTTTGGATATAGATTTTGTGATTAGTGGAGAGTGTGGATTCTACATAAATCGTGAATCAAAAATATATCAAAAAATTATACAATTTTCTGATTTTTAAAATTGCAAACATTTACATCAACAGCGCATTAAAAAACACTTTATTTTGACTGTAACATAGGTTTTGAAGCACTAAAAAACAGTTCTAATGGAGATGATTCAAAAAATATTTGAAAGGAGATTTATGTCAAATATTATTCCTGGCTTGTAAAAAATGCATTATCTTGCCCCATCCTTGATCAGCGCTTCGATGGGTCTCTCAAAGTTTTATCCTTGTCATGGAAAATATTTTTTGGTCCTATTCCCAAGGGATTTGCTTGCAAGCTTATATTTGAGAAACTAAACTCACATTCTATGTTTGGCTTTGAAACTTCTCATATAAAAATTTAGATTAATGAAATAGAGATGGAAGAGAAGATGGGCATCGAAGGACAAAGAAACAAAAAGTACTTTGCCATGTGCGTGCAGGATTTTAGTTCATTTCTATCACCATTTTCCTCAATCAAATTAATTAGCTCCGGAACAACATTTTTGTTTTTACTATCCCATTTATTCGCCTCGATATCATATCAATTTTATTAGCTTGTTCAAGTAAGAATGATAGCAAGCAGCATTCATAAAAATCAGGATCCATTTTGTGTTAAAAAGAATTCGTAACAATTAGGAGATTTAGCTAGAGACTAAAGATAAAATTGACTAGTTTGCATGTGGTGGTTTAAATACACAAAAAAAATCAGACCTTGCTTGATAAAAAGAATTGTATTTGTTTGTATCATAAAATTGAGGGCATTGTGCAATGTGTCATATGTTTCTGTCTCAAGAGCTATCCCCATTTGCCTTTATTTTAGCACCTTCACGGTCTACTCTAAAACCGATGACATACACCTATAGCACAAAACAGATAAGTGGCATATTTGCATACACTGTAAAGTATGGGACATGAGCTCGATGAAACAAGAGACACCTCATCAAACCAAATAAGTGTTACAAACGAACGTATGTCAGCGTTTGTCAAAACATTTCTACAGATGTATCGTTGATGGCTTAAGATCTCTTCACATTTTTCAAGTGCATCAAATAATTCTTTAAAAGCCTATATACACTATATGGATAAAGATAAATCTAACTTACACAACAGCATCCCGGCAAGACAAATTCCTAAAGAGAATTTTTACTACCATATTCGTAAGGTCCTTGCTTCTTGGCAAATCCACACCTATAAACTCCATTGTTTATTGGATCATATGTCCAATTATTAAGTTCGTCAATCTGGGAACACAGATAAGGTGGATATAGGACCAAATCTAGATAGTTTACTATGTCATTAAATTCAGTGTCCAACATCCGGATGATTTCAGAACTCTCGTTGTTGACTATCGTTTTAGCTTTTTAATCCCATAACACCTATACATTTGGGTAAGACTAAGTTGTCAAAGAACTAGCCAAACACAATGACTTGCTCAAGGAATAGGCCTCGTCAAGCTTCTTCTTCCCAAGCTTTGTCTTGGTCTTGACACTAACTCCACTGGACATGAACTTGTGGGCCTCTGTGGTTTTTCACCACGCAGACACATAGCTATGTCCGACGCTTCAACTGAAGACGGCTCTCAAATTGAAAAAGATATTATGACCTCAAATTCACCCAGAAAATCAAAACAAAATGGTAATTATCAGTGTTTGCTCAAATCCAAATCTGCGTTCTCTTCTGGTTTTACTTGCACGCTGTTATCAGAAAGGCCCAGTTTGGAAGTGTCAGATAGTTTGTGTGCAGAGTCGGCGACAATGAAGAGAATAAGGCCTATGAAGTCCTGCAAAAGCTCGTTATAGTCCAGCTTCACGTTGTCATTCTTTGAAATTACTTCCGCTTGTGCTATTGTAATCGTTGGATTCTTAGCCTCGTCTATGATCTCCATTGTATAATTGTTAACCATATTATCAAACATTTGGTAGAATGCTTCTAGTTGTATAATAGATTTGTACACTTCCTTCTCCTTTTTCTGCAATTCTCTTCGCCTCCCCCTGCATCGCACCCTGTTGTGGTGCCATATCCTTTTGTAAGTGATGTATCCACCTTTGGTGAAGAGTACCCAGATGCATCCTTGCTTACGAGGGACAAGTGACAGAACGATATAATCATGACAGGTACTACTAGTCACAGTAACATACCCTAATTAACCACCTCCATCCTTGGCTAGCTCTTTCGAGAAGCCAAGCAAAAACTAATACACAAGGAAAAGCTTGCAGGGCTTAATTAATGCAAAACATGCTCCAGCAAACACAACAGAGGATCACTGAAAACAAAATCTAAAGGATTAGTTGCTCTAGGATATTTTCGCTTCGAAAAACATGAAGCACGTAATCCAAAACATGTAATATGGTGAACAATGGCAAAGTGGCAAGGAAGGGCAAGGCCATACAAAACATGTAACTGGGGAAAGATTTCAAGGTACGTTGGGTGGTGATGGTGAGTTGCAATGATAGGCTATTTAAGGAGATATAGTACACCATAGGGCTTGTAACACACCAGAACCGGATCGAGGGCAGCGGTTAGATTTACATGGCCTCTACCAATTACAAAATAGATATATAATTATAATATATAACAAAAATATGAATATAATATCGCACTAAAAAGCCCGTATCACACACCAAACCTAAATTCATGGCAGCCATTAAATTTACATGCCCTACACCCAATGCTAAATAAATATATAATTAAAACATATGATAATGCAATAAGTATATAAATATAAAATATTATAATATAGTCAAATATTTTATATTTATATTATTAATAAATTATTACATACATATTTTATATTGCAAATTGAAATATTTGATATAGGTGTAATTTATCAGAGTTAGATTAGAACTTAGTCTATTATTTGCAAGTTGTCTCTTCTTTATTTACTATTGTTTTGACACAGATATTTGCTAAGATCGATGATAGTAACAATTCACCGCTGGATTCCCCTGGCAACTCCAATGCAGCTTCAAGGGTATCTTCTATGGACTGCAATGATAAAATACCAATCCATTTTTTGCCAAAGAACAGGTGCTGTCTGAGAATGTCTCAACAGCTCGAACAGCCCTCCAATCCAGAGCAAGTGAGAACTCACCATTGTTAAAGCAGCACATGTATTTCAGAACTTGTACCTAGAAGAGGTTAATTTCACATCACACAAAAACACAATCCACTTGCAAGAGCACAGTCAGATTTATTTCACATACCAGAAGCCACTCTGACCAGGTAGTTCCACTTCTAAAATGTAGGCGAGTATAACAGGACCTTTTCTGCACTAAATAAAAAATGGAATGCAACCCAAGTCTGCTGCCATTTCTTATATCTTCCAAGTGCCAGACATGGCAGCAGAAGAAAACTTAGAATTGAGATAGATATAGTCTGTTGTATTGAATTATATCTCACAGTATGAATTCCCGTGCAATTTAAATCTACACTACTGCCAAACACTATCTAATCTAAGGCAAGGGTTTCACCTAAAATAAGCTATTGGAAACTAGGTTCAGTGCTTTGTCAATAAAATATTAACTTCTGCAGTTGCTGAGATTAAAGATATACAAAATTATAATACAAATAGGCAAATCACAGCAGAACGAACAGAAGTCGTGATGGAAGAGAGTCGGCTGCCATGTAACAATGAAAAATAGTAAGGATTGAAAAATCATACCAATCACAAAAGCTACATTTCACCTCTGAGCCTTCGAATAAATACATCAGCCCTCTTTGTGTTACAGGCTCTCTGTAAACAAGGGATTAACAAAAAAAAAAAAAACAGTTTACAAACCAAATAGCTTTTCTCATTATCAGCAGGACACTCCTATGTGTGTGCATAATGTATAAACATGAAAGAGCTTAAAATGCAAACAATCTCAAGACTTGGGCCCTTCGTTTCATCCACTATCCCAGTAATGTACTGTTGCAAATTCTCTGCTTTCACTCTCTTGATGCTTTATATCTCCCACGCCTTATATTACAATAAAGCTCTGTGAAAAACGCACCCCCAAATGCACACTGTAAGCACTGAGTTTCTGCTTTCTCTATCTTTCATATCTCCTCCACCTTGGTCTATGATCAACAGTGCTACTTGTGCCTATTTCCTGATCCCACTGTCATCCATTTCCATAATGTGCCTTTCACCTGGCTTCAAAGTTTTGGCTTCTTGTATATTCTCATGGCGAGCTTGATCAGCCTCTCATCGAACTCGATGATCCTGCACCAAAATCCAAATTTGGATTGAAGATGCAAAATGAATGCCCGCTAAATGAAAAATCACACATTTTTCAAAATGCCTAAATGCATATCTCCCCTATCAGTTCTAAAAGATACACAAACTTACATCACGGAAGGGGTTATTATCATCTGTTTCAACTTTCAAGCATGTGTATTACATGACCCATTTTTGGCCTTTTCTGAGCCTCTGGATCAACACAACAAAGAGCAACCAGTAAGCCTCGTTTTAAAGCCCTTGATGATGGTTTCACTTCCATTTTTGAATCTATTACTTCATCAGACTGTCAGCTTCGCACCATAGACTTCAGCCAGTCCACCAAATTGACCTGACAATTTTCCAACATTTAAATAAATATTCAGAACAATCGTTACCTTTTTCAATGGATAACAAAACAAAATGCTTTTTGCTAACCTCGTTTGGAGGTCTGCTATAATCAACTGGATTTCTACCGGTAATTGTGTCCATGATAAGTACCCCAAAACTGTAAACATCACTCATCTCATTAAGCATTCCAGTGCTGACATACTCAGGTGTCGCATATCTGCAAGAAAGATGCCAAGCAGGTAGAATATAGCAGCAATAGAGCTTTGGTTTTCTTAGATCTGTATAACAGAAGATTGTAAATCTCCATGCAAGAAAAACTGAGAGAGAAAAAACTAACCCAAAAGTTCCCATCACACGGGTAGTGACATAGCTACTCTCAGGTCCCAAGAGTTTAGCCAGTCCAAAGTCTGACAAGGAATGGATGTGAATGGTCATAACCATGGTCTCTTAAATTCAAATCTAGAGAAGATGCCTGATGAGAAAAAAAGTTCTCCAGGTGTTGTTGCTTGCCTTATGGGCATAAAAGCATTGCCTGGCTCAAATTCAACATCTCAAAAGAAGGCAGAACAGAGGCCATCTGCTTCAGAATCAAGGATTAGCTATGATATCCTTCGTTCTCAGTGCATTGAAGGCAAGAGTTTTTCTCAATTTAATTCTTCCAGGGAGACTATAAACAATCAGCATCATAAAGCTGTGGAAAATGCTACATATAGACATATCTTCTCATCTTCAAAGCAGAAAGACAGCAGTGCATTTGTTTTGTCAAAGACCACAGAAACCCAATCAGTAATCAAGCTGTCTTCAGCAGAGTGGACTGAATGAATTCGATTATATGACAAGTATGAGAATTTTCAACAAAGCAAACTTAGTGTTGCAACAACGAGAAAAACTAGATAAGATTACAAAACCTTTTGAAGCTCCTATAGTTGTAATGAAGCCTGCAAAGCTGTTGAGCAACTTAAAGTCGGGCATATTTAGGGATGGTTTTTGTAGTGTGCCATATTTAGGGATGGTTTTTGTATTCCACTAATTTCATAGACTATTTTGGTCTCATAGATGCTGATAAATTTATCTATCTTTACCTCACACGAACATTAGGAGACACAATGTAAGTTGATTAATCAATTGTTTTACCATGGGATTTATACAGCGTACCAAATAAAATCAATTGTGCTTTACAGCAAGATGCCAAGGAAGTACAAATAGGGAAATACAGCTATCAAATATCTGTAAAGTATGAAATAAGAAAGAGAGGACATTGGAGCCAAAATCTTCCTGGTTCCTTATGATGAGCAGGCAGTCCTGGGACTTGGCCAATTTTCTGGAATCCTATATTGCAACTGGAACATTTCGATGACCATTGGCATTACACATTTTCATTGCTCACAAAAAGCTTCCATGTTTTGACTATTATGGTATTGGTGGATTTCAGCCTTTCCTGGAAGTGAGGGAGTTGCCCCAGGGAGCTAACAGACATAAAAAAAATTCTTTCAATCTCTAGAATCTTTTGGGTCATGAATACCTTGGGGCTTAGTCAATTAAATGGTTGTTAAACTTGGATGATCATATCAAATCCATTTTGCATTTGCAGGCCAACCACAAGTAACACTGTGTGCTAGCCAACATATCATTGCAATGAGCCTCTTCGTTATCTTACAATGATGCAAGATATCTCTTCTTTGTTTTCATTTTCTGGCAGCACCCCTTCTAAAGCATTTGTGTTCACAATTTAATGAACATAATGAATGCTCTGCCAGGTGTTGTATCAAAGATAGATAGCATGCCAATTTATATATTCTTTCTTCTAGCTTCTGTACCTATTATCTGATGTTTACATCGATTCGAGCGAATAAGCATCTTTATAATCCTTATCAAGCCCTAAGCTAAAAAAATATGAATAGAAGTGGACAAGTCTTCTTGTAATGTTAGAACATTGGAAAATCTGAAACCTGAATTGAAATTTTGAACATAAAGATCATGCAATACTCGAGGTCTACAGTAAAATCACTAACCAAGCTTTACCCACTGAAAAAAGGCATTAAAAATTTGCAGATTGCTTGCATTGGGAACATTAATATTGGAAACCATCTTGTACAGTCTGCAAAAGCGCATAGTATTAAGAGTTCTTGGAAAAGGAATAGTAAGTTTTCTTCTTCTTTTCCTTTCTTCTCATCTTCTTCATCCAATAACAAATAAGTCCAACTCTGAGGTGTTAAAATTTGTTGATAATCGTAATAGCAAAATGTTATCATTAAAGAGGCAGATAAGGTGATAAGTAGCCAATCTTTCTGAGTAAGAATCATCCTCCATTGTGGAACCGACCTATCCCATTGCAAAAATCCTGTCTTGGTGGGGGTGTATTCAAGGAGAGCATATTAGAGAAGAATTGTGCCAGGGGATGGGTAGCATTCCTAGCTGCTCAATCTCATGTGAAATTTTTAGGAATGAGTTTTCCCTTACATGGAGCATAAAGGATGGACATCAAATATGGTTATAGAGTTAGCATACCTATAACATATTCAAGCTCAAAGTGTATGTCATAGCATTAAGCTTATATCTAACACTGCTATAGCAAGAGATTAGTCCATAGAGATATGTTATATGACCAGCCAAACCTCCCATAAAGTCCCTTCCGAAATAGTAAGTGAAAAACGCAGTTATCTAACAAACCCATTTTCAGCAACATGACACACAGTAAGCCAACCTTGCGAAGCCTAACTTTAACCCCTAATCAGAGTCCAGGCCCATTCCCAGGCAATAACCATATTAAAATCTAATAAAATCCTGATTCGTTGCATCAAATTTATCACATTATGAGCAATGTAGACAATTTTATGCCATGGCACATCTTCTATCTGCAGTTTTAGGACACAAACAAGTAAACTTGGAAGACAAAAAGAACAAAAAAACAAAAACATGGCTGTAAGATCTCCTCTTACGAGCTCTAAAGCAGGGTTGATCATGGCCAAAGCCGGAGGCACAAGCTGTCAGAATGAAAGAGCTCCATCTGGATGGTGTACGCTCAAGTGGAGATCAGAAAGCTGAACCACCAAATCTTGGGCTTAGTGAAAACTCTCTAAGCAGAGAAATACCTCATTCCCTAGTCAGTCTCTCTTCTCGGAATACCTTTTTATCTTTCAATTAATCAGCTCAGTGGTAACATCCCCTGCCCCTTGGCCAATATATTCAATTCAGTGGTTAAACATTACCTCCACTCAGTTAAGTGAGACTCTTCCCTCATCATCTGGTAGTCTCTCTTCCCTGGTTTCTCTTTCTCCCGATGACAATAAATTCAATGAAAGCATTATTTCTTCAGCCCTATGTCATGTCCCCTTCTAGTTGACATATTTTCGAGCGAATGATTAGCCTATTATGCGACCCTCGTAGGCTGATAGGATGGATAGAGGGTCTTGATAGAGATGGGTTGGAATTCGTTCGGGCTCTTTCGGGCATGAATTAAGGGAGATATTAATATTTGATTGATTTAATCAAATATTAATTATTTGAACTAATTTTAATTAATTATTAATTAATTATTAATGATTTGGTCTAATTTGAGGATGCAAATTCTAAATTAAGACTTGGTCTAATTTTAAGACCCTAGTTCTAATTTAAGGAAGTCTAATTTAAGGGAGTCTAATTTTAGCAAGCACACCTTTGGAGGTGTATAAGAATCTCTCAAGAGAGAGAGTTTGTATCCATGCTTATTATTGATATTGATTCTTGTTAAGAAATTCTTCTGTGAAGACTAAGCCAAGGGTTCCAGGATTCCAATTGCATTGAAGAACGTCAACTCTTCATTGTGTGCGATTCAGAGGTTGTGAAAGATCAGCCGATCTATTGCCGAATTGAGAGATAACTTCACCTAGAAGTTATCATAGTATTACAGGTTTTTGAGAGATAACTTCACTCAGAAGCTATCACAAGGGTTTACAGATATTTTCTTTATTTTGGGGTTTTGATTCAAGAATTATCCAGATATAGATCTTTTGTATTAGCCCATAATTCTACAGATCAGGATCAAGCATACAGGGTGTGTTATATCAGCGGCCGTACGAATTTCGTACAGATCCGTGAAAATCCGTACGCATCAACAAGAAGTACAGGTACCGACATCGGCGAACAGATACTTACAGAGACCGACATCGGTCGACATACTACCGACATCGGCGGAGTAACGACTGCAGATCGACCGACGACGGCAGTATAACCGGCGTCGGCGACTGTGTGTTTTACACGGCAGGCCGAGACGAACCAGATTCAGAATTCTTTTCCAGTTTACGGAATATTCAGGCTATTCACGCCGTACTTTCGATAATTTTTTGTATACTTGACAGAGGATCTCTATTGTAAGCTTATGAGCAAATAAATAAGAGCTTATACTGTATTTTATTTATCTAATTGAAGATATTTTGCAGAAATTCAGATAAGCAATTCAGAGCTTTTGTTTTGATATTCGAAGGGATATTACAGTGGTATCAGAGCTTTTGTGCAGATAAAGGAGCCCCTAAGTAAGGGACATCACAGTGGTATCAGAGCTAAATCCTGTCATCCTGAGGGTTTGACAGATCTTATGCAGCCACAAGGGTTGGGACCACACGGGTATTTCACGCGCAGTAGAGCTTTGCTTGAAGGTACTCAAGTTCTAGAACAACCGCCGGAAGACATGGGTGATGATATTGGCAGAGCCCGTATTCCTCACCATCCGAGAGATCAAGATGATCCAGAGGTTTTACTTACTCTTAGAGAACTACGAGAAGGGCAAAGGCAGAATAACCAGGTATTACAGCAGTTGGCAGCAGCACTGCCAAGATTGGGTTCTCCGAGGAGACATTCCCCACACCGTGAAGATATCAGGAGTGTTGCAGGATCACAGAGAGGCCATGGGACTGTTTCTCGTACAGCAAATAGGCCTACTAGGCCTATCTTTGTGAGACAGGAAGCAGAGGAGGTGATAGCAGGTGAGGAGCATGAGGAGGCATTTACGGACACACTCAGGGCAGCGACTGAAGAGTGGGAGTCATTACCACCTATGGTCAGGGAGATGATTACTTTTGACCGATTCCTCACACAGAGGAAAGAACATTACCGAGGTCGACAGAATGGGAGACCAAGACCCCAGAACAATGATCTGAAGCATGCTACGAGCAGGCTCACATTAGCGACATTTGACGGTAGTGGTAAGGTGACAGCACAGACCTGGGTTAGTAAGCTGGATACATTTCTCACATTGCGACCGATGGGTGAGGAAGATGCTATCAGATATGCGACACTACATCTTGAGGGAGTAGCTCACGATTGGTGGCACCATGGGATGGTGACACTCCATCATGATCGGATCACTTCTTATCAGGAGTTTGTGGACAGACTGGTGGAGCGTTTTGACAGGAGGGATCCAGAGTCCTATTTCCGAGAGTTGGCACAGTTGCGCCAAAGCGGCAGTCTAGAGTCATACATTGGTGACTTCCAGAAGTTATCAGTCATGGTTCCTGACATTTCAGAGAGGCGACTAGTAGTACTCTTCATGGAGGGATTGACAGAACCACTGAGAGGTTGGGTCAAAGGCTTTGATCCTCCTTCCTTACAGGAAGCTATGAAGAAGGCGCGTAGTATGGAGATGGCAGCCCCATCTAGTAGATCTAACTCCAGAGGTACTTCTTCATCCAGGGACAGTAAGGGCTCCAACAGGAATAGAGAAAGACCAGGCTTCAACATAGATAAATCAGGTGTTAAGAATGATTCAAGGGCCAATCCAGCAGCACCACCTTTGGATAGAGAGGCTCTTAATGATCTGCGAAGGAAGAAGCTTTGTTTTTACTGTAAAGGTCCATATGATGCTAATCATGATTGTCCTTTGAGACCTAAGGGCAAAGCAAATCGGGTAATGTGGGCCTATTATGAGGACGAGGAATCAGAAGATTCCGAACATCACGATTGTTCCGAGGAGCCAGAGGCTGAAGCTTCAGAGCCTAGGGTAGAGGCAGAGTCAGAGCTCCAGATTCAGGAAGCACGTCTATCTAGCATCCAGCACGAGGGATCATTCAGACTCCGGGGAGTTTTGGCAGGACAGAGGGTCATTACCCTTCTTGACACAGGAGCCACACATAATTTCATTGATACTAGATTTGTGGAGAAGCGTGGACTCACCACAGAAGAGTTCGGGGGCATTAGAGTTAAGGTAGCTGACGGTTACACCCTCCGGTGTGAGCGGATGATCAGAGATCTTCCATTGCGCTTGAACAACTATGAGTTCAAGGCTGATTATTATGTAGTCAACATGGGGGATATAGATTTGGTTTTGGGCATGAAGTGGCTTCATTCCCTTGAGGTAGTCACTCTTAGTCTTAAAGATATGGAGATCCGTTTTGATGTAGATGGGAAGACTCACATTCTTAAAGCAATACGGGACGGCAACATCAAAACCATTTCTTTACATCGGATGGAGAGGCTCATGCGGCATGATATGGTAGAGTGGGTTGCCGAGTGCACATTGGCACCAATGCAGGAGGGACAACAGAAGACCGAGTACCATCCGGACATTCAGCAGCTGAGAGTCAAGCATGATAAGGTCTTTAGTGACATTCCACCAGGGAGACCTCCAGACAGGGGCATTGAGCATATTATTGAGCTTGAGGAGGGGGCTAAGCCCATTATGATTACTCCTTATCGACATCCTAAGCGGTTGAAGGATGAGATCGAAAGAACAATTAAGGAGTTACTGGCTATGGGTCATATTCGGCCAAGCAAATCACCGATTGCTTCTTCAGTTGTTCTAGTGAAGAAGGATGGTACCCTACGAATGTGCATTGACTACAGAGCCCTGAATAAGAGGACCATTAAGAACAGGTATCCTATACCACGTATTGACGAGCTCCATGGTGCACATTACTTCACGAAGATAGACTTAAGATCAGGCTACCATCAGATCAGAGTTCGCGAGCAGGACGTGGAGAAGACAGCTTTCCGTTGCCATAGTGGACACTACGAGTTTATAGTGATGCCATTCGGGCTCACTAATGCGCCAGCAACATTTCAGTCCACCATGAATAGAGTCTTCCATTCACTGCTGAGGAGGTTTGTACTTGTTTTTTTTGATGACATTCTTATATACAATAGGACTTGGCAGGAGCATTTGGCTCATCTGGAGACTGTACTCAGCATCTTGGAGAGGGAATCCTTGTACGCCAAGGAGTCCAAATGTGATTTGGGGATGACCGAATTGTTATACTTGGGTCATATTATCAGTGCAGGGGGAGTGCGGATGGATCCTGAGAAGATCCGCGCCATCATAGATTGGCCTATTCCAGCAAACCTAACACAGCTAAGGGGATTTCTAGGTTTGTGTGGTTTTTACCGGAGGTTCGTGAATGGTTATTCACGACATGCAGCTCCCATGACAGATTTGACTAAAAAGGGTGCTTTTTGTTGGACACCTGAAGCACAGGAGTGTTTCGAAAGGTTTAAGGAGTTGATGACTACGTGCCCAGTTCTGGCACTACCTGATTTTTCGAAGCCGTTCGAGCTTCAGTGCGATGCCTCAGGGGAGGGCATTGGAGCGGTGCTTATGCAGGACAAGCACCCCATAGTATATGAGAGTCGTAAGCTCAGAGGACCAGAGAGACTGTACAGCATTTATGATAAGGAGATGCTTGCTATCATGCATGCCTTGGCAAAATTTAGGCAACATCTAGTAGGCAGCAAATTTTGCATCAAAACGGACCACAACAGTTTGAGACATTTCTTGGGGCAGCGAGATCTCAATGATCGTCAGCAGAAGTGGGTGAGTAAAATACAGGCATATGACTTTGACATCTCTTTCATCAAGGGCACCCAGAATGTTGTGGCCGATGCTCTTTCACGCAGGCCGTATTTGAGTGCCATGGTCCACATTACAGAGGATTGGCGACATATGATTGTGGCAGAGTATGCCAAGGATACATGGGCATCTAGCATTGTTGAGGGATCGACGGTTGACACCAGATATACTCTTGTGGATGACTTGATCATTTACAAGAACAGGGTTTATTTGATTCCAGGATCGTCGATGAAGAACATTATCATGCGAGCTTTTCATGATATACCTACTGCAGGACATCCCGGATATTTTAAGACTTACAGACAAATCAGGGAGAGATTCACATGGAAAGGCCTCAAAGCAGATGTTCTTCAGTATGTGCGTGAGTGCCCTGTTTGTCAGCAGAACAAGCAGGAGAACACGTACCCAGCAGGATTGTTGCAGCCACTTCCAATTCCTGACAGGAAGTGGGAGTGTTTGTCGATGGATTTCATTACGGGCTTGCCTAAAGCCCAAGGACGAGATTGCATATATGTAGTTGTGGATCGGTTAACGAAGTATGCTCACTTCTTCCCGATTACCACCACACATACAGCTACACAGGTAGCAGAGGTTTTCTTCCGAGAGGTATTCCGACTGCATGGATTACCTCAGAGCATAGTGAGCGACAGGGATAGTCGGTTCCTGAGTCACTTCTGGCAGGAGGTGTTCCGACTTTGTGGGACCGAGCTTACACCTAGCACCAGCTACCACCCGCAGACTGATGGACAGACGGAGATAGTGAACAAATGGGTGGAGGGCTACCTCAGGAACTACATTGCAGGGCAGCAAAAAAGCTTGGGTCAAGTGGATTCATCTGTGCGAGTATTGCTATAATACAACTTTCCACATGACCATTCAGATGTCTCCTTTTATGGCATTGTACGGGTATGAGGCACCAAGTTTTCTAGATTTGCTACTGAGTGACAGTAGAGTGCCGAGTGCTGGGGACCTATTGCAAGAGAATCAGGATATTATGAGGACTCTCAAGGAGAATATTGCTAAGGCGCAGAATCAACAGAAGCAGTATGCAGATCAGCGGAGGACCGAGAGATCTTTTGAGGTAGGTGACATGGTCTATCTTATGCTGCAGCCTTACCGACAGTCTACTCTTAAGAAGAGTGGGGCAGAGAAGCTTAAGCCACGTTACTACGGTCCTTTCCGGATCCTAAGACGCGTTGGAGAGATGGCTTATGAGCTAGAGCTTCCTACAGAGAGCAAGGTACACAATGTCTTTCATGTATCACGCCTCAAAAAGGCGTTAGGACACCATGTGATACCTTCCACAGTTTTACCTCCCTTAGACGATGAGGGAAAATTGATCTTAGTACCTGAGTCCATCTTGGAATCTAGAGAGAGACAGTTGCGTCGACGGACTATCAGGGAATATTTGGTAAAGTGGAAAGATTTGCCAGTTGAGGATGCGACATGGGAAAGCGAAGATATTCTACAGCATCCAGAGTTGAGATTGCTTGAGGGCAAGCAATTTCAGGAGGGGCGGACTGTCATGTCCCCTTCTAGTTGACATATTTTCGAGCGAATGATTAGCCTATTATGCGACCCTCGTAGGCTGATAGGATGGATAGAGGGTCTTGATAGAGATGGGTTGGAATTCGTTCGGGCTCTTTCGGGCATGAATTAAGGGAGATATTAATATTTGATTGATTTAATCAAATATTAATTATTTGAACTAATTTTAATTAATTATTAATTAATTATTAATTATTAATTAATTATTAATTATTAATGATTTGGTCTAATTTGAGGATGCAAATTCTAAATTAAGACTTGGTCTAATTTTAAGACCCTAGTTCTAATTTAAGGAAGTCTAATTTAAGGGAGTCTAATTTTAGCAAGCACACCTTTGGAGGTGTATAAGAATCTCTCATGAGAGAGAGTTTGTATCCATGCTTATTATTGATATTGATTCTTGTTAAGAAATTCTTCTGTGAAGACTGAGCCAAGGGTTCCAGGATTCCAATTGCATTGAAGAACGTCAACTCTTCATTGTGTGCGATTCAGAGGTTGTGAAAGATCAGCCGATCTATTGCCGAATTGAGAGATAACTTCACCTAGAAGTTATCATAGTATTACAGGTATTTGAGAGATAACTTCACTCAGAAGCTATCACAAGGGTTTACAGGTATTTTCTTTATTTTGGGGTTTTGATTCAAGAATTATCCAGATATAGATCTTTTGTATTAGCCCATAATTCTACAGATCAGGATCAAGCATACAGGGTGTGTTATATCAGCGGCCGTACGAATTCCGTACAGATCCGTGAAAATCCGTACGCATCAACAGGAAGTACAGGTACCGACATCGGCGAACAGATACTTACAAAGACCGACATCGGTCGACATACTACCGACATCGGCGGAGTAACGACTGCAGATCGACCGACGACGGCAGTATAACCGGCGTCGGCAACTGTGTGTTTTACACGGCAGGCCGAGACGAACCAGATTCAGAATTCTTTTCCAGTTTACGGAATATTCAGGCTATTCACGCCGTACTTTCGATAATTTTTTGTATACTTGACAGAGGATCTCTATTGTAAGCTTATGAGCAAATAAATAAGAGCTTATACTGTGTTTTATTTATCTAATTGAAGATATTTTGCAGAAATTCAGATAAGCAATTCAGAGCTTTTGTTTTGATATTCGAAGGGATATTACAGTGGTATCAGAGCTTTTGTGCAGATAAAGGAGCCCCTAAGTAAGGGACATCACACCCTATCATTTTTGATACAATACTTCGCTCTCTCCCTTTTAACCACCATGTGAAAATTTCAAAAAAATTATTTCCCAACTTAACAAACTTAGAAACCCTTTAAGATTTAAGTGTAGATATTGTTTTTCACTTCGAGATGCGATAAACTGCCCAAACTTGGAGGAATATTGTTGCTAAACAAATTGTCATTCAACATGAATATTATCAAATTAGGAGACCACATTGATGGTATGAGTCCGATCAATGCATTCTCTGACAAATACAAGCTTTCAAGTTGTATCCAACTTGACGTATTTGCTAAAAGTTGCCCTTACAAATGATTGGTTGATACATTTATCTCTACCAAAAATTGATGTTTTTCCATAGCCAAGAGCAAAGTTCTCCAACAACAATCCATCATGATACATTGTTGATGGACTACTCTGGAGAAATTCCCTCTTGGCTATGGAAAAACAATCATTTATTAGTACAGCTAAATGTATCAACCAATCAAATACTTCAAGTTGGATGCAATTGGAAAGCTTGGATGTGTTGGTGAATGCATTGATGGGAGCCATGTCATCAATGTGGTCTCCTAGTTTAATACTATTGATGTTGAATGACAATTTATTTTGAAGTATTAAATTTAAATAACATCTAATTAAGTGGGTTTTAGTCCAACAGTGAGAATGATAGTGTAAAAGGTGCTGCCTAGCCATCCACTAAGATACTAAGCAGAAGAAACATTATGTAGGCCTGATTCGTATAAACACAGGGTTTCAATCAAAAAAAAAATAACATCTTAGCTGAAATCATGGACGGTTTTGAGTTAGTTAAGTTGAGAAAATTTCAAAGTGTTTTAAAAAACGAGCTAAAGAATATATAAAAGATTACAGTGTTAAGGAAGAAATGATCTGATTGAATATCTATTGTCTTCAACATATAGAGCAGAGGAGAGACTACCAAATGATGAAGGAAGAGTCCCACTTAACTGGATAAAGAAGACAGAGCATTGGAACTCGTGTTTTCTTGTTTCCAGCCTCCCACAGCCGCATGACAAGAACAGCCGCATGACAAGAACAGCCGCAAACCAGGGCCTCACGGATGAAGATAAAACCTCTCCACCATAAACTTAGCCTCCAGATACGATTCTGGCGGAGGGACGCGGCATCAAAGATCGTTCAGAAGAGGGTAGATCCAGGTTTTGTAACCAGGGTTCCAACAAAAAAAGTTGGAATCGGAAACACAAAACTCGTAGGCGTTTTTCTGAATGACAAAACTCCATAGCCGTCCTGCAGGCAACGGCCAGCTCTATCAGTGCATCTGCGTGCACCCAAAAAAGCCGCTCTTGGCCACAACGCCACTCCTATCTCGAGATCGTTGATTCCTCCATTAAATTTTACGATCGCCTGCAACTAGAAAGCAGCCGCGAGATAAGATATTTGAGATTTATTAAAGATATTTGAGATGCATACCCGATTCAATATCTACAGCGAAATAATTAATGGGATGCCGTGTCGAATATGTATTTTAAAAAATTAATTAATGTTATTTCATTGTCGTTACATTCCAGGATTTAATCAAAACTATTGTATATCCTTCAGATTAATAAGTGGGAAGAATTCTTTTTTATAGATTAATGTGAATAGGTTCATGTAATATGAATAGATGTGGAAATTTATAATTTAATGTTAAATATGATAAAAATTTCCAATGTTTTTTTTTTCAATTCATATATATATGAGAGATTTGGAAATAAGATTTCATTTTTTTAAAGATGCATTTTATAAAATGTTGAAATATATGCGTTAAGGTATGTAATTGTTTTGACAAAATACCTCAACAAAATGTAGAGTAATAGAAATACTTTAAAATGATATTAAGCAATAATGAAATGTGGATTAATAGAAGGCATTTCCCTGGTGCATTTCTTTTCTCAACAGACTCCTCCAAAGGATGAGATTGTGTATGGGTCTTATAATCGAGAGAGAGTATAACTCAATCATTTAGCCATTAACTCTAACAAAATGTCAAAAAAACACATATTGGGGGAAGGGTGAGCACTCATGGAATGGTCATAAGCCACTTAGAGAAGATAGAAGACTAGATGAGGATAGAGTAATCCTTTCAATTGTGGTTGGCAGAGAAGTGAAAGATTATTTAGAGAAAAGGAAGACACCAGGATAGGGATGTTGGAAATGGAAGAATTTAGACAACACCCCAATCCTTGCAGAATAAAAACACCTTTTAAATGATAAATTTTTAAAAAGAAAATTTTTCATTAATGGGGGCACTATAAATTATAATGGACAACAGTGAAGATAGGGATTTTTGAAGTCATCTTAGAATATAAAATGGTAGAGGTTGTCAACCAAACCTTCCATTGGGCAATCAATCTTTTTTGGGATAAATTTGGCCTACCAAAATTAAGGGACTTTACTTGGTTAGTTTTTCAAAATCACATTCTAACTCATAATATAATTTACAGAATGGGAATTCATGGACCATCGAGGTGTTGTATGTGCTTTTTAGAGGAAGAAAAAGTGAAACATCTCCACTTTTCTTACCCTTTCATAGTTAAGTGTTCGGAATGGCCATGTGACAAATTATCGTGGAAATGGGTGTGCCCCTAATCCTTACTACATTTTTTCACCTCTTGGCATATTGGCTCAGACATTCATGCCTTCTCATGATTTTGGAAAGCAAGTCCAACGATACTCATATGGATGATATGGAAGGAAAGAAACAAGCAGATTTTTAAAGGTAAAGAATGCCATGTGTAGGATGTTCTAATTAAAGCTAAGATTGTTATTTTAGAAATTATATCTTCACAAGCTAAAATAACCAAGGCTCAATTTTCTGCTTGGGATATGGATATTATACCCAACTAGTGCCTTCTTAAGGTTCCCCCCATTAATGGGTCAAGAGATAGCAATTTTGAAATGAAAAGATTAAAAATTTCAGGTTGGTCCCCCCCTCCCCCTATCTTTTTCAAATGGAATTTCGATGGCACAACTAGGGGTAATCTTGGAGCTTTAGGAGATGGTTACATCATTAGATATTAAGCTGTGTCACTAATTAGAGCTTACTTATTAAACTTGGTTGATGGAACCAATAATGAGGTAGAGGCACAAGTTTGTCCCTGGGCTTCATTATCGTTGAACAATGTGGGATCAATCATATCCTCATTGAGGGGGATTATATGGTCATTGTTCAAGCTCTCCAAAATCAAAAGGTGAAATCCTAAAACATTGAATACATCCTTGGGAAAGTCTAGGGATTTTTGGATTCCTTGGAAGAATGGCATGTATCCCACTATTTTCATGAAGCCAACACTTTAACTGACTTTCTTGCCAATCATGACATCAACCAGGCCATGGAAGAGTTAGTTATAAATTATGTGGATGACTAGGATGGCCTTTGGGCTCTAGATAACCGTCTGTAATAATGACTCATGGCCCACAATCATGGCTTTCTAATCCCTTTGATGATCTATAATCGAGGGTGCTTTAATATTTTTTGATGTGATGATATTTCAGTTTTATGAGGTAAAGTGGTGGCTAGCCCTCAACTATGTGAGCAATTTTGTCTAGGATAGTGGTAGTTTCAAGAGTCATAGACTCTTTTATCTCATCTTCATATCAAAACTCCTTTTTTTGGTGTTATTCCTTCATACGCACAGTGTTCCCTATCAAGTAAAGTCTACAAATGAGTGTGATCAAAGTGCTTAGTGCCCATGAGCCATTATTTTTTCTCCACGGCTTTGAGCAAGAAATGCCTTTTAGGAAATTGGTTCTAGAAGGGAAACTAAAAAGGATATTTTGATCCAGTCAAGGGAGGTGATACAAGCAATCAAGGTGGTTATAGGAGAAGAGTACCCTAACATATATAATGTGTTATTGGAGTTTATCACATGTTGGTCATAAGATGTAATGATTATTATGTGACTTTTTAAGTTCATTTTCCTTTATCATGATTAAGTAGTAAATGTAAAATATTAATATATAGTTGTGATAGAGTACACACTTCATGTTCACATCATATGCATATATATAGAGGCCTTAATTATTTTTCACATACGCTATTGTTAATATTTTTGAGGTGGATGTAGTTCTTACTTTTTAGTGAGTTATATGTTCATGATTATTGCTTCATATTAGGTTTGGATCACATCCCATGTTTGATTAAAGGTTGATCTATGGAAATATGAGGCAACTCCATGTTCCAATGTAAGTTATTCTTACAATGATTATTTGTATGCTATTATACTTCCACATGATATAGTGCTTTATCTCTTTGATATGTATTCCAAGTGGTTTAGTATACCTTATACTTGAGGTGTTTAAAGTGTATGGTGTGTTTTCAATTGGTTTATGTATCATATGCTTAGTGTGTCTTCAACTACCTAAAGTATTTTATGGATTTCACATGATTAACACTACTTCAAATGTTTCTTTTATGTTTCTAATGTGGATTTATATTTTCTATTTATTGGATGTGTTTATTGTGCCATAATAGTATGTGTCATGTTTTTTCTATTCATGTTTTAAGTGACTCATTTATGTCTTGTCATATATTTGACTTATTTTTTTATCATATATGATGTGTCTATAGTGTGTTTGATGTGCATATTATGTATTTGATTTGGTTTCACTATCTTATGTGCCTTCTACATGCTTGGCATGACTTTAGTGTTTGAAGTGTTTGTTGTATGTTTTGTCATATATTTGTGTGTCTTCTATCATAATTTTAAATTCACATGCTTGCCATGTTTTATGTTTTGTTATATGTCACCAAGATCTATATAATGCAAAATGCCTTGACTACTTTCCTAGATTAACTAATTCATATAATGTATCCATTAAGGAAGAAATATTACTCATGTTTTACACTGCTAAATATAATTTTGATGACTACTATATTTATTATATCTTAAACTAATTTGTAAACTGAAAATACAAGTTTAGTATATTCGAAAAACACTTGTTCACATTTAAGAGATCCTTCAATTTCTCGCTTTTTTGTTAATTTTGTATAAAGAAATTAAAACCAGATATATAATGAAAATCAGAACTAAATAATAATCAGATAAAATTCAAAAAATTCACCAGCAAATTGATAACAGAGTTCGGTTTCAATAGCCTACGTCTCCGGGTCCGTTCGAAGTGAGGACCATTCTCATTAATTTTGTGCAATAAATGGCTTCCAAAATCAATACAAGTCTTCAATTCACCTTCTCTGATCTTTATTTACCTATAAAAATATCTCTCAGACCTGAAAATAATGGACCAAGGCCGTACAAAGCAATAACAAGACTCTAACCTTCTTCAATCTCTTTACACAGTCGACTTTCTGTCTGTTCAAGTAGAAATTAGTCCCTTTTATAACACTTCAACCTCCGTGGCTGAAGTGGTCAAGGCATTAACCTTTTAGGCGGCAGGTCAGGAGTTCAAAACTGCCTCCCACCTTTCTAGGCGCTTGGGAAGAGTGAAAAGGTCGGCCTTAGGTGCTTATCATGAGATTTTAAATGTTTTCCCTCCTTTTTTGGGGCCTTTGACTTGGTTTTGTTCCACATTTGCTGAGAATTCAGTTTTCAATGCTTTAAATAGATGTGTTTGTTCCCTTTTCAAATGCCTAAGACTTAGGCGCCCACTTAGGCCGTTGATTTGACTTGGTCCATGCATGGTTGGTGGGATGACATGGCGGGTGATGTGGCAGTTTCTTTGGTGCCTTGTTTCAAAGTTTGAAAATTTCAAATAACATGTGACTAAAAACAACAAACCAAAAAAAAAATTGCACTGAATTATTTTGCCACGTGTCAAGTGGTTATTGGTCCACTTGCATGTTTTCAATAGTGACACGTCACTTTCGACACCCCCTGTCGCAAGATTTCTTCAACTAGTCATATCTTGAGCATCGGGACTCCGTTTTTCGTTCCAAAAGAAGCACTAGAAAGCTCTCGACAAATACTACAATGTGCAAATGATTCGAACATAATTTGAAGACTTTTAAAAATGGAACGGTACATGGATCCACGTGGATCATTCCTCCCCACTGGGAACTTTTGGACCTTTGAAAGTTGAAATTAATTGGTAATGAGGTGAGGGTATTTTTCCCTCACCTTTCTGACTTCCATCCATCTGGCCTTGCTTGGGTGAATTCCTTTGAGACCAACATGAAGATATTCAACATTACCTCTTCGCGAAGTCTGCATATTCCTGTCAAGTATAGTATCTTCCTACAATTCTGTTAGATATTCAAGAGAAAAATCATCAACGAAAGGAATGGATACACTTTCATCATGATCAATTATCATTGGAGGCTCATACAATTTCAAATTTTCCACATTTACAATTGAATAAATCTGCATGTAAGATGGTAAATCTAATCGGAAAGCATTTGTGCCAATTTTTTCTATCATTTGAAAAGGACCATACCAGATTGGTTTCAACTTTTTACCTTCACCTGTCAGTCTTTCCTTACTAATGTGAAGCCATACCATATCATCTACAACAAATTGGTGATCAATACGATGTTTGTCATGCCTGGCTTTGTACTTGGCTTGACTTTTCTCCAATTGAGTACGAACAATCTAATGAATGAGCTGTATTTGTTCAATGAACTTCTTGGCTAGAATGGCTTCTTTTGGTTCACCAACAGCTGTATCCTATCCATAACAAACATCTAGAGGAGATTTAGGCAACTATCCATAACAAACTTCAAATGGAGATTTCATAGTAGAAGAATGAAGTGCCCGATTACATGCATGTTGTATGTAACACAATTGTTCATCCCATAACTTTGGATGTTTATTGTTATAACCCCTAAGCAAATACATCTTCAAATGTGCAATCATTTTAGCAACTCTAAAATGACCAAAAATAAGAGAAGTATGTGCTTCTCTAATCATGTGCACCCTCTCATTTTCAAGAATACATAGTTTACCCAAATGATACAAAAGATCATTGTGTACATGATAGTCCAATTCTTATACTTGTCTACTACTCATCAAGTCTTTATAAACATCCTGAAAATCAAGATCATTCACATATTGTTCTTTATAACTTTCATGAGACAAAGAACCATGTTGTAAAAGAATAGATGCAACAACCATAGGAGGCCTAGATAGCATATCTGCAACCTTATTCTGAATTCTTTTTTTATACTTGATCACAAGATGATAATGTTGTAAGAAACCCATCCAATGAAAATGTCGAGACTGTTGTAGCTTAGTTTGTGATTGGAGATACTGTAAGGGCTGATGATCTATATGTATTATTGTTTCTTTGCCCATTAAGTAATGTTTCCATTTTTTAACACTTTGAACCAATGCATACAATTCCTTATCATAAGTTGGATATTTTCTTATTGCACTTGTAAAGGTTTCAGAATGATAACAAACTGGTTTCTTACCTTGCATTAAAATAGCTCCCATAGCATACTCACTTGCATCCATCTCAATCTCAAATGGTTGTTGTATATCAGGAAGTGCCAAGACTGGAGCAGTACTTATCTTTTCTTTCAAAGTGTCGAAGGCTTTTTGATGTTTGCCTCCCCTTTGAAATACCTATTTCACACTTGTCAAAGAATGCAAAGGCGATGGAATATATGAAAATTGAGCAATAAACTTCCTCCAAAACTGTACTGCACCAAGAAAACTTCTAACCTCAGTTGTGTTAGTGGGTGTAGGCCAATTAACAATGACTGCCACTTTTGCAAGATCAATTTTCAATTTACCATGTCCTACAATGTAACCCAAGTATATCAAAGAGGTCTTGCCAAATTCACATTTTGACATTTTTAGATAAAGTTTTTCACTTCGTAATGCATCCATGACTTTCTTAATGTGGATCACATGCTCTTCCCATGACTTGCTGAAAATCAATATATTATCTAAGTAAACTATAACAAAATCATCAAGGAACTATCTAAAATCATCATTCATCAATCTCATGAATGTAGCCGGGGCATTACACAACCTAAAAGGCATAACAAGCCATTCAAACAATCCTTGTTTTGTCTTAAAGGCAGTTTTCCACACATCACCTTCATTAATTCTTACTTGATGATATCCACTTCTCAAATCCAGCTTAGTGAAATAAATAACATGTTTTAATTGATCCAATAAATCATCAATACGAGGAAGAGGGTAACGATTCTTAATAGTAATTTTGTTTAAAGCACGAAAATCAACACACATTCGCCAAGTGTCATCTTTTTTTGGCACCAAAATAATTGGTGAACCAACAGGAGATGAACTTGGATGAATAACACCTCTATCCAATAGATCCATTACCTATTTTTTGATTTCCTCATTTTCTAACACTGATAACCTGTACATGCCAATGTTAGGGAGAGGAGAATCTTGCAATAGCTGAATTTCATGTTGAACTCCCCTTTTAGGGGGTAAGCCCTTAGGATCCTGAAATACATCATTGTAAGTAGAAATAATTTCAACCAATTCATTCTTGTGTCTAGGATCACACTTTTCCAAAGCTTGAAAATATTCTTTTTCCTTAGACTTAATCAACATGAGACAAAAAGTCTTGCTTGAATTAACTAGTCTTTTCATTTGCCCTGATGTAACCAAGGAAAGACTTGTTCTAATGTGATGTGCTCTAACTATATATTCAATGCCATCCTTAACAAGCAAGTACTTATTCTCCTCTCTATAGAAGATTGATTTTCTATCATAAAGATATGGGCTTCCCAAAACAATCCCACATATGTCCAATGAAACAACATCCAACTCAACCTCATCTACGAACTTAGATGTGATGGCAAACCTTAGTCTACAAGTTTGTGAGACTTGTAGCTTCGCATTGTCACACACCCAACCTAGTGGATAAGGCTTCGGATGGGGATTGGTTTGTAAGCCTAGCTTCTTAACAACCTCTTCAAAAATTAAATTTGCTTGTGAACCACTATCAAATAGAGTGTCAATATTAGTATGCGTTGAAACAACTCTAATGTGGAACAATTCATTTATTTTCTTATCAACATGCACAGAATTTTGTTTAGAAGAAGATGCAGCATTAGTGCTAGAAACTGAAAGAGAAAAATCATTATGCAATCCAATAGCTGTGATCTTAGTTTCATCCCCTGAATATGAACCTAAGTCCTGAACCATAGCATTAGCCTTCTTTTCTTTCTTTTGATACATCTTAGGCCTTAACTCAGGATGTAGTTTCCAACACTTAGACTCATCATGATTTTTCTTGCAATGGTTACAAAATGGTTTTCCTTCTTCTTTTTTAACAGTATAAGTGGATTTTTGTTTACCCTTTCCTGATGAACTTTCCCCTTTGGATTGCTTAACATTATATTGCTTACTTTTTACTTTAGGAAAATATTCTTTTGATTGTTTTCCTCTAGCCTCTAAATGAGTGGCTTGAACACATACTGCATCTAAATTAGTGGGATTGAACATAAGAATCATATGGCTTAAGTAACTATGCAGCCCACCTATATATTTTAGCAGTGTTTCTTGTGTGTATAGAGGAACATTCAAAAGTAAAGCTTTTTTCCTAAAATTTTGTGTATAATCTTGAACACTTTGGCCTTTTCCTTGTCTGAAACTTTGTCAATCCATCATGGCTTGTTGCATATAGCCTAAAGGATAGAATTGTTTTTTGAGTTCTTCAATAAATTCATTCCAAGTAGAAATCGAGTTACTTTTTTGAAGCTCGGCTTCCTTCAACTTACTCTCCCACCAGATGAGAGTTGTGCCTCCCATACGAAGAGTAGCCAAATGAATTTTTGACTCATCCCCTGCAATCTTTTGGACCCTACAATAAACTTCAATCTGCTGGACCCAATTATCCAACTTTTCGGCCTTAACTTCGCCATTAAACATTGGTAATTCAAACTTAATATCCAATTTTAGTGAAGGGAGAGATTCCATAGTTTTTTTACCATCATCTAATGGAGAAGGTTTTTCGGTTTCTTTACCTTTTGATTCTCGTGAATCACCTTCTTTTTCATTCTCGGATTTCCTTTGTTTTTCACGATATAGTTCCTCAACCATGCTTCTCATGTCCATGAAGGCTCGGTGGAAAGCTTGTTCGGATTCCATCTCTTCTTTGGCCATCCTTGAAGCACACCTTAAACCAATCTCTGGATTATACTCAATGAGTTTTCCTTCACCCTTTTGGGATTTAGACATTGTCAACATACACTAGCAATCATTGTTAAATAACAACCGCTCTGATACCAAAAATCTGATCTATAAACTGAAAATACAAGTGTAGTATATTCGAAAAACACTTGTTCATGTTTAAGAGATCCTTCAATTTCTCGCTTTTTTGCTTAATTTTGTATAAAAAAATTAAAACCAGATATATAATGAAAATTAGAACTAAATAATAATCAGATAAAATTCAAAGAATTCACTAGCAAATTGATAACGGAGTTCGGCTTCAATAGCCTATGTCTCCGAGTCCGTTCAAAGTGAGGACTATTCTCATTAATTTTGTGCAACAAATGGCTTCCAAAATCAATACAAGTCTTCAATTCACCTTCTCTGATCTTTGTTTGCCTGTAAAAATATCTCTCAGACCTGAAAATAATGGCCCAAGGCATACAAAGCAATAACAAGACTCTAACCTTCTTAAATCTCTTTACATAGTCAGCTTTCTGTTTGTTCAAGTAGAAATTAGTCCCTTTTATAACACTTTGACCTCCATGGCTGAAGTGGTCAAGGCATTAAGCTTTTAGGCGGCAGATCAGGAGTTCAAAACTGCCTCCCACCTTTCTAGGCGCTTGGGAAGAGTGAAAAGGTCGGCCTTAGGCGCTTAGCATGAGATTTTAAATGTTTTCCCTCCTTTTTTGGTGCCTTTGACTTGGTTTTGTCCCACATTTGTTGGGAATTCAGTTTTCAATGGTTTAAATAGATGTGTTTGTTCCCTTTTCAAATGCCTAAGACTTAGGCACCCACTTAGGCCGTTGATTTGACTTGGTCCATGCATGGTTGGTGGGATGATGTGGCGGGTGATGTCGCAGTTAGTTTGGCGCCTTGTTTCAAAGTTTGAAATTTTCAAATAACATGTGAATAAAAACAACAAACCAAAAAAAAAAATTTACACCGAATTATTTTTCCATGTGTGAAGTGGCTATTGGTCCACTTTGCATGTTTTCAACAGTGCCACGTCACTTTCGACACCCCCTATCGCAAAATTTCTTCAACTAGTCATATCTTGAGCATCGAGACTCCATTTTTCGTTTCAAAAGAAGCATTGGAAAGCTCTCGATGAATACTAAAATGTGAAAATGATTCTAACAAAATTTGAAGACTTTTAAAAATAGAATGGTACATGAAAAAAATGGTAATTATTACTCATGTTTTACACTGCTAAATCTAATTTTGATGACTACTATATTTATTATATCTTAAATCCACATGAGACATATTATCCTTGATCTTACATTTCTTATATCATGGGTCTATATGGGGAAACACACTCATAACATATATGTTTCAAAGGTTATAACTTTATATATTATAAACCATCAAATTCATATCTCATGTTATACATTGTGCATTTAATCCATTTATTTTGAGATTTTAGCCTCACGTGTTTATCTAAAATATAAAATGGGTGGCATATATCCCACTTGTGATATTCAAATACATGCTTATGCATAAATATATCAAAATTTTAGTAATTCACATTGTATTCAGTTTGCCTGGTATAGGATGTACTCAAACTATTCTAGCTACTCCCATTGTGGAGATGTACTCAGGATATCTTTCAAATTTATTTAGAGTTATTATCATATCATTATATAATCTTGATTTTAGACATTACTAATAATTGTAATCAAAATTCCATCAAATACTTTAGACATGTGTGGAGGTTTGAATATGATTGACTGCCTAACTCCATTCCGTTTATTTGTAGAATATGGAATCTTGTTTTAAGTTTTTTAAATTTTAGAATATTATTATTTGGCACTCATTCATGCATAAATTAAAAAAAAGTGTTTTAAAAATTATAGTTACATTAGATTTTATTCTAGATTTATAGGCTTGCAAAATTTTATATCCATATCACATTTCTACTTTGATATTCATGCACACATACATCAAATTAGAGGAAAATTTAGACACCTAAAAGTGAAAGTCATTTATTACTCTTCAAATTTCATGATTTTATGATATATGTGTACCTAAATACAAAATATATTTGTGTGTGTGTGCATGTGTGTGCTTTGTTAGCATTATTTCTATTATTTTATATTTTTGTGTGCCTAGAGTTAGTGAAATGTTAAGACATGAGTTAGCCTTCAATCAATTAGGATTCTAGTTGTTAAATACAAATGAGGAAAAACCTCTAAAGAATGTATATCTTTAACAATATCAAATTTATAAAAGAGATAGCTGCCATTGTGTGAGAGCTCTTTTGTTACAGTCAGATTTGTAGGTGCAATCCAACCTTGGGGAAACAGGTGCTCCCATATTTTTCATTTATCAACATTTCACTCTATATTTTTTAGTTCTTTTTTGTTGTTATTTGGAATGTATAAAGTGGTATTAGAGCTTAAGTTGGTTCATTTTCCTTTGCATCTGCTACCATAAGTCTAAGGTAGAGTCTACCCAAGAAAAATATTAAATTTTGTGACAAAAAATGAGACAAAGGACCAATTTGATGATTTATTTAAGGAGGTTCAAAAAGAGATTCATTCATCTGGAAATCAACTAAATCGACCCTCTAATGAACAGGAGGACAAAACCATTTGGGGAAAACTTGACTCAAATCCACCAGATGAGGAAGAGGAAAAGGAAAGAGATGAGGAGAAATAAATAGGAAGATTGCATCACCCTTCTTTAACCTACAAGTGAAGATCCCACAATATGATTTCAGAGGGTAAGATGGAAGCCCATATATGGTTGAGCAAGCTTAAGTTGGCCTTTAGGGTAAAAAATATAAAGACTCGAGAGGACAAGTTGAATGTGTGTCTCTACAACATTTGGATGGTGTTTTCCACAACTGGGGAAAGAGATGGCTTTCTACAAATTTGTAGGGGGAATTTTTGAATTTTTTAAAGATCTAAATAAGAGAGTCAATTGTAACTATGATAACATGTATGATATTCGGTTGATGCACCTATTTCATAAAGATGTGTCTATGGAGGCTTATATAGAAAATTTTCAAGTTTTGGAGTCCAAGGCCTAGCTTTCTTCAACATTGGTGAAAAATATCTATATTCCAAACCAATAGGCTGATATTCGAACTAAGGTAAGGATGTTTGACCCCAACTATTTTGAAAGAGCCATTATTATAGCTAACATATTAGAAAAGCATATTGATGCCTTAAAAAACTGGTAGGGCCTATTTTTTTAAGATCTTTTGCTTAGGATAACAAATCCAAATACCCTAGTCGTAATTATACTCTTACGTCCACTGTTGTAAACACATGTCATGGGTGTTCTAATTCATGGAGCAAAGGTTATTTCTATAATCCAAAAATATTTTAATGGCAAAAGATGTGTTATTTTGAGCTAGGGTCAGAGTAAGAAAATGAGGAAGCCTTCAAGAACCCCACTTTAGGGTGTGAACTCGAATATCTATCTCTTCTTATAGTAGAAATGGGGGAACCATTTATATCACTTTATGCAATGATAGGATTAAACTGTTTGGATACATTCGAGTTTTTTCCCATGTCAAAAATTCTCTAGTTTTGGTCATGGTTGATCCTATAAATACACTTAATATTTTAGATAAGAAACAAGTCCAAAGATTAGGCCTATATTTAGACACTTCTAAAATTTTCCCCATTAAGGTTCCTGGACACTAAAATATTGAATGTGTAGGTGTATTCCATAATGTGGATCTATCAAGAGCATATTACGTCCTTAAAGATAAATTTTATGTGGTTGATATTGGGGATGTGGATGTTGTTTAGGGGTTTAATTGTTCTACTCACTTGGAACATACTCCACCAACCATCAGGAGATATTCTTGACATTTAACCAAGGGTAACATGAGTATACTATCAAGTCTTTACCCTCGAGGGAAATCAAAATTATTGATTCCAGTTAAATGTTGTTATTTTTTTAAGAAGTGGCATTTTGAATTTATGGCTCACATCTATACTATGGATGTGGAATCCTCTACCACATATAAAAAATCTTTAGGGATTCTACAGTTGTTATGCAAATATAGTTTTTTGGGATCTACAAATAGGTTACCACCAGATAAGGAGTTGGAGCACATTATTGATCTTGACCCTACAAAGGGGCCAATAATGGTACACCCTTATAAATATCATCGATTTCAAAAGTTGTAAATAGATGAATTGATCATTCAAATCTTAGAGGTTGTCATCAACATCACTAGTAAGAGCCTGTATGTTTCTAGTGGTAATACCTAGGAATAATGATGGGTCATATACACTGCATTGATTATAGGGTGTAGAACAAAATCATAATAAAAGATAAATTTCCATTGCCAAGTATTGATGATTTACTTAATGAGTTGCATAGGGAAATTTATTTCTCAGAAATAGATCTCAAATTTAGATACTATTAGATTCTAATTTGAATTCAAATTTCAAATAAGACGACCTTTAGATCGCATCAAGGCCAATACTAATTCAATTTCATGCCTTTTGGTCTCAATAGTTTCAAGCATTGATAAACAAGGTATTTAACAAATGCTTGTGTAAGTTTTTTCTTGTATTTTTCGATGACATTATGGTTTATAGTAATTCATTGAATCCCATATTAAACATTTGGATTCTATGTTGGATATACTATCCAAGGAGATGTTGTATGCAAAGGCATCTAAGTGTGAATTCGTAAAAGCATATTTAGAATATCTTGGTCACATAATTTCTATTGATGATGTTCACACTGACTCTATAAATATCAAGGCTATATGTCATTGGCAAGTGCCCAAGACTCTTAAGAAACTTCATGATTTCCTGGGTTTGGCAAGATTTTATAGAAGATTTGTGAGGAACTTCTAAACAATACCTCATCCCTAGACTGAACTCACTAGGAAATATTCTTTCAAGTGGTCCACAAAAGCACAAAAAAAATTGAGGATCTCAAAAGAGATCTAGTATGTATTCCAATTTTAGCAACCCCTAATGTATCAAAGTCTTTTATCATTGAATGTGATGCCTTTGAATCTAGACTGGGTGCAATTTTGTCTCAATATGACCACCCAATTGATTTCAAAAGTATGAAATTTAATTAACATGAGGGAATAATGTCCACATGTAGTAAGGATGTGCTTTCCATCCTCCATGTAGTCATAAAATGGCATCAATTTTTGTTGGGGAGTAATTTCTTTGTTAAAACTAATCACCTCATCCTTAAGCTCTTATTAACTCAAGAGACACTAAAAAGGAAGCAATAGAAATGGATTGATCACCTTCAAGCCTATGAATTTGAGATCCTTTAAAAAAAATGGAAGGATAATATGGTGGAAGTTGCATTATCCTGCTAAGAATAATTACCACTATTTCAGGCTATGTCCATCATCCAACCTACTTAGATACACAGCCTTCTATAGGACTACTTAAGTTACCCTACTCCAAATAAACTTATGCCATAAATTTAAGATGAGGGGAAATGGAATGTTTGGTTAGTTCATAATGGCATAACTATATTTAAAGGATGCATTCATTTGAGGGGTGACTCTCCCTTTGTCAAAAGGTGCTAGAGAATGACCATGTGTCTCCATTTACAAGCCATGTGGAGTTCTAGAAAACATATAGAAACATCAAATGATTTTTTTTTAAAGGGAATGAATGATAACATTCTAAAAAATTTAGCTAAGTGTGACATTTTCCAATTACATAAGGTGGAGAGTGTTCCTTCGCCAAGATTTTTGCAGCCAACTTTTGTCCCATAACAAAAGTGGTAAATTGTATCAATGGACTTTATCACGGATCTTCCCAAATCCAAGGGTAAAGATGAAATTTTTGTGATGGTTTTGAGCATAAATCCAATATGATTTATTAAGCTTACAGAATATGAATTATAGATATGTATATAAATCCCTACATATGCTCATAATAGTCCTACCAAATAGGAAGATCAATAACCTATAAACAATCTGTAATCTTCTAAATTATGAAATAGGTCCATAATAGACTGTATTCGACTAACATAGTTTAACAACTAACAAACTAACTAAAAACTACGTGAGTTGTTTTATAGATAACAACCTCATTTTACATAACAATATTACTATGGTAATTTTATTCTAACATTCCCTCCTTAATTTATCATAGCTTGGAGAGTAAAAGAGAGAGAACTTCTGAATGTCTCAAACTTATCACATGCAAGTGACTTCATGAAGACATCTACACACTAATCTTGAGTGGGGAAATATTGCAGCTATATATTGTGTTGTTAATCATGTTCATGTATGAAATGGACTTGAACTTCAATGTGCTTAGTGCATTCATGAAAAAATGGATTATGAGCAAGTTTAAGAACACCTTGATTATCGTAGTTCAGAATTATTGGCTAAGTCTGTGAAACTCCCAATCTTGTCAATATACGACGTAGCCATATTGCCTCATAGATAGTTCTTCCTACAACATGATATTTTTCCTCAGTAGAAGAATGAGAAATAAAGTTTTGCTTCTTACTTCCCCATGAGATTGGATAAAATCCTAAAAATAATACAAACCCAGAAGTGGATTTTCTATCATCAATTGAACTTGCATGATTTGCATTTGTGTATCCTATCAAGAAGAACTTATCATTCTTATTGTATACGAGGCCATAATTCATTGCTCATCGAATATATCATAATACCCACTTAGTTACTTTTTAGTGGCTTACCTTTAGCTCCTACATGAACCAAGAAAGACTGTTGACAACATAGTTGATATCTGGTCTAGTGTATGTGAGGTAGATGAGACTCCAATCAACTGATAATAGTGTTGGTCAAATTACACCCCAGGTTTGCACCTTTCAAATTTGGCCAATCTAGTACTTGGTTTTGCTTCGAAATAAATGTTCTTTGACAAAGCCCACACAAATACCAAGTGTTATTTCTTTTAGAAGGTTCATTTTGGTCTTTATTCTAAGCCTTTGCCTAGTTCTTTCAGTTTTTTTTTCCTAAGCCCTTGCCGAATTCTTTCAAACTTTTTGTCCAAAGATTTTTTTTCTTAAGTATATTTATTTTGGATATTTTGTTTTCAACTTTCCCGAAGGATAAGTCTCCAAAAGTTACCCTATGCAATTTTTTTGAAAGATATCCTTTCAAAGCTGAAAGGTACTTTGTAACTTTTTCGAAGGGTATTTTTCCTTCCGAACGGTCCAATTCAACTTTTTTGAAGGAATTCTTGTGGAGAAAGTGCCCTTTTCAAAAAGTCTGAAGGGTACATTTCAAAAGTCTGAAGGGCACTTTAATTTTTTTGAGGGGCAGTTTTCAACTTTTCTGAAGGACTCTTTCAAGCCAAAAAGAACCCTTGTAACTTTTCTAAAGGGTATGTTGCAATTTTTCCAAAGGGACATTATAAGGCTAAATGGACACTTTCAAATCTTCTGAAGGGTACTTTTCAACAAGCCGAAGGACCATTTCAATTTTCTAAAGGACCATTTCAATTTTTTGAAGGGCCAAACAGAGAGTTCGAAGGAATTCTTTTAGAGAAATTGTCCAAAGAATTATTTTGAAAAACTTGAAAAGGTGTTAAGGTCCATTTCTTTTGGACATTTTGTTCGATACACATAGAACTCTCAAAGACATGAATTCTTTAAAAAAGATTGTCCTATGAATTCTTGTAGGAAAATTGTCCATAAAAAAGGGTCAAAACAAAAAGTCCAAAGGAAATACCTGAAAGGTGACAACCCGTAAAATGTCAATTTCAAACTACAAGAAATAGCCATTGCTATTCAAAAGACATGGTGAGAACATGAGAGTAGACAAAGCAACCAAAATGGACAGGTTGATGGTTCGAGTTGTTGCTTCCATGAAATAGACAAATATAGGTGTCCAAAAGATAACTAGCAGTTAGAAAGAGCATTTTCTAACTATAGTCATGAGTTCCAGCAGTGTGATGTGTCAGCTTCTTTGTTTTCAGTTTCAAACTCTCATGGATGATCTTCAAAAGAAACAGTTTATTGTGCCACTCCTGAAAGTTTGATGCCACTTGTCACCATTCTCATGACTTGTTTTGGACAAGTAAGACTCTTGACATGGCATGGCTCACATATCCATCTCTCTCATGGATTTGTAACTAAATTTCATGTTAATGACACATGTCCTTGTGCCTCTTCAACTTCTCTTCTCTCTTTCTTCCCCAAAGTCCTATAAATTGAGCCATTTCAGCCATTGTAGATGACCACATTTTTGGTATGGTGAAGCCCTGCTGAAATGACATTGCAATTTGCTTTTAAACATTGAATACAAGACCAATTCTGAGTTGTGAAATTTTGTCTAAGTATGTGAGTGATGTATACTGGAGCTAAGTGATAGCATCATCTTTACTCCCTTTATCCTTCGAGTTTGAAAAAAGGTTTTGATGTTAATAGGTCATGTGAAGTGTGTTGAATGTATTAAACTCTCTTTCAAGTATGCAATTGTATCTATGGTGTGCAATCTGCCCCTTAGGTCGATTATCTTGTTGATTATCTCAAGCATATTACCTTCACATTGAAACACTATGTTAGTATCTTTCAATGCATGGAATTAGTCTTGGGAAACATTGTTATTCAGTAGAAGTGTGAGAGTTGGTGGATAAATTCTTGGCGAATCACCTCTCTAGCATAGTTTTCTATTTTATGCAAACTCTTGACTCTTTTCATGAAGAAGCATTAGATTAGGTGATAGATACTCAGAGAGAAATTCAGGGAGCTAGCCCTTTTCAATCATAGAGACTCATCTCTCTTATGAGTTCCCACAAACTTGAGGGATGATTCAATGTTGCATCAAATTATAAGAGTTTCATAGAATGTCCTAGGGTACATAATTTGATGACAACAGATAGAGAGTGGCATATAACGGTGATGGATTTGAGTGAGACAACTTAAGCCTTGTCTCCATAGGTGTAGCCATTGGTTTTCAATCCATCATTTGAAACCTCTCGAGTAATGTCTTGGTATACTTCATCTAAGACATGAATATTTGGTGTTATTTTTTTCAAACTTCTAATCCAAGACAGTAGTGCAGTGGCCTGAGATCTATCATGTCAAACAATTGGTTGAGATCTTTATTTGTTGCATCAATCATCTTCACTAAGCTGCTAGTGATGACTATATCAATGACATAAATAATAATAATAACAATCCCCCCTTGATTTTTGAATTAAAGATTGGGATCATATGGATTCCTTTGAAATCCATGCTTCACGAGATGCTCATCAATTTTCATATTATAGGCTTTAGGAGCCTATTTGATACCATACATGTCTGCACACCTTTTGATCTTGCCCTGGTGTGACATAACCTTTTGGTTGAGTCATTTAGAACTCTTTCTATATATCTCCATTTAAGAAGGCACTTTTGACTTCCATATGATGAACATTCCATCTAAATTAGGAAACAATTGCAAAGATCATTCTGATTATCTTTATCTTTGTTGTAGGAGCAAAAGTCTCCTCATAATATATACCTTTTTTCTGTGCATATCTATTTATTACAAGTCTTGCCTTGTGCTTGTCTATACTAACATCTATTTTATATTTGGTCTTAAAGACCCATTTTCACTTGATAGGTTTATTCCCTGGTGGAATATCAATAAGCTACCTTGTGTCATTCTTCATGAGAGACTGATATTTTGCATATGTGGCATCTTTCCAAGGTTTGGACTCTAGGGCTTCATGGACTGTAAAGGGCTCAAAATTTTCTAAAACAATGCTCATTAAGGCCAAATTTACCTCTCCATGAGCCATACTACGAGTCCTTGGTCTTGTGGATGAAGTGTTTGGAGGTCCATCCAATTTGGCATCTCAAATTATACTCGTATACCATTTAGGCATATGTTGAGTAGTGATTGGTGGTGTTGGAGCTTCTAACTGACCATCACCACTATTCTCATCTGGAAAATTTACATGTATAATGCTTGTATCAGATGTCTATATGAAAGATGAACTAATTTCACCTTTCACATCAAACATTACATCCCTACTAATAAGTGTCTTCACAGTCTTTAAATCAATGAGTCAATATGCTTTCGACTCATTACTGTATCACAAAAAATACATTATTGGGTTTTCTTATCCAAATTATTAATTTTCATCTTTGGGACATGCATGTATGTCTTAAAACTAAAAACTTGAAGATGAGAGACTTTCGGGTTCATCCCAGTCCATGTTTCCTATGGTGTAATTCCATCAAGAGCTTTAGTGGGTGACCTATTTAGCATATATATGACTATGAGGTATGCTTATGCCCAATATGAATGAGGCAATTGTGAATCTTCAACCTTGCTTCGAAACATCTCTATACTGAGCAGTGTATTGATGACGTATTCCATGTTCTGCAAGGTATGCAATGAACTTTTTACTGGTGTATTCCCCCCATGATATGAATACAGGGCCTTGATTTTGTGACTAGTTTTATTTTCAATAGAGGACTTGAACTCTTGAAGGCTTAAAATTCATGATCCTTATTCTTCAAAAAGGAATCCCACATCTTGTGGGAGTGATCATCAACAAAGAGTTGGAAATGCTTATAACATTTTAGGCTAGAAGTCATAGGTTCACACAGATCAGTGTGCACCAGATCTAGTGGATAAAAAGACCAATATTCACTTTTGTCAAAAGAAGCGCTTCATTGTTTACCAGCTAAGCAACTAGAACATATATCAAAATATTGTTTGAGTGTGGGAATAACTCTAACCATGTTGTGTTTTCTTAATGCAAGTAAATACCCATAATTCAAATGACCATATCTTTTATGCCATAGCTAAGGTTTGTCTATACCCTTGACAATAAGTGTCTGATGGTCATTGTGTACAAAATAAAGATGAAACATCTTGCCTATATTTGAAGCTCATGCAATAGTTTTAGAGGCTCAAGACTTATTCTTGATTAGGCAAAACTTCTCACCATGGTTGTGATCAAACTCAACTTTGAGATTGTGATCGATAAGTTGACTTAGAGACAATGAGTTTTTAGTAAATCTTGGAACATATAAGACATTTGTGATCATGGTAGTGCAGTTACAAAGCTATAAAAAAACATCACCTTTACCTTGAACAATGTATGATAAGTCATCACCAAGAGAAACATTACCCTAAGACCCTGATTGGTGTAAAGTGGATAACCATTCATTTTATCCTGTCATGTGACTTGTGGCATGAAAATCAACATATCATATAGATTTTGAAGATCAATGTTCCTCATGTGTCTATGTAGTAAAGATGTGATCATCTTATGAAGAATGATCATCCTCAACAACATTCCCATGTTGTTGTTTCTTATTCCAATGCTTTTCGGAATGGGGTTTAGGATTCAATGACTGAGGTGGATTCTGTGAAGTGGGCTTCTTACTAGATGAGCCTTATGTGAATCCATTATGCCAGTAGTGTTTGAGGTCATGTCTTGTCTTTTCACAAATAAGACAAACCTTCTATGAATGGGATTTACTCCTCTGTTAGTGTTGTTAATTGTTCTACTTAGGGTTTTGTTTAGAAGTACTCATGGGCTTCTTCCCATTCTATGAGGAGGCAAGTGCATGTTCTTCATCAGGTTCCTCTGCATTTTGCATAGCTTCTCCCTATTGCAACATTTTAACCAATGAGACAAAGGCTGGTTTTTGACCCATGACATTTAACGTGGTCACAAAAAATTTATATGCAAGGGTAGATATCATAGGACAATAGGTACCATAGAGTAATCATTCATTGGTTCACCTAATGCTTCAAGTAAAGCCTGCAATGTTGAAACTCTATGAAGAAAAGCCTCCACTTTTTCTTCAAATTTAAACTTTTGACTGTGGAATTGGCTTTACAGATGGGGAATTTGGTTTTGATTCTTTGCCTCAAAGACTATTTGAAGCTTATCCCAAGCATTCTAAGCTATATTGGCATTATGAATATGAGGTTATACCTCATCTGAGACTCAGAACATAATTATGAGCTTAGCCTTATGATTGGCTTTGTCATATTTGTGTTGTTGATTAGCATCAGTAACATGTCAGGCCCATGCGCCATCAACAACTATCTATATGACCTCAAATTTCAAATGGGTTAAAACCTTAGTTTTCCACACTGCATAGTTGTCACCTGAAAGAAACTGAGTGTCTAGTAGAATAAAATGTGGTCTATTGTTGGCCATGTGTGCAAATCTAATCAAACTAAATAAAGGAGATGGATTGGTGCCTTATAACTCCAAAAGGTTCCCCTTTCTATATATTTTCAGACCGATATACCAAACCTCTCTATATGCATACCTCCTGATATACCCGTTAGTAATAGAAGAGTTCATCCTTTTGATATACTTGTTGGTACATGAAAGAGACTTTATTGCACATGATAGAAGAAAGGTACTAGGTACATAGATAGTACCTAAAATAGATTTGTTCTATCATTAGCACCTGATTAAAATGAATTCTGCATATATGGGTGTAATTTTCCTATATACTTGAAAATTTCAATTGTCAAGATTTATGTCTATCGACAGTAACGAATGGCTTTTGAAGAGATGGTTTATAAATATTTTTTAACCTTATTACTCCCCAAATATTTAACGGGTTGATGCCCAAACATCATTGTTGTAGTGATGTTAGGCTATAAACACAGTAGTTCAAAGCACGATGGCATTACCCATTAATGTGAACTAGAGGCATCATTGATACCGAATACTATGAATGAGATTTTTACAATCTCATTGTTTTTGCATTGATACGATTTATCGAAAATAAAAAAACTTCTACAAATGTTTACAAATTACAATTTGCAAGTACATAAAATAGAAAATACAATTTCATAAATGAAAATAATTAAAATAATCCCTTCAATTTTTTGACCCTTTTTTAATTTAATCTTTTCTTGTTTTTTTCCTTTGACATTTGCTTGTGATTTGAACTCTAGCCCTCTTATAGCTATATTTTAGCAAAAAACATAATCTACCAACTCCTATATGTATTATTTCTAATTTATAAAAGATAAAATTAAAATATAAACTATAAAAATCACACCTAATAAAGTGTAATCCATCGTGGAGTGTTGAGTTGGTAGAAGAATCAAATTGGAATGCCTCTTTGTGCTCTATTAAACAAGCTTGTAAATAGAATGCCAAATTAGAAGAGCTTTAATAACTATACGACACTATGCACAATTGTATGTCAACTTTGAAGATAAAAGAATATGCAACAGAGAATAATTTATAGCAATCAAATCTAGAAAAAATAGATCCATAGGGTCTTCCAAGGAGTAAAACTGAATTGTATGTCAAAATACTTATGCAATCAAATCATGTGCCTTTAATTCATCCAATTGGTTATACAAAAGCATGCATAGCTACAGTAAAGGTTAGGATGATGCAACACTGAACAAACATCAGTCTCCAAAAATTAGATCTAAATAATTTTAGCCATACAACTCAGAACTAAGAAAAACTGATCAGCTTCAGTGAAAACACACAAAATAGCTTCCAGGCTTCTAAATCATTCTACAGCTAGGTACAAAGATGTATGGCTAGGTTTTAGAGTGGCATTCAATTAATAAATAACATTTGCAAAAAAAATCAAGACTTGACAATGATCATATGACAAGATATGGAGAATCTTTGTACTACAGTAGTGCATAAGAGAAAACAAAGAGTGAATTACTTCCAAGGGCCCAAAAAGTTGTATGGCCTAGTATTAAAACATCCAAGTGAATTCTGAAAGGTGCAGTATGACACCAATAAAGGTCTGCAACAAAAATCACCTTCCTAGAATGTATATACAGATCACTATTACTAAAAACCGCATGGATAGCTTAGGAAAACTTGGCTCCTTGGCCACCAATATGCCTGCAAGCTCTGCAAGTGAAATCTAAATTGCACAAAGAAAATTTTAATAGAGTTTTGCTCTAAAATTTGCTTCACTCTGATACCAAATCTGAGCATAAATCCAATATGATTTATTGAGCTTATAGAATGTGAATTACAAAGATGTATATAAATCCCTACATATGCTCATAATAGTCTCACAAAATAGGATGACCAATAACCTATAAACAATCTGTAATCTTCTAAAGTATGAAATAGGTCCATAATAGACTTTATTTGACTAACATAGTTTAATCACTAACAAAATAACTAAAAACTATGTGAGTTATTTTATAGATAACATCCACACTTTTACATAACAATCTTACTATCATAAATTTATTCTAATAGTGGTCGATAGATTGACAAAGTGTGCCCATTACATCCCAACAGGAAAGGATGGGAACAATGGTCCTAAGGTTGGAAAATTATATTTTCAACATGTGTTTAAGCTACATGGGATCCCTAATCAGATCATTTGCGATTGAGATAAGATTTTTCAAAGTCATTTATGGCATGAATTATTTTGAAATGTAGGTTTTACATTTAACATGATCACTGCATACCACCCCCAAATGAATGGGCAAATGGAGGTGGTAAGCAGTGCTTGGAATGGCATATAAGATTTTATGTAGGGAATAATTATAAAAAGTGAGTAGGATGGCTACATTTGGGTGAGTATTGATACAACACCACATACCACACATCGATGAAAATATCACCTTTCAAGGCATTATATGGTTATGAGGCACCACCACCATAAGATTGGGTAATTCAGAGGGGAAAGGTCCCAACAACAGAGGAATTTCTGGAAGAAATGCATAGCATTTTGCAACTATTAAGAGATGACTTGGTGGTGAGTGTTAACACAATGAAGCAACAAGCAAACTGACATAGGACAAAGAGGAGTTTTGAGATTGGGGGCATGATTTTTGTATATTTGTAATAGTACTAAAAAATACCTTGTATAAGTTGTAAAGAAAGTATTATGGGCCATACTAGGTGCGTGCAAAGGTAGAGGGAAGTTGCATATGCATTGGACATACCAAATAAGGGAAGTTTGTATGATGTATTTCATGTGGCATGTCTGAAGAAGAAGATAGGGGTGCATTTGGTACATTAGATGGAATTGTCGATAACTAACGAAGAAGGGAATCTTGTGCTAGAACTAGAGAGCATTATTGTGGGGGAAATTTAGGAAGCTTTGGAACAAGGTAGTGTATATGTTGAAGGTGAAGTGGAATGGGATATTCATGGAGGATGCAACTTTGGAAACTAAGGAGTGCCTATAAAATCACTTGGGCTTGAAGAGGGATTTTTTTTAATTAAAATGAAAATAAAAAATGTTAACGATGTGGTCAAAAATGGTGACCTTAGAGACAAACATCGAAGAGTGTGAGTCAATTAGAAAATGTGCCCAAAATGCAAAGAAATCCTTAGATTTTTTTCTTCTTTTTTTAATTCTATCATTCTCATTCATGTAAGATGTCAAGTCATGGTATATGGTAGGTTGGTCAAAGCTTTCATGTAGTAGGTAAAGGTCTTGAGTTCCATTCTCATAATAAAAAACTTTAGATTTAAGAGTTTGACTGGCTTTGAGATCAAAGCTCTTTAAGGGGGGGGGCATGTTTTGTACCTAAACACAATATATATTTGTGTGTGCACACACACTTGGTATTATTTATTTTATTTTATATTATGCCTATAGTTAATGAAGAGTTAGGTCATGAGTTAGCCTTGGACTAATTAGGGTTTCTAGCAGTTAAATAAAAATGGAAGAAAACCTCTAAAGAATGTTTTATTATTTTTTACCATATCATCTTAATGCAAGAGATAGATGCCATTATGTGAGAGCTATCTTTTTACAGTTGGATTTGCAAGTGCAATCCACCCTTGGGGAAGTAGGCATTCCCATATTTTTCTTTATCATCGTTTCACTCTATATTTTGTTCTTTTGTTTTCTATTGTTATCTGAAATGTAATATTCATCCAAATTTAGTGTTATTTGCATATTTAATATCTTTTTATGGTTCTATACAACATCCTCTAAATGTCTTTGTCTCTCTCCTACCCCACTTTCCCCCACCTTGGGTTTTGTGTCTAGAGTATCCTAACATTCTTGGGTCCTATCCACAAATTTAATTATGGTTCTAGGCCCATTGGTGCGATCCTTTCAATGTTTTCCCACATGACCTACCTAGTTCCTTTTTTATTTTCTATTTTGGATTGTTACATGTTGGTTTGGGTTCCAATAGGGCCCTACTTTGAATTCATTTTTTTAATAAATATACAAGAGTTATTTTTTTATTTAAATCCAATCATACATATAAAATTTATCTATCATTCACATGAATATACTGAGCACTTACAAGCATTCTATAGAAATCAAACAATCATTAAAGCATTTATTGAAACATATGAGTTTATTTTAGACACACATTGCATAATCCCATGTTTTGTTATTGAATATATTCCAATTATTTAGGTTTGATGTTTCTAATATTACTATTGTCTACGTGCGAGAAAAATAACAAGATAGTTATATTATAATATGGTTTATCGTAGGCCCTAAAACATAGGTTGTTTTCCTTAAGTTTTCAAGTATTGTCGCTCATCTAGGGTTTGGAGAAGTAATCTATTGTATAAGTGATATGAGTAATTGTAGATAAAGACTAGATGAATGTAGTCATCAAGCCAATATTTTAGTTACATGTCAAATTTTCTAAAGCCTCCCAATGCTTTGTACCTTGTTTGGAGCAGGATCAGTGCTCTTAGGAAGATTCTTTGTTTGTTGTCAATTTTTTGGGTCAGCTCTCTGCCACTTATGGACACACATTTTCATTATAAGATATTGACGATTGTCACCATGTCTTGAAATGAAATAGATACACATATAAACCTTGCATGTCACCTCTCTCTAGTTTTGGAATTATCTAATTTGGATTATATTACTACTTTACACATGGTATTCACTTAACTAATTGTAATTGGGTATTTTTGTCATAATTTAGTCAAAATCCATTTATTTATTGCAAGCGGATTGTGTGGTTGGGTTTGTTTTAAATATTGATCATAAGTTTAAAATTTAGTAACACAAAAGTTGAATAATATACAATGACAATTTGATGACTTTTAATGCCCCTTATATTATATTCATTTATAGGTCATATCGAAGAGAGTAGAGTGTAATGTAATTATATAAATCTTTGTAAAAAACATATGTAACAATAGTAAAATATCATAGAATGTGAACCTCAACGGAAATGTGTGCATCTCGTATGATGATGAAATATTGGAGGAGATGGTGGCAACAACATGGCCCACTGTAGCAACAATAGGAGATATGGACAAACATTATGTCTATATAAAACCATCTAGTATAGATAACATCACTTAATGCTCAAAATAGAAGAGTGTCCATCATCATTGAGGTTGAGATATATGGGGATGAATATTATGCCCCAACTAATGTTTTTTATTCATAATAATAATAATAAATTTATATTAAGATAATAACTAATTTAGAATGTGCACCGAAATTTCTTCATAGTAAAATGTTAACAAGTGAAGCAATGATGCATTTTCATGGAAATGATCTCTAACATTTGCTATTTATAGGTAAGTTTCAATTCAAATTTCATAATATTATTTTGCATGCCAAAAAACAAGAAAGGCAAGGAAAAGAGAAAATATGTGTAATTCACCAAAGGAGAGAGGGAAAACACTCATCCAAATTGTATACTTCGATCTATACAATAAGATTGGACGAAAAAAATGAGAAACGAGAGTGCTCTAACATAACAAAAATGGGGCTTTGCTCCTCAAAAATTGACAAAAATACTAATATCATTTGATTCAAACTAAATTGAATATATATCAACAACTATACAAAATTGACACTAATTAACCTAAATAATGGCCATGGGACCATTGTAGTATACTACATTTACATACCATAAATTGATGTCATTAAAAAGAGACATTAACCACAACCTCTACCTTACCTTTATTACATATAAAATTATATTAATGCATTAAAATATGCATTTTAAATGTATATATTAGAACTTATTAAAAATTTTGTCAAATGGCATGTTTTATAAAATAATGCAACCACATTATGTTTGTTTGGAAGTCTGATCATTGTAATTTAAAGGGAAATTGTCGTCTTTTTTGTGTGTTTTGAAAAGTAAAATATTTTATTATTATTATTATTATTTTAAGGCATGGAATTTTTTGATAAGTTAAAAATGTTGATTTGAGCATAATTTTCAAAAAACAAGAGTATGGAATATCAAATCTTTATGGGATGGTAAGTTTGTTTTGAGAAATATATACACATGCACGAAAAGTGAGGATGAATAGTAATGTGAGATAGGAGTTTTAGAATGTGATTTTTTACAACTTTATATATAGCAATTTATGTGAAGGTAGAGAACATTCAAAACAAAAAGGTGACCCTGTGTATAACTTGTACTCCATGACTTATGTGACCCCATGACCTATGGGATTCCTCCATCTATAACTCTATGATTGGACATAAAAAATGTCATAAGCAAATAAAAACTATAACTTTGTGAACACATGGTAATTAGAAGATTCCATGTGTGATAGTTAAAGTCAAAGGTGAGAATTTATTCGTATGACCGCATGAAAAAACAAGAGAGGCAAGTGCCACAATAAAGGTTGAATTTAAGACATCCATTGCATCCATAATTTATAAGAAACAAGGGTGTGTAAAGCATAGTTTCTGCCATATTTTCTAAAATATTGAAATTTTTATTCTTGTTTCTGTAAGATTTTAAGTTAAGAATGGTAGGAGATGCTTTGAAATTTTTCAATAAATGCAATAAATATGTCTTCTACAAGATTGTGTGTATATATATATTATAAATATTACAATGTGATCACTTCGTTAAATATTCATATAGTATGATGTAGTCCAAGAAATTTTTGATTTGTTGCAATATTAGTTTTGAAAAATAATAATATATGCATTCATATTATAAATATAAAACAAGAGCCATGAAATAGCTAGTATTTGCCAAGTTTTGGCAGTATTTGCTTTTGTTGTGCAAGTGTAAAAGTAACAAGTTCCCCAGACATCATTTCATTGTTTTTGTGTCAACTCTACAAATTGTGGAAGGTGCTGGTGGGTCATTCAAATGTTGATGTGGCTTGTTGTCCATACATTTATATGATGGAGTTGGAGGTAGAAGATATATCTATAAAGGAGCTGGAGGCAGTGGTTGTTTATGCAAGTTTGTTAATAAGCTGTAACAAGGAGGTGATAAACCCACTCAATTTAGGATCTCAAGAATAGGACTCAATATTAATCAAATTTAGCATTTACTCAAATTTGAATTAATATGGTGCAAGAGTTTTAAGGGTTAATTTATTACAAGTAAATTCCAGGAGCATCTTTTTGTAAGATAAATTGATCATAGGGAATAGCAAAAAGCACATTCATCTACAAGATATCATTTCTTTTATGACATATCTTGTAAGTTTAAATAGTCTACTTGGCACTCATTGCATCAGATGAAAATATTTTGATTGTCTTAACTTTATGCTTCTTTGTTAACAATGTTAGGAATCAACAAGATCAAAATAAATTGGGAATTATGGGCAAGTCAAGGGATCAATGCCCAAAAATTTTATGTAAAAGAGGCCTCTTTAATGACTTTTTTGAAATAATCCTTTCATTCCCTTCTGAAGTTTGATTTTAAAGTACTTTATTCCTCTTTGTCTATTACTAATTAAAATATAATTGTATTGTTTTGAATGGGAAGTGATTATTCTTTGCTTATTGTGCTAGGAAAATCCATCCTTTACAAGAGGAGTTACCCACGAGTACTAGATAATAACCACATGCATTGAGACAAATTATTTTGATGCTAAGAGAACTACAAAATCCACACTTCCTCTAGCAAATCGATTCCCTTTTGAATAAAAAATTATTAATGTTGTTAAGTGTGAAGTCACTATTCACATGACACTATTCATGGATGAAGTTGCAATGGTGACTTGGCAGGTGAGGTGGCTCCTAGATGATGTTGCATGGCCCACAAGGTATCTTTCATTGTTGGAAAGGTAGAATAGAGATGTGGAACAAATTTCACCACTATGCATATGTGTTTCCTTTTGCTTTTTCATGTGGGGAGCATGTGGGGTGTACCTCTTGAGTGGAGTGAGTAAGTGGATGTGTGGGGCACAATTTTGTGGAGGATCCACTATCTTAGTATGTGGCTAAAGACAAAGAGATGAGTTAACATCTTTTGGTCTTTAGTGGGTGAGTGGAGCACCAGTTTTGTTACATGTGAATGTGGAGGACAAAAGACAGATTGTCACATGGAGGTGGTGATGCTTTTGTATAAAGAATTTCCACTTTGTTTTGGACTATGCACAAAGTGGTAGACATTGTTTAGTGACCACTTATGCATCCACTTAGAATATGGCAAATTTCCTTCTCTCTCATTGTTTTCTCCTTTATTCTTTTCTCTTTGTAATTTGGCTTTTAAGTATGAGATGCATACATGGTCATGGAAGAGAGGTGAGATTGGTTAAGCATTTGTATGCTTGGGTTGAGGCTTAGGAAAATATTGTAAGCTTTAGTAGCATTGTATTAGCTTGTAGAAGCTTGTATGCATTGAAGACAAGGAGAGTGTGAAAGTTTTGAGAGGTGTTAGTGACAGGGTTTTGACACAGGTGAATTCTCCAAATGTTGCTGAAATAATAACTAATCAATTCTCCATGGACGTAGCCAAATTGGTGAACCATGTACATCTTGTCTTATGGTTGGCATTGCTATTCTCTGATTTGTTTAAGTTTCAATTATGCTTTCATAGTTCCTCTTATTGCAACTTGGGAGGATATTTCTACATTGTCTATTATATCCTAACAAGTGGTGTCAGAGCAAGGTTGTATGTTGCTAAGGATTAAGTTGCAGGAAACTAAGGATTATAGCTTGAGTGGGAGCTATGGCAAATGAAAAATCAAAGGTAGAAAAGTTCAGTGGACAGGACTTTGGATTATGGAAGATGCAGATGGAGGACTACCTATTTCAGAAGGACCTCTACTTGCCATTGGGAAGTTTAGCCAACATGCCAACATCAATGATAGATGAGAGTTATTGGATAAAAAAACACTTGGAACCATCCATATGTGCCTTGCATCTACAATTGCTTTCAACATATCCTAGGAGAAGACTACAAAAAGTCTCATGAAAGCATTAGGGAAGTTGTATGAAAAACCCTCTGCCTCTAATAAAATATTTCTTATAAATAAATTGTTCAATATGAGAATGGTTGAAAATGGTTTAGTAGCAAACCATTTTAATGATTTTAATATGGTTACTAGTCAGTTAAATTATGTTAACATTGACTTTGATGATGAATTTAGGGCTCTTTTAATTCTATGTTCTTTGCTTGAGAGATGGAATAACTTCGTCATGGCGGTGAGCAACTCGGTCTCAAACAATGCCAAACTCAAGTTTGAGGATGTGGTGGGTGTTATCCTAAGCAAGGAAATGCGAAGGAGAAGCAATGGTGAAACGTCCACATCAGGGAATGCATTATCCATGGAGACTAGAGGGAGATCAAAGAATAGATGAAGAGGAAACCATGGGAAATCAAGGAAAGGTTCTAGGTCAAAATCAAGAAGAAAGTTGGAGTGTTGGCACTGTGGGAAGTTGGGTCACACAAAGAAATAATGTTGCGCTCTTCATAAAAAAATCAAGCAAGGAGCAACATGAAGGTAACAAAGAGGCAAACGTAGTAGGTGATGTGCTTCAAGATGCTTTAATTCTTTCTTTAGATAATATTAATGAATCTTGGGTTTTAGATTCAGGAGCTTTATTTCATGCCACACCTAAAAAACATTATTTTAGAGACTATGTTCAATGTGATTTTGGACACGTGTATCTTGGTGATGATGAACCTTGCAGTATTTTTTGAAAAGGCAGTGTGAGTGTGAAATTACAGAATGAGAACACTTGGGTGCTTAAAGATGTTAGGCACATTTCAAGTTTGAAAATGAATCTGATTTATGTAGGGTAGTTGGGAAGTGACGATTGTGTGGTCACTTTTACTGGTGACTCATGCAAAGTTACAAAGGGTGCTCTAGTTGTGGAAAGAGGTAAGAAGGTGGGTACTTTATATTTATCTACTATTAGCACTAATGCATCCTGTGATATAGCTACTTCAAGTGGAGATGCAACTATGTGGCATTACAGGCTTGGCCATATGAGTGAAAAGGGAATGAAGATTCTTCACTCAAATGTAAAATTACAAAGTCTAAAGGAAATAGACTTGGAATTTTGTGAGCACTATGTGTATAGAAAATAAAAACGTGTGCGATTTTTGAAAGTTAGACCGACCAAGAAAATAAGAAAGTTAGAGTTTGTACATACAGATTATGGGGACCTGCTCAAGTATTTTCACTTGGTGGTTCAAGGTATTATGTTACCTTTATTGATGATGCAACTAAAAAAATATGGGTTTATTGCATTAAACAAAAATCTAATGCATTTGACACATTTAAGAGATGGAGCACTTTAGTTGAGAATGAAATCGGTTTAAAACTCAAATGTCTTAGGTCAAATAATGGTGGAGAGCACTACAACAAAGAATTTGATAATTATTGTTCACTTAATGGAATCTATGGGCAAAAGACAATTCCAAGAACACCACAACAGAATGATGTATCAGAGAGGATGGACATAACCATCATCGAATGTGCTAGGAGCTTGAGGTTGCATGTAGGGTTACCATTGCTATTTTGGGTGGATGTGGTTGATACATCTGTGTACCTGATAAACATAGGACCTTCAACAACTTTGAAAGGTAGCATACCAGAGGAGGCGTGGAGTGGTACGAAGGTTGACTATTTTTTTTTAAGTTTTTGGTTGTGAAGCATTTGCACATATTGATTAAAAAAATAGGTCCAAGTTAGAGGCTAAATCTCATAAATACACTTTCATTGGCTACGGTACTAATGACTTTGGATTCCAGTTGTGGAATGAGAAAGATAAGAAAATCAGGAGTAGAGATGTGATCTTCAATGAGAAAGTCATGTACATGGATCAGTTGCAAGAAAGTAAGTAAGAGGAAGCCAAGAAAGAATACACAGTGTTGGAGGACATCAAAAATGAAAGTGTCCCAAAGGTACTAGTTCAAAGTGTGCAGGGACAACAAGAACTCCAAACTCCTATTGTGAAAAAATATACTAGAGTAAATATACCACTTGAAAGGTTTTCCCCTTCTTTTAATTATTTGTTACTTACTGATGGTGGTGAGCCGAGAGCTTTGAAAAAGCAGTGCAGGTTGATGCCAATGATAAGTGAGAGAAGGCTATGGATGAGGAGTATGACTCTCTCATGATGAACCAAACATGGGATTTGGTGAAGCTTTTAAAAGGCAAGAAGGAATTGTAAAACAAGTGGGTATACAAGATGAAGGAAGAAGATGGAGGTAAAAAGAAATACAAAGCCAGATTGGTGGTAAAAGGGTTTACTCAAAAGAAAGGTATAGATTTTGATGAAATATTTTATCTTGTGGTTAAAGTGACTTATATTAGAACTGTTTTGAGTTTAGTTGCAGTGGAGGACTTGCATCTAGAATAGTTGGATGTGAAGACTGCTTTCCTTCATGGAGATTTGGAGGAGGAGATACACATGGAGCAACCACAAGGTTTTGAAATCAAGAGTAAGGAAAAGTTTGTGTGCAAATTGAAGAAGAGCTTGTATGGCCTTAAACAAGCTCTTCAACAATGGTATATTAAATTTGATAGTTTTATATTGGATCAAGGCTATTCTAGGTGTCATTCTGACCATTGTGTTTATTTCAAATAAATTGAAAATGACAGCCACATTATCCTACTTTTGTATGTGGATGACAAGTTAGTGGTACGTTCTCACATGTAGGATATAAATGTACTTAAGAGACAGTTGGGAGATTCTTTTGCTATGAAGGAACTAGGTGCTATGAAACAGATCCTTGGGATGAGAATAGCCAAATATAGAAAGAATCAAAGATGGACACGGTCATTGGAAGAGTACATAAAAAAAGTATTAGAGAGGTTTGGCATGCAAAATGTTAAACCAGTTGGGACACCTCTGGTAGGCCACTTCAAGTTAACAAAGGAGCAATCTCCCAAGATAGAAAAAGAGAGGAGTCACATGTCCAGTATCCCTTATTCATCATCAATCAGCAGCTTAATGTATGCAATGGTGTGTACGAGGCCAAACATTGCCCATGCAGTGATAGTAGTGAGTAGATTTATGAGTGATCCACGAAAAGAACACTAGCAAGCAATGAAGTGGATTCTTCGTTACATCAAAGGGATTTTAGATGCAGTGTTATGTTATGGTGGATCCGAAGTTACTTTTCAAGGATATGTTGATTTTAACATGGCAGATGATTTGGATGGTAGGAAGAACACTATTGGGTATGTTTTCACTGTGGGTGGTATAGCGATAAGTTGGATCTCACGTCTACAAAAAGTGGTGGCACTTTCTACCATAGAGGTTGAATATGTTACTGCGGCAGAAGCAAACAAGGATATGATATGGCTACATAGGTTGATGGAGTTGGGACACCAACAAGGAAAATGGATACTTTTTAGTAACAATCAGAGTGCCATTCACTTAGCAAAAAACTCAATATTTCACTCCAGGACAAAGCACATTCAATTGAGGTATCACTTCATTCAATTAGTATTGGAGGAAGAGAAACTAAAGTTAGAGAAGATACATATAGATGAAAACCTTGCGGATATGATGACCAAAACGGTCATAAGAGTGAAGTTGAAATTATGTTCAACTTCAACTGGTCTTCGTGGATGAAAAAGATCGGGATGAGAATTTGTTCAATGAATGCAGTAGAGAGAAGTTTTGAATACTAATTTCAAGTGAGAGAATTGTTAAGTGTGAAGTCATCATTCACAAACACTATTCACAAGCCACTATTCATGTGTCACTATTCATAGATGAAGTGGCAATGGTGATTGGGCAGATGAGGTGGCTCCTAGGTGATGTGGCATGGCCCACAGGGTATCTTTCATTGTCGGAAAGGTAGGATAGAGATGTGAGACAAATTTTTCCACTAGACACGTGTTTCCTTTTGCTTTTTCATGTGGGGAGAATGTGGGGTGTATCTCTTGAGTGGAGTAAGTGGATGTGTGGGGCACAATTTTGTGGAGGATCCACTATCTTAGTGCTTGGCTAAAGACAAAGAGATGAGTTAGCATATTTTGGTCTTTAGTGGGTGAGTGGAGCACCAATTTTGTTACATGTGAAAGTGGAGGACAAAAGAAAGATTGTCACATGAAGGTGGTGATGCTTTTGTATAAAGAATTTTCACTTTGTTTTAGACTATGCACAAAGTGGTAGACATTATTTAGTGACCACTTATGCATCCACTTAGAATGTGGCGAAATTTCCTTCTCTCTCATTATTTTATCTTTTATTCTTTTCTCTTTGTAAGTTAGCTTTAAGTATGAGATGCATACTTGGTCATGGAAGAGAGGTGAGCTTGGTTAAGCATTTGTATGCTTGGGTTGATGCTTGGGAAAAGTTTGTAATCTTTAGTAGCATTGTATTAGCTTGTATGCATTGAAAATAAGGAGAGTGTGAGAGTTTGGAGAGGTGTTACTGATAGGGTTTTATCACAAGTGTATTCTCCAAGTGCTACTAAAATAATCGTTGATCAATTCTCCGTGGGTGTAGCCAAATTGATGAACCACGTACATCTTGGCTTATGGTTTGCATTATTATTCTTTGATTTGTTTAAGTTTCAATTATGTTTTCATAGTTCCTCTCATTGCAACTTAGGAGGATATTTCCGCATTGTCTATTATATTATAACAAGTGGTATTAGAGCAAGGTTGTTTGTTGTTGAGGATTAAGTTGCAGGAAGCTAAGGGTTATAGCTTGAGTGGGAGCTATGGCAAATGAAAAATCAAAGGTGAAAAATTTTAATGGATAGAACTTTGGATTGTGGAGGATGCAAATGGAGGACTACCTATTTCAGAAGGACTTTTACTTGTTGTTGGGAGGTTTAGCCAACAAGCCAATGCCAATGATAGATGAGAGTTGGAAGTTGTTGGATAGAAAAGCTCTTGGAACAATCTGTTTGTGTCTTGCATCTACAGTTACTTTCAACATATCCAAGGAGAAGACTACAAAAAGTCTCATAAAAGCATTAGGGAAGTTGTATGAAAAACCCTTTGCTTCGAATAAAATATTTCTTATGAAGAAATTGTTCAATATGAAAATGGCTGAAAATGGTTCAGTAGCAAACCATTTGACTGATTTCAATACGGTTACTAGTCAATTAAATTTTGTTAACATTTACTTTGATGATGAACTCAGGGCTCTTCTAATTTTATATTATTTGCCTGAGAGCTAGAATAGGTTGGTCATGGCGGTGAGCAACTTAGTCTCAAACAATTGCAAACTCAAGGTTGAGGATGTGGTCAGTGTTACCCTAAGCGAGGAAATGCGAAGGAGAAGTAATGGTAAAACGTCCACATTAGGCAATGCACTTTCCATGGAGGTTAAAGGGAGATCAAAAAATAGAGGAAAAAGAAACCATGAGAAACCAGGGAAATGTTTTAAATCAAAATCAAGAGGAAAGTTGGAGTGTTGGCACTGTGGGAAGCCAGGGCACATAAAGAAAGAATGTTGGGCTCTTCATGGAAAATTAGGTAAGGAGCAACATGAAGGTAACAAGAAGGCAAACGTAGTAATTGATATGATACAAGATGCCTTAATTCTTTATTTAGATAATATTAATGACTCTTAGGTTTTAGATTTAGGAGCTTCATTTCACGCCATTCCTAACAAACATTATTTTAAATATTATGTTCAGGGTGATTTTGGACATGTGTATTTTTGTGATGATGAACATTAGAGTATTATTGAAAAAGGAAGTGTAAGTGTGAAATTGTATAATGGGAAAAATTGGGTGCTTAAATATGTTAGACATGTTCCAAGTTTGAAGAGGAATCTGATTTTTGTAGGACAGTTGAAAAGTGATGATTATGGGGTCACTTTTATTGGTGATTCATGGAAGGTTACAAAGGGTGCTCTAGTTGTGGCAAGAGGTAAGAAGGTGGGTACTTTATATTTATCCACTGTTAACACTAATGCATCTCATGATATAACTACTCCAAGTGGAGATGTAGTTATGTGGCATTACAGACTTGGCCACATAAGTGAAAAGGGAATGAAGATTCTTCACTCAAAGGTTAAAATATTAGGTTTAAAAGAAATATACCTGAAATTTTGTGAGCATTGTATGTATGAGAAACAAAAAAGTGTACAGTTTTTGAAAGTTGGACCAACCAAGAAGATAAGGAAGTTAGAGCTTGTGCATACAGATGTATGGGGATCCACTTAGGTATCTTCAGTTGGTGGTTCAAAGTATTTATGTTACTTTTATTGATGATGCAACTAGAAAAATTTGGATTTATGCATTAAACAAAAATCTGATGTATTTGACACATTTAAGAGATTGAGAGCTTTAGTTAAGAATGAAACAGGTTTAAAGCTCAAGTGCCTTAGATCGGATAATGGTGGAGAGTACTGCAGCAAGGAATTTGATAATTATTGTTCACTTAATAGAATCTATAGGCAAAAGACAGCTCTAGGAACACCACAATAGAATGGTGTATCAGAGAGGATGAACATAACCATCATGGGACGTGCTAGGAGCATCAGGTTGCATGCGGGATTAGCATTATAGTTTTGGATGGATGCGGTTGATACATCTGTGTACTTGATAAATAGAGGACCTTCAATAGCATTGGATGGTGGCATACCAGAGGAAGCATGGAGTGGTAAGAAGGTTGACTATTTTTTTTTTTTAAGTTTTTGGTTGTGAAACTTTTACACATATTGATAAAAAAATAGGTCCAAGTTAGATGCTAAATCTCAGAAATGTACTTTCATTGACTATGATACTAATGAATTTGGATTCTAGTTGTGAAATGAGGAAGATATGAAAATTATTAGAAGTAGAGATGTGATCTTCAATGAAAAAGTTGTGTACAATGATCATTTGCAAGAAAGTAAGCAAGAGGAAGCCAAGAAAGAATACACAATGTTGGAGGACATCAAAAATGAAAGTGTCCCAAAGGTACCAGTTCAAAGTGTGAAGGAACAAAAGGAACCCCAAACTCATATTGTGAGAAAATCTACTAAATTAGATCATCTGAAAGGTTTTCCTCTTATTTTAATTATTTGTTACTTACTGATAGTGGTGAGCCAAAGAGCTTTGAAGAAGCAGTGCATGTTGATGCTAATGATAAGTGGGAGCAGGATATGGATGAGGAGTATGACTCTCTCATGATGAACCAAACATGGGATTTGTTGAAGCTTACAAAATCCAAGAAGGCATTACAAAACAAGTGGATATACAATATGGAAGAAGATGGAGGTAAAAAGAAATATAAGGCCAAATTGGTAGTAAAAAGGTTTGCACAAAAGAAAGGTATGGATTTTGATGAAATTTTTTCCCCTGTGGTTAAAATGATTTTTATTAGAACTGTTTTGAGTTTAGTTGCAGTGGAGGACTTGCATCTAAAATAGTTGGATGTTAAGACTGCTTTCTTGCATGGGGACTTGGAGGAAGAGATACACATGGAGCAGCCACAAGGTTTTGAAGTCAAGGGTAAGAAGAAGTTTATGTGAAAACTGAAGAAGAGCTTGTATTGCCTTAAGCAAGCTCCTAAACAATGGTATATTAAGTTTGACAATTTTATATTGGATCAAGGCTATTCTAGATGTCATTCTGACCATTGTGTTTATTTCAAAAAAATTGAAAATGGTAGCTACATTACCCTACTTCTGTATGTGGATGACATGTCAGTGGTATGTTCTAACATGCATAATATAAATGTACTCAAGAGACAGTTGGGAGATTCTTTTGCTATGAAAGATCTAGGTGGTGCGAAATAGATCCTTGAAATGAGAATAGTCGGAGATAGAAAAAATTGGAGATTGACATTGTCATAGGAAGAGTACATAAAGAAAGTATTAGAGAGGTTTGGCATGCAGAATGCTAAACCAGTTGGGACACCTTTGGCGGGCCACTTCATGTTAACAAAGGATCAATGTCCCAAGATAGAAAAAGAGAGGAGTCACTTGTCCAAGATCCCTTACTCATCAGCGGTTGACAGCTTAATGTATGTAATAGTGTGTACAAGCCCAGACATTGCCCATGCTGTGGGAGTGGTGAGTAGACTTATAAGTGTGCACCAAATTTCAAGTTCAAAACAATATTACCAAAATAGCAATAACAACTCAAAACTTGATAACACACCAATAAGAATGGATAGAGGAGATCAATCAGAGCAAATAAAACTTTCTTTCCATCCTTTTTACCTTCTCATGCCTCCATTCCAGGATTTGCACTAGTATGATTGGATATCAAAAACTTGATTGTTGGATTGCTTATGAGACCTTGATAATGGCTTCCAATGGATGTGAGTTGAGGATAATAGCCTTGAATGGATGTTAGAATGTTGTTGTGGATGTTATAGGAGAGCTTGATGGCTTGATGGATAATTTATCATTAGTTGGAGGGTGGAGGGAAGGCTTAGTTTTATAGGCAAAGGGAGGGAAGATCAATGGTCCAAATTCAAATTTGGACCATTGAAATCTAGGGCTAAGAAATTTTCATGAAATTTGGAAATCTCTAGAATTAGAAAATTCTAGAGAAGGGGGCTAGTTTGGGAAAGATTTTTAGAATCCTCCAATTCTAGAAATCTCCCAATAGGGCTTAGGGTTTTAGGAGAGGCTAGTATAGGGTGGTGGGTGGGTAGTTGGATTATTTTTTAATTTGAAATTGGCTAGTGGGTTTAGGGAGTAGGTTAGTAGGTAATGGAGGCTATTAGAGGTTTAACGAGGGAATTAATTGATTTTAGGATGGGATAAAGGTTATGTGGGATATAGGAATAGGATATGAGTATGAGTTCAATAATTAATATAACTAAGACTTATGGAAATTAGGCTAAATTAGTTGGAATTAATGTAAATAGCGGGATGAGCATATTTTAATGCATACAATAAGTGATCCAGGAAAGGAACACTAGCAAACAGTGAAGTGGATTCTTTGTTACCTCAGAGGGACTTCAGATGCAGTGTTATGTTATGGTGGATCTGAAATTACTTTACAATGATATGTTGATTCTGACATGGCAGGTGATTTGGATGGTAGAAGGAGCATTGTCGAGTATGTTTTCACTGTGAGTGGTATAGCGGTGAGTTGGATCCCACGTCTACAAAAAGTGGTGGCACTTTCTACCACAGAGGTTGAGTATGTTGCTGCTACAGAAACAAACAAGGAGATGATATGGCTACAGAGGCTGATGGAGGAGTTGGGACACCATCAAGAAAAATGGATACTTTTTAGTGACAGTCAGAGTATCATTCACTTAACAAAGAACTCAGCATTTCACTCTAGAATAAAGCACATTCAATTGAGGTGTCACTTCATTCAGTCGATATTAAAGGAAGAGCAACTGACGCTGGAGAAGATACATACGGATGAAAACCCTATAGATATGATGACCAAGACGATCAAATGAGTGAAGTTGAAATTATGTTCAACTTCAATTGCTCTTCGTGGATGAAGAAGATTGGGATGAGAATTGGTTCAATGGATGCAGTAGTGAGAAGTTTTTAATACTAACTTCAAGTGGAAGAACCATTAAGTGTAAAGTCACTATTCATAAAAACTATTCACATGACACTATTCACGGGTTAGGTGGCTCCTAGATGATGTGGTATGGCCCACAGTGTATATTTCATTGTTGGAAAGGTAGGATATAGATGTGGGATGAATTTCTCCACTAGGCACATGTGTTTCCTTTTGTTTTTTCATGTGGGATGTGGGGTGTATCTCTTAAGTGGAGTAAGTGGATGTGTGGGGCACAATTTTGTGGAGGATCCACTATCTTAGTGCTTGGCTAAAGACAGAGATGAGTTAGCATCTTTTGGTCTTTAGTGGGTGACTACAGCACTAGTTTTGTTGCATGTCAAAGTGGAGGACAAAAGACAGATTGTCACATGGAGGTGGTGACGTTATTGTATAAAGAATTTCCACTTTGTTTTGCATTATGCACAAAGTGGTAGACATTGTTTAGTGACCACTTATGCATCCACTTAGAATGAGGCAAAATTTCCTTCTCTCTCATTGTTTTCTCCTTTATTCTTTTCTCTTTGTAATTTGGCTTTAAGTAAGAGATGCATACTTGGTCATGGAAGAGAGGTGAGCTTGGTTAAAGCTTGGTTAAGCATTTGTATGCTTGGGTTGATGGTTGAAAGCTTATAAGCTTTAGTAGCATTGTATTAGCTTGTAGAAGCTTGTATGCATTGAAGACAAGGAGAGTGTGAAAGTTTGGAGAGGTGTTAGTGACGGGGTTTTGTCACAGATGTATTTTCCAGATGTTGCTGAAATAATAGCTGATCAATTCTCCGTGGACGTAGCCAAATTGGTGAACCACTTACATCTTGTCTTATGGTTTGCATTGTTATTTTATGATTTGTTTAAGTTTCAATTATGCTTTCATAGTTCCCCTCATTGTAACTTAGGAGGATATTTCTGCATTGTCTATTATATCCTAATAAATGTCTCATCACATGCAGGACTCCTTAAGGTTGTCTCATACCCACAATTTTTTTTGTTAGGAATCTATCAAATACACAAACTCCTTACGATCTACATGTGATCATACTTCCTTTTGGCTTAGATCCTTGGGTTTGAGGTTTAACTATTCCACCTAATATTTCCAAGGAGCCACATCTAGACTCATTTTGGTTATACATATTGAGCCCTAGGAAGGGAACCAATGGGCTTCATAGCAACCAATTCAACTTCAAAATTGTACCAAGCATTTCTCTCCTTTTTAATGTCTGTTATTTTTTACATGGATTTCTATGTTACATTACATGCATTAGTTGTATAAGATCTATAAAGCTTCTTGCGTTTTAATGCTTACTCTTGAAAAATCACTGTTAGTACATGAAATATGGAGCCCAAACGCTATGCAAAAACCTAGCTCAAGTTTTTGCACGCTCTCTCAAATTGATGGAAAATGGGCATTTTCTTCTTCTCCTAATTGGGTAGTTATAATGTATGTTTCGGAGATTGAGTGACACTTAACTTGATTCTTATCAAGTCGATAAATGTTTGTACAGTACCAAAAGTAACACTCTAATAATTGTAGTAATTCATCAACTATCCAAACCAACACAATGCAATGTGTCAGTAAACATAAAGTTTAGTGCTCAAATAAATACTCTAATAATTGTTTGATTTCTCTAAATATTTGTAACATGCTTAATAGATAACTGTGAACAACTTAATTCTTTAATTTTCACATGATTCTTCTGAAATACTTTGATTGATAGTAATTATACCATAAAATTACCAATTAATAAATGATCACTAGATCCACACTAGTCATGCCTCGAAAAAAGTAGGCATTCAATTGGTTCAAGTAATGGCATGGCAATAGCTTTTGTAAGCCGTTACTCAGATTGCATAAAAATCCAATGTGTGACGGAGCAGTCTTGTCACCAACATATGCTTTTGGCCATCTCTCCAGAGTCCTCTACAGGGTGCGTATTCATTTCTATGGTTGTCATGTTAAGCATTGAAAATAAACATTAAGCACGAATCCATGGCAATCAAATTGATCAGGAAAGGGATTCCCTTAGGGTGGAAAGTTGCATAAGCTTTAACTTAACATTTGAAAGATTGATGTTCTACATAGAGTGCATTCATTTTGATAGGCAGTGCCTTAGAGGTGCTTTTGCATTGCAGAGCAGAGTATATACAGAGTAATTGCAAAATGTTTTGTGTCATGCATTGAGAGGAATCTGTTCAATTCACTGTCTTTTATTGTAAGTAAACGCATGTATGGTCATATGGCCATCTTAGCAAAGAAAATTAAGCAAGAGAAATTGCAAGCTGCAACAAAAGAAAAATTGAACTTGTTGAAACTACTTCCCTGAATTTTTAGTACATGAATTAAAAAAATTATGTGAGATAGGAATGTTATCTTAGCAGTATACAAAGATCGATCTGCATAGTAAAATAATAAGCTCAAACTGAATAAATCAAAATTTGTAAGCTCTCAACGATCTCCATAACCTGTACAAAGACGGATAGCTCTGAAACAGTTTATAGGGATTAGGCCTAGAATTTCAAATTAGCCATCCCTGTCAATTGCAAATTGATTGATTGTTAGCCTTCTAAAACAATTTAGAACTAAATTTTAAATTAAAAAGCACCCTGAACTTAACCAACATTCGCAAACTCTGTGAGGTCTGCACTCTTCAGGAATCTTAAAATCCATACTAAAAAGTGCGAAATATTAAAAGTAGTTGATTCCCAAATAAATCAAAATGTTTGCGAGTCTCATATATATATAAGCTTATGTATCATATTGTTTTATTAATATAATTTGATAACTTTTCAATCAAAATATTTAAAAAAATTAAATAATTTTTTTGATTTTTTAAGTTGCAAATATTTACATCCATAACACATTAAAAAACACTTGATTTTGACTATAACATAGGTTCTGAAGCACTTAAAAATTGTTCAGGGGATTTATGTCAAATATTATACCTAGTTTGTAAAAAATGCATTATCCTAATCAGCACTTTGGTGGGTCTGTCAAAGTTTTATCCTTGTCAGGTAAAATATTTTTTGGTCCTATTCCCAAGAGATTGCTTGCATGCTTACAAAAACTAAACTCACATTCTTTTTTTGGCTTTGAAATTTCTCATTAAAGTTTTCAAATTGATAAATAGAGATGGAAGAGAATATGGACATCTAGGGACAAAGAAACAAGTAGTACTTTGTCATGTGCATGCAAGATTTTCATTCATTTCTATACCATTTTCCTCAATCAAATTAATTAGCTCCGTTACAGCGTTTTTGCTTTTACTATCCCATTTATTTGCCTCTATATCATGTGAATTTTATTAGCTTGTTAAATTAAGAATGATAGCAAGCAACATTCATAAAAAACAAGATCCATTTTGTGTTAAACGAGGATTCGTAACAATTAGGAGATTTAGCTAGAGACTAAAGATAACATTGACTAGTTTGCATGTGGTGGTTTAAATACACAGAAATCAGCCCTTCTTTGATATAAAGAATTGTATGTCTTAATCGTAAAATTGAAGGCGTTGTACAACATGTGCCATATGTTTCTGTCTCAAGAGCTATCCCCATTTACTCTTATTATAACACCTTCAAGGTCTACTCCAAAACCAATTACATACACCTATAGCACAAAACAGACAAGTGGCATATTTGCATAAACTTTAAAATATGGTACACAAACTCAATGGAACGAGAGACACCTCATCAAACCGAATAAGTGTTACAAATGAACATATGTTAGCTTCCGTCAAAACATTTCTACAAATGTATCATTAATGGCTTAAGATATCTTCACAGTTTTCTAGTGCATCAAATAATTCTTTGAAAGCCTATATACATTATATGGATAAAGATAAATCTAACTTACACCACAGCATGCCTACAAGACAAATTCCTAAAGAGAATTTTTACTACCCTGTTCGTAAGGTCCTTCCTTCTTGGCAAATCCACACCTATAAACTCCATTGTTTATTGGATCATATGTCCAGTTATTAAGTTCATCACTCTGGGAATACAGATAAGTTGGATATAGGACTCGATTTGGATAGTTTACTATGTCGTTAAATTCAGTGTTCAACATACGGATGATTTCATAACTCTCATTGTTGACTATTGTTTTAGCTTTTTAATCCCATAACACGTATACATTTGGGAAAGACTAGAACTGGCCAAAGGCAATGACTTGCTCAAGGAATAGGCCTCGTCAAGCTTCTGCTTCCCAAGCTTTGTCTTGGTCTTGACACTAATTCCACTGGACGTGAACTTGTAGGCCTCTATTGTTTTTCACCAAGCAAACATAGAGCTCTATCCGACGCTTCAATTGAAGATGACTCTCAAATTGAAAAAGATATTATGACCTCAAATTCACCTAGAAAATCAAAACAAAATGGTATTTTTCAGTTTATGCTCAAATGCAAATTTGCTTTCTCTTCTAGATTTTACTTGCATGTTATTAGAAAGGTCGAGTTTGAAAGCGTTTGATAGTTTCTGTGTAGAGTCGACGACATTGAAGAGAATAATTCCTCCGAAGTCTAGCAGAAGCTCGTTATAGTCTAGCTTCACGTTGTCGTTCTTTGAAAGTACTTCCGCTTGTGCTGTTGTAATCATTGGATTCTTAGCCTTGTCTATGATCTCCGTTGTAGAATTCTTAATCGTATTATCAAACATTTGGTAGAATACTTCCAATCGTATAATAGATTTGTACGCTTCTTTCTCCTTTTTCTGCAATTCTCTTCGCCTCCCCTTGCATCGCAACCTGCTATGGTGCGATTTCCTTTTGTACATGATGTATCCACCTTCGGTGAAGAGTATCCAAATGCACCCTTGCTTACGAGGGACAAGTGACAGAATGATATAATCATGACAAGGACTACTAGTCATGATAACATACCCTAATTAACCGCCTCCATCCTTGGTAGTTCCTTTGAGAAGCCAAGCAAAAACTAATTCACAAGGAAAAGCTTGCAGGGTTTAATTAATGCAAAACGTGTTCCAGCGAATGCAACAGAGGTTCACTGGCAGCAAAGTCTGATGGATTAGTTGCTCTACGATATTTTCTCTTCGAAAAACATGAAGCACGTAATACAAAGCATGTAATATGGTGAACAATGGCGAAGTGGCAAGGAAGGGCAAGGCCGTCTAAAACATGTAACTGGTGAAGATTTTAAGGTATGTTGGGCGGTGATGGTGAGTTGTAATGATAGGTTATTTAAGGAGATATGGTACACCATAAAGCTCATAACAAACACCAGAGCCGGATTGAGGGCAGCAATTAGATTTACATGGCCTCTACCCATTACAAAATAGATATATAATTATATAATAAAAATATGAATATAATATCACACACCCAAAAGCCCGTATCACACACCAAACTTAAATTCAGGGCAGCCATTTAAATTTATATGCCCTACACCCATTGCTAAATAAATATGTAATTAAAATATATGATAATACAATAAGTATAATTTCAATTTATAATATTTTGATATGGTTGTTGCATTATATATATATTGAGACACTCCCAATTAACTCTTTGTTACCATAGAGACTTTAATGTGATGGTGGTTCTAATTCATTCATGGTGCTTGATTTTAAATGTTGCTAGTTGTATAATGTGTTTGTGTTTTTTAAGAGAATGAATTGAACATGCATCGAATGTAAAGTATATATTACATTATATGTATATAATAATTTATTAATAATATAAATATAAAATAATGCAACAACCATATCAAAATATTATAAATTGAAATATTTGATATAGGTACAATTTATTTGAGTTAGGTAAGAACTTAGTCTATTATTGTGAAATCAAAATAATTGCCTTAGAAGTACGTACAAGTTGTCTCTTTATTTATCATACAACTATTGGTCTGACACAGATATTTGCTAAGATCAATGATAGTCACAAATCCTTCGCTGGATTCCCCTGGCAACTCCAATGCAGCTTCAAGGGTATCTTCTATGGACTGCAATAATAAAATATTAATCCATTATTTTCCAAAGAACAGGTGCTGTCTGAGAATGTCACAACAGCTCGAACAACCCTCCAATCCAGAGCAAGTGAGAACTCGCCATTGCTCCCAGTGGATAACAAAAATGTTAAAGCAGCACATGTATTTCAGAATTTGTACCTAGAAGAGGTTAATTTCACATCACACAAAAACACAATCCACTTGCAAGAGCACAGTCAGATTTATTTCACATACCAGAAGCCACTCTGACCAGGTAGTTCCACTTCTAAAATGTAGGCAAGTATAACAGGACCTTTTCTGCACTAAATAAAAAATGGAATGCAACCCAAGTCTGCTGCCATTTCTTATATCTTCCAAGTGCCAGACATGGCAGCAGAAGAAAACTTAGAATGTAGATTTAGTCTGTTGTATTGAATTATATCTCACAGTATGAATTCCCGTGCAATTTAAATCTACACTACTGCCAAACACTATCTAGTCTAAGGCAAGGGTTTCACCTAAATTAAGCTATTGGAAACTAGGTTCAGTGCTTTGTCCATAAAATATTAACTTCTGCAGTTGCTGAGATTAAAGATATACAATATTATAATACAAATAGGCAAATTCACAGCAGATTGAACAGAAGTTGTGATAGAAGAGAGTCGGCTGCCATGTAACAATGAAAAATAGTAAGGATTGAAAAATCATACCAATCACAAAAGATACATTTCACCTCTGAGCCTTCGAATAATTACATCAGCCCTCTTTGTGTTACAGGCTCTCTGTAAACAAGGGATTAACAAAAGAAAACAGTTTACAAACCAAATAGCTTTTCTCATTATCAGCAGGACACTCCTATGTATGTGCATAATGTATAAACATGAAAGAGCTCAAAATGAATATAATCTCAAGACACAGGCCCTCCGTTTCATCCACTATGCCAGTAATGTACTGTTGCAAATTCTCTGCTTTCACTCTCTTAATGTTTTATATCTCCCACGCCTTATATTACAATAAAGCTCTGTGAAAAACGCACCCCCAAATGCACACTGTAAGCACTGAGTTTCTGCTTTCTCTATCCTTCATATCTCCTCCACCTTGTTCTATGATCAACAGTGCTACGTGTGCCTATTTCCTGATCACCATTGTCATCCATTTCCATAATGTGCCTTTCACCTGGCTTCAGAGTTTTGGCTTCTTGTATATCCTCACAGCGAGCTCGAGCAGCCTCTCATCAAACTCGATGATCCTGCACCAAAATCCAAATTTGGATTGAAGATGCAAAATGAATGCCCGCTAAATGAAAAATCACACATTTTTCAAAATGCCTAAATGCATTTCTCCCCTATCAGTTCTAAAAGATACACAAACTTACATCACGGAAGGGGTTATTATCATCTGTTTCAACTTTCAAGCATGTGTATTACATGACCCATTTTTGGCCTTTTCTGAGCATATGCATCAACACAACAAAGAGCAACCAGTAAGCCTCATTTTAAAGCCCTTGATGATGGTTTCACTTCCATGTTTGAATCTATTACTTCATCAGACTGTTGGCTTCGCACCATAACCTTCAGCCAGTCCACCAAATTGACCTGACAATTTTTCGACATTTGAATAAATATTCAGAACAATTGTTACCTTTTTCAATGGATAACAAAACAAAATGCTCTGTGCTAAACCTCATTTGGAGGTCTGCTATAATCAACTGAATTTCTACCGGTAATTGTGTCCATGATAAGTACCCCAAAACTGTAAACATCACTCATCTCATTAAGCATTCCAGTGCTGGCATACTCAGGTGTCACATATCTGCAAGAAAGATGCCAAGCAGGTAGAATATAGCAGCAATAGAGCTTTGGTTTTCTTAGATCTGGATAACAGAAGATTGCAAATCTCCATGCAAGAAAAACTGACGAGAGAAAAAACTAACCCAAAAGTTCCCATCACACGAGTAGTGACATAGCTACTCTCAGGTCCCAAGAGTTTAGCCAGTCCAAAGTCTGACGAGGAATGGATGTGAATGGTCATAACCATGGTCTCTTAAATTCAAATCTAGAGAAGATGCCTGATGAGAAAAAAAGTTCTCCAGGTGTTGTTGCTTAACTAATGGGCATAAAAGCATTGCCTGGCTCAAATTCAACATCTCAAAAAAAGGCAGAACCGAGGCCATCTGCTTCAGAATCAAGGAATAGCTATGATATCCTTTGTTCTCAGTGCATTGAAGGAAAGACTTTTTCTCAATTTAATTCTTCCAAGGAGACTACAAACAATCAGGATCATAGAGCTCTTGAAAATGCTACATATAGACATATCTTCTCATCTTCAAAGCAGAAAGACAGCAGTGCATTTGTTTTGTCAAAGACCCCAAAAACCCAATCAGCAATCAAGCTGTCTTCAGCAGAGTGGACTGAATGAATTCGATTCTATGCCAAGTATGAGAATTTTCAACAAAGCAACTTAGTGTTGCAACAACAAGAAACACTAGATAAGATTGCAAAACCTTTTGAAGCTCTTATAGTTGTAATGAAGCCTGCAAAGCTGCTGAGCAACTTAAAGTCGGGCATATTTAGGGATGGTTTTTGTAGTGTGCCATATTTAGGGATGGTTTTTGTATTCCACTAGTTTCATTGACTATTTTGGTCTCATAGATGCTGATAAATTTATCTATCTTTACCTCACACAAACATTAGGAGACACAATGGAAGTTGATTAATCGATTGTTTTACCATGGGATTTATACAGCGTACCAAATAAAATCAATTGTACTTTACAGCAAGATGCCAAGAAAGTACAAATAGGGAAATACAGCTATCAAATATCTGTAAATTATGAAATAAGAAAGAGAGGACATTGGCGCCAAAATCTTCCTGGTTCCTTATGATGAGCAGGCAGTCCTGGGACTTGGCCAATTTTCTGGAATCCTATATTGCAACTGGAACATTTAGATGACCATTGGCATTACACATTGTCGTTGGTCACAGAAAGCTTCCAGGTTTTCAGTATTATGGTCTTGGTGGATTTCAGCCTTTCCTGGAAGTGAGGGAGTTCCCCCAGGGAGCTAACAGACATAAAAAAAATTCTTTCGATCTCTAGAATCTTTTGGGTCATGAATACCTTGGGGCTTAGTCAATTAAATGGTTGTTAAACTTCGTTGATCATGTCAAAACCATTTTCCATTTGCCGGCCAACCACAAGTAACACTGTGTGCTACCCAACATATTGTTGCAATGAGCCTCTTCATTATCCCACAATGATGCGGGATATCTCTTCTTTGTTTTCGTTTTCTGGCACCACCCCTTCTAAAGCATTTGTTTTCACAATTTAATGAACATGATGAAAGCTCTGCCAAGTGTCGTATCAAACATAGATAGCATGCCAATTTATATACTCTTTCTTCTACCTTCTGTAACTTTTACCTGATGTGTACATCAATTCGAGCCAATAAGCATCTTTATAATCTGTATAAACACCTGAGCTAAAAAATTATGAAATGAAGTGGACAAGTCTTCTTGTAATGTTAGAACATTGGAAAATCTGAAACCTGAAATAAAATTTTGCACATAAAGATCATGCAATATTCAAGAAAGTCTACAGTAAAATCACTAACCATGCTCCACCCACTGATAAAAGGCATTAAAAATCTGCAGATTGCTTACATTGGGACAATTAATATTGGAAACCATCTTGTACAGTTTGCAAAAACGCATTGTATTGAAAGTTCTTAGAAAAGGAATAGTAACCTTTCTTCTTCTTTTCCTTTCTCCTCATCTTCTTCATCCAATAACAAATAAGCCCAACTCTGAGGTGTTAAAACTTGTTGATAATCATAATAGTGAAATAATATCATTAAAGAGGCAGATAAGACGATAAGTAGCCATTTTTTCTGAGTAAGAATCATCCTTGAATGTGGAACCAACCTATTCCATTGCAAAAATCCGGTCTTGGTGGGGCTGCATCCAAGGAGAGCAGATTAGAAAAGAATTGTGCCAGGGGATCGGTAGCATTCCTAGCTGCTCAATCTCATCTGAACTTTTTAGGAATGAGTTTTACCTTACATGTAGCATAAAGTATGGAGGTCAAAGATGGTTATAGAGTTAGAATACCTATACTGTATTCAAGCTCTAAGTGTATGTCATAGCATTAAGCTTATATCTAACACTGCTATAGCAAAAGACTAGTCCATAGAGATATGTTATATGACCAGCCAAACTGCCCATGAAGTCCCTTCCGAAATAGTAAGTGAAAAATGCAATTATCTATCAAACCCATTTTCGGCAACATAACACACAGTAAGCGAGCATTGCCAAGCCTAACTTTAACCCCTAATCAGAGTTCAGGCCCATTCCCAGGCAATACCCATATTAAAATCTAATAAAATCCTGATTCGTTGCTTCAAATTTATCACATTATGAGCAATGTAGACAATTTTAAGCCATAGCAATTCTTCTATCTGCAGTTTTAGGACACAAACAAGTAAACTTGAACAAAAAGAACAAAAGAACAAAAACATGCCTGTAAGATCTCCTGTTATGAGCACTAAAGCAGGGCTGATCATGGCCAAAGCCGGAGGCACAAGCTGTCAGAATGGAAGAGCTCCATCTGGATGGTGTACTTTCAAGTGGAGATCAGAAAGCTGAACCACCAAATCTTGGGCTTAGTGAAAACTATCTAAGCAGAGAAATACCTCATTCCCTAGTCAGTCTCTCTTCTCGGAATACCTTTTTATCTTTCAATTAATCAAATCAGTGGTAACATCCCCTGCTCCTTGGCCAATATATTCAATTCAGTGGGTAGACATTTCCTCCAATCAGTTAAGTGAGACTCTTGCCTCATTATTTGGTAGTCTCTCTTCCCTTGTTTCTCTTTTTCCTAATGACAATAAATTCAATGAGAGCATTCTTTCCTCGGCCCTGTCATTTTTTATACAATATTTCGCTCTCTCCCTTTTAACCACCATGTGAAAATTTCAGAAATTATATTTTCCAACTTAACAAACTTAGTAACCCTTTAAGATTTCAGTGAAGATATTGTTTTTTAGATTTAGCACTTCGAGACACGATAAACTGCCCACACTTGGGGGAATATTGTTGCTATACAAATTGTCATTCAACATGAATATTATCAAATTAAGAGACCACATTGATGGCATGAGTCCGATCAATGCATTCCCTAACACATCCAAGTTTATGAGTTGCATCCAACTTGAAGTATTTGCTAAAAGTTGCCCTTACAAATGATTGGTTGATACATTTAGCTCTACAAAAAAATGACTTTTACCACAGCCAAGAGGAAAGTTCTCCAACAACAATCGATCATGATAAATTGTTGATGGACTACTCTAGATAAATTCCCTCTTGGCTATGGAAAAACAATCATTTCTTGGTAGAGCTAAATGTATCAACCAATCAAATACTTCAAGTTGGATGTAATTGAAAAGCTTGGAGGTGTTGGTGAATGCATTGATCAGATTCATACTATCAATGTGGTTTTTTAGTTTGATAATATTGATATTGAATAACAATTTCTTTTGATGTGCTAAATTTAAATAACAAAATTTTGTCCAGTGGGTTGTAGTTCCACGGTGAGTATGATGGTGTAAAAGGTGCTCTTTAACCATCCACAAAGGTACAAATCCCAGTAGATATAAAAAAGGGATGAGGCTTGGATCGTGCCCCTGATGAAATTGGCAGAATAGATACCCCTCAATCATTGGCACTAAGCTGAAGACATATTATGTACACCTAATCCATGTAAACGCAGGGTTTCAATTAAGAAAAAAAATAACTTCTTAGTTGAAATCATGGAAGGTTTTGAGTTTGTAAGTTGAGAAATAAAATTTCAAAGTAAAAAAAGAGCTAAAGAATATATAAAAGATTACAGTGTTGAGGAAGAAATGCTCGGATTGAATCTATTGTTTTCAACAAAGAGAGCAGAGGAGAGACTACCAAATGATGAAGAGTCCCACAGCATTGGAACTCGTGTGGTCTTGTTTCCGGCCTCCCACAGCCACCTTACAAGCACAGACGCAAACCAGGGTCTCAACAAGATCGTTCAGAAGCGGGTAGATCCAGGTTTTGTACTAGGGTTCCAACAACGAGAGTTGAAATCGGAAACTGAACAATGTCATAGCCGTCCTGCATCTGCACCCAAAAAAGCCGCTCTTGAGATCGTTGTTCTTGTTGATTTCTTCATTAGATTTTACGATCGCCTGCAACTATAATGCAGCCGCGTGATAACATACTTGAGATTTATTAAAGATATTTGAGATGCATACCCGATTCAATATCTAACAGCGAAATAATTAATGGGATGCCGTGTCGAATATGTATTTTAAAAAATTAATTAAACTAACGAAGAGGTTAATTATTGAAAAGGTTTAAATATTTTTTATGCAGACAAATGAATGTTATTTCATTGTCGTTACATTCCAGGACTTAATCAAAACTATTGTATATCTTTTAGAGTACTAATTTTTTTTTGATAGACTAATGTGAATAGGTTCATGTCATGTGAATAGAGTATGGAAATTTATAATTCGATGTTAAATATGATTAAAAAAATTAGATGTTTTTTTCAATTTAAATATTAATTTGGGATTATATATGAAAAATTTGGATATGAGATTTCATTTTTTAATAGAGATGTATCTTATAAAATGTTGAATATATATGTCAACAAAACACACCTTAGGGGAAGGGGGAGCACTCTTGGAATGGTCATAAGCCACTTAGAGAAGATAAAAAGCTAGATGAGGATAGAGTAATCTTTTCAATTGTGGTTGGCAAACAAGTAAAATATTATTTAGAGAAAAGGAGGACACTAGGCTAGGGATGTTGGAAATGGAAGAATTTAGACAACACCCCTATCCTTCCAGAACAGAAACGCCTCTTAAATGATATTTTCTCAAAAAGAAAACTTTTCATTAATGGGAGCCCTATAATTATAATGGACAACAGTGAAGATAGGGATTTTTGAAGTCAGTGTAGGATATAAAATGGTAAAGGTTGTCAACCCAGCCTTCCATTGGGCAATCAATCTTTTTTGGGATAAATTTGGCCTATCAAAATCAAGGTCCTTTACTTGGTTAGTTGTTCAAAATCACATTCTAACTCATGATATAATTTAGAGAATGGGAATTCATGGACCACCGAGGTGTTGTATGTGCTTAATAGAGGCATAAATAATGAAACATCTCCACTTTTCTTGCCCTTTCACAGTTAAGTGTTGGGAATGGTCATGCGACAAATTATCGTGTAAGTGGGTGTGGCCCTAATCCTTACTTCAAGCTTTGACCTCTTGGCATACTGGCTCAAACATTCATGCCTTCTCAAGGTTTTGGAAAGCAAGTCCAACGATACTCATATGGATGATCTGGAAGGAAAAAATAAGTAGATTTTTTAAGGTAAGGAATGCCATGTGTAAGATGTTCTAATTAAAGCTAAGATTGATATTTTAGAAATCATATCTTCACATCCTAAAATAACCAAGGCTCAATTTTCTTCTTGGGATATGGATATTGTACCCAACTGGTGTCTTGTTAAGGTTTCCCCCATTAATCGGTCAAGAGACAACAATTTTGAAATGAAAAGATTATAAATTTTAGGTTGGTCCCCCCCTCCCACTAGCTTTTTCAAATGGAATTTTGATGGCACAACTAGGGGTAATCTTCGAGCTACAGGAGATGGTTGCATCATTAGATATTGTGTTGGGTCACTAATTAGAGCTTACTTATTAAACTTGGTTGATGGAACTAACAATGAGGTAGAGGCACAAGTTTGTCCATGGGCTTCATTATTGTAGAATAATGTGGGATCAATCATCTCCTAATTGAGAGGGGTTATATGGTCATTGTTCAAGCTCTCCAAAATTTAAAGGTGAAATCCTAAAACATTGAATACATCCTTGGGAAAGTCTAGGTATTTTTGGATTGCTTGGAAGAATGGTATGTATCCCACTATTTTTGTAAAGCCAACACTTTAGTCAACTTTCTTGCCAATCATGACATCAACCAGGCCATGGAAATGTTAGTTATAAATCATGTCGATGATTAGGATGGCCTTTGGGTTTTGGATAATGGTCTGCAATAATGACTCATGGCCCACAATCATGGCTTTCAAATCCCTTCGACGATCTTCAATCGAGGGTGTTTTAATATTTTTTGATGTGATGATATTTCAGTTTTATGAGGCAAAGTGGTGGCTATACTTAAACTGTGTGAGCAAGTTTGTATAGGAGAGTGGGAGTTTCAATAATCATAGACTCTTTTCTCTCATCTTCATATCAAAACTCCTTTTCTTGGTGTTCATTCCTTCATACGCATAGTGTTCCCTATCAAGCAAAGTCTACAAATGGGTGTGATCAAAGTGCTTAGTGCCCATGAGCCATTATTTTTTCTCCAGAACCTTGAGCAAGAAATGCCTTTTAGGAAATTGGTTTTAGAAGCTAAACTAAAAAGGATATTTTGATCTAGTCAAGGGAGGTGATACAAGCAATCAAGCTAGTTCTTGGAGAAGAATACCCTAACTTATATAATGTGTTATTGGAGTTTCTCACATGTTGGTCACAAGATGTAATGAATACTATGTGACTTTTTAGGTTCATTTTCCTTTATCATGATTAAGTAGTAAATGTAAAATGTTAATATACAGTTGTGATAGAGCACACACTTCATGTTCACATCATATGCATATATATAGAGGCCTCACTTAATTATTTTTCACATGTGTTATTGTTAATATTTTTGAGGTGGATGCAGATCTTACTTTTTAGTAAGTTATATGTTCATGATTATTGCTTCATATTAGGTTTGGATCACATCTCATGTTTGATTAAAGGTTGATCTATGGAAATATAGGGCAACTCCATGTTACAATGTAGGTTATTCTTACAATGATTATTTGTATGTTATTATGCTTCCACGTGATATAATGCTCTATGTCTTTGATATGTATTCCATATGGTTTAGTATACCTTATACTTGATGTGTCTAAAGTGTTTGGTGTGTTTTCAGTTGGTTTATGTATCATATGCTTAGTATGTCTCCAACTACCTAAAGTCTTTTATGTGTTTCACATGATTAACACCACTTCAAATGCTTCTTTATATTTCTAATGTGGATTTATATTTTCTATTTATCAGATGTGTTTAATGTCCCTTAATAGTACATGTTATGTTTTTTCTATTCATGTTTTAAGTGACTAATTTGTGTCTTGTCATATATTTGACTTATTTTTTTATTATGTACGATGTGTCTCTAGTGTGTTTGATGTGCATAATATGTATTTGATTTGGTTTCACTATATTATGTGCCTTTTATGTGCTTGGCATGACTTTAGTGTTTGTTGTATGTTTTGTCATATATTTGGCGTGTCTTCTATAATAGTTTTTTATTCACATGCTTGCCATGTTTTATGTTTTGTTATGTTTCACCAAGATTCATATCATTCAAAATGCCTTGACTACTTTCCTAGATTTCCATAATTCATATAATGCATCCATTAAGGAAGAAATATTACTCATGTTTTACACTACTAAATCTAATGTTGATGACTAATATATTTATTATATCTTAAATCCACGCGAGGCATATTATCCTTGATCTTACATCTCTTATATCATGGGCCCATGTGGGGAAACATGTTCATAACATATAAGTTTCAAAGGTTATAGCTTTATGTGTTATAAACCATAAAATTCATATTTTATGTTATACATTGTGCATTTAATCCATTTATTTTGATATGTGAGTCTCACATGGTTATCTAAAATATAAAATGGGTGGCATATATCCCACTTGTGATATTCAAATACATGCATGTGCACGACTACATTAAAATTTCAATAACTCACATTGTATTCAGTTTGCCTGGTATAGGATGTACTCAAACTATTCTAGCTACTCCCATAGGGGGATGTACTTAGGATATATTTCAAATTTATTTAGAGTTATTCTCATATTATTATATAAGCTTGATTTTATACATTACTAATAATTGTAATCAAAATTCCATCAAATACTTTAGACATGTGTGGAGGTTTGAATATGATAGACTTCCTAACTCCATTCCATTTATTCGTAGAATCTGAAATCTTGTTTTAAGTTTTTTAAATTTTAGAATATTATTATTTCACCCTCATTCATGCATACATAGAAAAATGTGTTTTTGAAAATTTATAGGTATATTAAATTTTGTTCTAAAATTCTTGGCTTGCAAAATTTTGTATCCATATCACATTTCTACTTTGATATTTATGCACGCATACATCAAATTAGAGGAAAATTTAGACACCTAAAAGTGGAAGTAATTTATTACTCTTTAAATTTCATGATTTTATGATATATGTATACCTAAACACAAAATATATTTATGTGTGTGTGCATGTGTCTGCTTAGTTAGCATTATTTCTATTTTTTTTATTTTTGTGTACCTAGAGTTAGTGAAGGGATAGGACAAGAGTTAGACTTAGATTAATTAGGGTTCTAGTTGTCACATACAAATGGGGGAAAACCCCTAAAAAATATTGTTGTCGTAGTGGATTGCACCTTTGACAGGAGGATGATCTCCTATCTTCCACGCATCACAATGGAAACTCCTCTCTTGCCTGTTGGACTGGCAAAACTGAGGGGAGAGTCTCTAGATAAGGGCTAGCTCCCTCTGATGCATCTGAGTTATTCCAATAATGTTGCTAATACATACATATATATAATAGGGGGGTTGAAAAGGGAGAAGGATTACTGAAAGATAGAACCTAACCTAAGTTGGTGATGCACCAAACAAGTTTGATCTACTCATACTCACACTTTGAACCATAAGAACACATACATACACTTTAACTGGTAAAAGGACCAGACTGCAGGGAGCTTGACAAGGAGGCTTTAATGGAAACACACAGAAAAAGAACTTACCATAGGCGCTGTAGGAAAAGCACACTGTCTAGTAACCTCCTTCTGCCTCTGCGCTCCAGATACAACTCTTATTGTCACCTGCAGGAATGGCACTTTGTATATACTAGGTGTGTTGGTATCAAGCCTATGAAAGCATTAAGAAAGAAGTGACTAAACACAAAGCTGGCACTCATACACACTCAGAGATATATCCAACCAAAATAGAGGTAAAAATGCGTATTCTATTGACTCCAGGTGAAAATTGGCAGGGCTTCGCCTTACAACATGAGAGATCCCTTTCTCAAAATGAGAAGTTTACAATATATAGAGGAAGAAAAAGGCCTTTTGGCACCCTTTTACAAGTGGCCCATGTGTGTTTCGAGCATTGGGAAGAGGAAGCCGCTTGATAGATAATGTTGTGTCAGCTCCTATTTTGACTTTAGGCATTTAAGATATATTAAATGTCATGTGTGAAATTATGGGCCGCGTCATTTGTCTGCAAACAAGACTACTCCTTCAAGGCACTCACATGGTTTGTCTACCTATCAATGCAAAGTGAAGAAAATGAGTCACGTCGTTCACTGTTTGCGCTCCTTGATGACCACTTGGCAGGTACTGTGTCAACTGCTGGAGTAACTCCTTGAGTTGACACCTTCCTTTGCCACTTTGGATTGTTTTGTCCATTTCTGCACTTTGTCTCTTTGTCTCTTCTTGGCTTTGTCTTTTCATGCTCCTTTGGCCCTCAGGGCTATCTTCTGCTAATTCTTTGGCTCTTTGGGCTTCCTTCTCGGTGGTCTCTTCCTTTTGGCCTTAAGCCTTTGAATTCCTTCAGGTTCGCACCTTTCATTAAAAAACCAGCAGTTATTTCATTTCTGCAAAGTTGATGTCTGCACACCCATCGCCATTTGAAAGCCAATGGCTAGTCTATTGCCCTAAATTTGACATCTTCAGGGACGTCATCAGATGTCTGGATTCTAACGGCTAGTCCATGATGCTCAACTTTGACGTCTGCGGGCCCATCATCCCTTGGTCAATTCCTTCAGCTTTTATCTTTGGAACCTCCCAAAGGGAAGGTGTCCCTTCAGGCCTTGAGAAAGATCCTCCTTTTGGCAGCTGAGAGTCCCCTATAAGGGCACTTGCCCTTCGGGGTCCTTTGGGCTCCTTGGTCCTCAAATCCTTCAGACAAAATGTCTGAAGGAATTCCTTTAGACATTTTGTCCAAAGGATTTCTTCCTTTGTCTTTCCCGCTTATTCCCTCAGGCTTTTTCTTTTAGGCGAATTCCTTCAGACTTTTTTTCTGAAAGAATTCATCTTATCTTCTGCCATGGAAAATCTTCCCGAAAGACATTGTTTTTTTTGCCTTATGAATTTCTTCGGACAAAATGTCTGAAGGAATTCCTTCGGGCATTTTGTCCAAAAAAAATTCATCTCTTGCCTTGAACAAATTTGAAGGAATTCTAACTTTTCTACCTTGTTCACTTTTTCGAAGAAAACCTTACCCTTTCGGCCTTCTCTTTGATCCCTTTGCAAGTGTTCCCTGCCCCCACAGCCTACTAGAATGGTCCATTTTGCGCTTGACTGCCATCCGCAAGGGCACTTGTCCTTCAGGCCTTGGGAGGCTCCTTTGAACCTTCTAATTGAACTGACTGATTAAATCGATTGATTGAACCAACAATGGTTCAATGGTTCAACGATTTAATGGTTCAATGGTTCAATATTGTGTTCTACTCATTCGATTGACCACTTGAACCAACTGCTTTGAACCATTCGATTAAACCATTTGATTGAACTAATTCTTTGAACCAAGTCGACTGAACCAATACTTTGAACCAAGTCGTTGAACCAAGCCAATCAAACCAAAAGATTGAATCAACTGATTGAACCAACTGAGTGAACCATTTCTTTGAACCAAGCTGACTGTACCAAGTCATTGAACCAAACCGACTGAACCAACAATGGTTCAAAGTTCAAGTTCAAAGTTCTTAGAAAGATCATGGCATTGGACCCCAACATCAAACCATTGAACTGGTGCCTCCTTTTGCTGAAAGACTTGTGCAAAAAATCAAATTTGAAACTGGCTCAGAACAACAAGGGAAGGAGACCGATTTTGGCCTGCAGGGCCAAAATGGTTAGCAAATTAGTGATTCCCAGGGGAAGCATGCCTGCTATGCTTAGAAACTAGTAGCCTCAAAGTCCATTGGGCATTGAGTCAGAATGTAGCTTGAAAAGTTAGCAACTGCCTTGAGATATCCAAGAATCAATCACAAAGTTCTTACCCCAAAAGGAAACAAAACACACACAAGATTAAGAAAACTACTAACATGTGCAAAAGCACTTAGGGAAAACAGGGAAAAAATAAAGAAAATATATACATGATGGGAGGAGGGTTCAGTGATAATGCTTAAGATGTATCCCATTTACTAGGATATACAATTCTTCACCATCCAACCTAGAGAGTTGGAATGCATTGTGTTGCTTGCACTGAGTGACGATGTATGGACCACTCCATATGGCATCAAACTTCTCATGCTTTCCAGGCTTAGCTCAGTCCATATCCCATTTCAAGACGGTGTCTCCCTTAGAGAAACCTTTTGATGAAGATCTCTTATCAAAGTGTTTCTTCGTCTGTTATTGGCAGTTGGTCATAGAAGCCATAGCCTGGTCCCTTGTTTCTTGGAGCTCCATTAGCTTGCATAGCCTAACCTCCATGCTGTTGCCTTCCTCCAACTACAACTGGTGAGTAAGGTCTAAGGCTGGCAACTCGAGTGAAATAGGAAGCCTAGCTTCCCTTCCATACATGAGCGTGTATGGTGAATTACCAATTGCTCTCTTTAGAGTAACCCTATCTACCCATAGGGCTATTTTCAACTTGGCATGCCAAGCCCTCTAATTTTCCTCCATTATTCTCTTGATAATCTTGATCAAATTCTCATTGGTGGACTCAACCAACCCATTCCCTTGTGGGTAGTAATTGGATGAAGTGCTAAGATAGATACCATATCTCAACGCCCATTCGCTCATTTTAGTTCCCAGAAAAGCTAAAGCATTATCTAAGATGATGGTAGCTGGGACCCCAAACCTCACCATCAGGTCTTCATAAAAATATGGGACTGTACTTTTGTTGGCCTCCTTCAAAGCGACAGCCTCTACCCATCTTGTGAAGTAGTCTGTGGCAGTCAGGACCCACTTGTGTCCAACATTGGAGGGAGGGTTAATCATCCCTATAAATTCAAGGCCCCATTGCATGAATGGCTATTCCACCTAAATAGGCTATAAAGGCATGGTAGCCAACCGTTGTTTCCCATCAAAGAGCGCACACTTCTGATACTTTCGTACCCAGGCATGGGTGTCTCTAAATAGAATAGGCCAGAAGTAACTAGCTCTCATTATTCTTGTAGCTATAGGCCTAAAAGCAAAGTGACCACCAGGTAGCCCATCATGGAACTTGGACAACACCATGTCAGCCTGACTTGGGTCTATGCACCTTAAAAAGACTCCTAATAGGTCCCTTCTGAACAACACTCCGTCAATCAGGACATAAGGGAGAGATTAGAGTCTGAAATATCTCCTTTTGGTCCTATCAAGGCCCTGTAAGCACTCACTAGTGAGAAGGAAATGCCTCAAGTCTGATGTCCAATCCTTCATAATAGTTGGTTCTTCTACTGTAGCTGCATCATGAACTAGTAAACTATCCTCTTTTTATTGTTTAAAGTTTGCAGCAAGGTGTTCACACAGGCCTCTCCCTCTTACCAGCTTGGTGATCTTGATATCTATGTCGTATTCCATTACCTTAGTGATCCACCTCGCTCTTTTTTCATTCAGGTCATGGTTGGTCAAGAAATCCTTGATGCCGAGATGTGCAACCATGAGGTGAATTCTGCTGTTGGACAGCATATGCCTAAATTTCTTCAGACTATGTATGATTGCAAGGACTTGTTTCTCCACATATGTATACCTGACCTCAAAACCCTCTAGGCCTTGGCTAAAAAATGCAAGTGGTTGCTCAAGGTTATCACCATTCACTTGGGTAAGCATGGCGGAGATTACCTCTTCATTTTCGAAGGTATAGAGGTTGAAACTCTTGGTGAAGTCAGGACTGATCAAGGTAGGAGCCTGGGCAATAGCCTGCTTGATCTCTTCAAAGCTATCCCTCCTTTGCGCTGTCCATGCAAACTTCTCATCTTTCTTCAACATAGAGGTCAATGACTTGACTACCTCCACAAAATTCAGAATAAATCTCTAGATAAAATTTATTTTTCTGAAGAAGCTCTGTAGGCCCTTCTTGTGTTTAGGTAAGGACAGCTCCAAGATGGAGTGAACTCTCTCTAGATCAATGGTCAAGCCTTCCTTGGAAACAACGTGGCCAAGGAGTTTACCCTCATGGACAACAAACACACATTTCTTTGGGTTGAGAGAGATACCAAACTCTCTACACCTCTCAAAGATTTGTCTGAGGTGTTTCATGTGTTGGCCTGCCTCCTTAGAGAATACTATCACATCATCAAGATACACCAGCATAGTGTTATTTATCAGGCCTCGAAAGGCCATGTCCATGGCTCACTGAAAGGTGGCACCAGCATTAGACAGTCTGAATGGCATTTTCCTATAAGCAAACATCCCCCATTTGGTAGTGAAGGCTGTCTTGTACTGGTCACAATATTGCACCAAAATTTGTTTATATCTTAAATACCCATCCAGGAGGGAGAAATGCTCGCTGCCTGTCACCATTTGAAGGATTTGCTCCATGTTTGGGAGAGGATAATGGTATTTCAAAGAGACTCTATTGAGGTCTTTGAAATCTACACATAATCTGATCTCCCCATTCTTTTTTTGAATAGGAACAAGATTGGCCAGCCAAGAAGAGTGTTTGATTATTATCTTGGACTCAATCAACTTGGTGAGTTCCTTTTGCATGAGAGGTTCAATCTTTGGGTTGACAGGCCTTTGTTTCTGCTTGATCGGCTTGGTGCCTTCCTCTAGCTCAATGGTATGTTGGGCCAAACGTGGGTCGAAACCCTTCAAATTATTATACCCCCATGCGAAGACATCAACAAAATCCTGACACAACAAGGTGAAGGCCTGCCTTTCATGGTCCGTGCACACTTTCCCAAGTGCCAACAGCTTATTCTTAAATATTTCAACCTTCTCATAGTTCTCCTCCTTCATTGTGATGCTTGCCTTATCGCTTTTCAACTAGTCATCTTCATTGAAGATACTCTTGAGAGTGACCAAGCCTTTGGGAAGTTTATTGTTCTTTAGCTAAACAATTTGGCTACCATATTGTTGTTGTAGCTTAGCCTAGTTTTTAGTAGCAAACTTAGCTTCTTCTTACAAGAAGAGTGTTATTTGTTGGTCACTGTCAAACACCTGCTAGTTAGTGATGTTGTCAGGTACAAAGGGCCAAATTACTACCTTCAAGTGGCATGAACTACGGTCTCGACCTATTTCCCTAGGGATATCAAACTGGGCACCAACTGTTGCCAGCCTATTTGCTTGCTTGTTATGCTCTCTAGGAATGGAGGTAACATTGAAAGTAAAGAAATTTTCCACTAAGTCCCATACCCTGTGTTTATAGGACTTAAGTAAAGGATTCTTTGTTAGAATTTGGCTCCTTACCTGATTCACAATCAACTCACTGTCACCAAAAACCTACAGCTCTTTGATTCCTCTTTTCCTCGCCCACTCCAAACCATGGATGAGGGATTCGTACTCTGCAACATTACTCGTGCAAGAAAATTGAAACCTGAAAGCCGAAAAGTATTTCTCCTTTGAAGGAGAAACTAGCACCACTCCACCACCAGCTCCCAACTTACTTCTTGAGCCATCAAAAAATAGCTGCCATAAACCTGAGCTTTCTTGGCTTGCTTTCATCAAATTTGGTACAAAATTTCCCTCTTCGTGCATGCAAAAATCCAAAGGCCTACCTCTTCTATGAATTTGTAAGGATCATGGTCAAAGTTGTCACTTCCCCATTCGTCTAAGAGTAAGGTCAGCAACTCCTTCAAGGGCAGAGGATGGAGATTGGTCCACTTGGAATTCTTCTTGGTCAATAATGGTGTAGCTGACATTTGTCGCCTTAAGTAAGTATGGCTCCAGATGATCTTTGTGGAGTGGCTTCGATTCAATCTTGACCTTAGTCCCATACTTGGTTCTAAAAACTAGATAAGACCAATTTGTTGCTAGGTAGCCACCTATTTTGGATGTGAAATCCCTAGATAAGCAAATAGCAAAGTAAGGAGGGACATCCACCACTACCACATCATGGGGAACTGAGAAGGTCACGCAGGCATGTAGCATTAAGCTCAAACCTTTCACCACCCCAAGTGTCTTTGCTAGTGTTACATCCAGCTGTAGGACTCCCTTAGTCATTTCTTCATATTTTAGCCCCAATTTATTTGCTATGCATTTAGGCATCACCGAGGTGCTTACTCCACTATAAATGATGCAATTATGCACCAAGAAATCTCCTATGACCAAGGACAAATAAAAAGGGGGAACCTTTTCTTCTTTCTTAACTTGGCCCGATGTGAAAGGTTGTCCATTCATCATCAGGACATTATCAGCTTTTGATGGGACAGCTTGTTCATTCAGCTCGTGCAATTCCTTTTGCAACATGTCCTTTTGTCACGGTATTGATAATGAATCCCACAAGGAGATAGTCATGTGCAGCTTCTTCATCTAGTCTACCACATTGATCATAGGGTTTCCCCCTTTCAAATTTTCTTTGGGATTACTTACAGCCTGAGGCGCAGGCCGAAGAGTTGAAGGTGAAACTGGAGGTCTAATGTTTGGAATCTTTTGGTTTACATGTGATGAAGAAGGTACTGCTGACATTTGGGCAATTGCCTGAGCTTCTTCCATTGCTCTCCTTTTGAACCTTGTGTTGGTTGTGACATAGTCACCCTGATTGTCTACACCACCCACGTAATTGACTGAATAGAACTCACCCTCCAAGTGATTCATGAGAGTAGAATCGGGCTAAGTCTGACTGTTGCCCATGCCAGCTTGCATGAAAGCCTCAAAGCTTGGGAATTGGGTACCTATCTGATTGTCTTGTACATTTGTGTAGTGATTCGACATTTTATTCGTATAAACAACTTGATCTCAACCATATCCCATGGTTGAGCAATTGGGTTGTTCTTGTACCAGATTGTTTTGAGTGGGTGCTAGAGCCTTGGATGATGAAGGGGCGCCTAGATTATAGCCTTGAAAATGTCTATCTTGTGCAAATTGACCCTGCCCTTGATTGTAATTATGGAAAGGGGGTCTAATTGCTTGCTCATACTACTAATATCCTTGATTTGGTTGATTGCCTTGAGCTTGCTACCTTTCAAGAGCCACTAGTTCATTTGTTACGCTTTGTAACAGGCTTTTGACTTTATGGAGGTCATTAGATGAAGTAGCAGTTGGCTTCTCTATGCCAGGAAAAAGAGCCAAGGTGGGTGCAACAATTTGGATTGGAGGCAGTAATTTAGGGAAGAGCAGCATATGAGGCCTAGGAGCTATTTTTTAGCCTGCACCAGCAATTCTCAGCTGCTATAGCTATGTCATAGGCGGCAAGCAACACATGTCCTCCCATGGATTATATCATAACAACGATGTCACTATTCAATGTTTTCAAATAATAGAGGAAAGCATAGCTCAGAGTCGGCCTTACCAAAATGGGGATTCCATCCCATGTCTTCTAGAACTGAGTGTTTAAATCTTGCATGAATTCATGTGGAGCTCTTTTCATAGTGGTTAGTTGCTCGGCAAGTGAGAGGTGGTCGCTCTTCTCTCCAAATCAGTTCATTAAAAGGGTGCCCAATTCATTCCAGGAATCGACTGAATTCATGGGCAAAGTCCCATACCAGTCTAGAACTTTGCCCTTGAAAGACAATGCCAACAATCTGATCACAATGTTTTCCTCAGTGACATTGTGAATATTGCAGAGGTTAGCAATATTTTTGATGTGTTCGATAGCGGTAATGGGCCACTCTCCATTAAAGGGAGGCACACTTTTAAGGACTGCTCTTGGAATTAGGTCATAATGCTAGAGATTCAAAGGACTCTAACCATGAAAGGCCACAAAAGGAAAAGCCATAATTATGACAGGATTTAACCGAGGCCTTCTTGCGTAGGTGTATCTTATAGTAGGTCTGGGAAAGTGATTTGCTTAATAAGGATGGGTTTTTTCAAACCTCAATCGCTTTGCTGAGTTCAAAGGCAATTCAATGAATTCAAAAGGGACACCCCTAGCAGCAGATCGTGTGGTGATTTTAGGCATAGAAGGTCAGAGTAGTCTTTGGTCAGAGACTGATGTTCTTACCAGTGGAGTCGCCAGATGCTGAAAATGGTTGATTTTTCTATAATAGGACCAACATCAATCCTAAAACTTTATTGAGTGTTAAAACTTGGTCCCACTAGGCGTGCCAAAAACTGTTGATGCAATGGATTGCACCCTTGACAGGAGGATGATCTCCTATCTTCCACGCATCACAATGGAAACTCCTCTCTTGCCTGTGGGTCTGGCAAAACTAAGGGGAGAGTCTCTAGATAAGGGCTAGCTCCCTCTGATGCATCTGAGTTATTCCAGTAATGTTGCTAATACATACATATATATAATGGCGGGTTGAAAAGGGAGAAGGATTACTGAAAGATGGAACTTAACCTAAGCTGGTGATGCACCAAACAAGTTTGATCTACTTATACTCACACTTTGAACCATAAGAACACATACATACACTGTAACTGGTAAAAGGACCAGACTGTAGGGAACTTGACAAGGAAGCTTTAATGGAAACACATAAAAAAAGAACTTACCATAGGCGCTGTAGGAAAAGCGCACTATCTAGTAACCTCTTTCTGCCTCTGCACTCCAGATACAACTCTTCTTGTCACCTACAGGAATGGTGCTTTGTATATACTAGGTGTGTTGGTATCAAGCCTGTGAAAGCATTAAGAAAGAAGTGACTAAACACAAAGCTGGCACTCATACACACTCAGAGATATATCCAACTAGAATAGAGGTAAAAATGCGTATTCTATTGACTCTAGGTGAAAAGTGGTAGGGCTTCGCCTTACAACATGAGAGATCCCTTTCTCAAAATGAGAAGTTTACAATATATAGAGGAAGAAAAAGGCCTTTTGGTGCCCTTCTACAAGTGGCCCATGTGCGTTCTGAGCATTGGGAAGAGGAAGCTGCTTGATAGATAATGCTATGTCAGCTCCTGTTTTGACTTTGGGCATTAAGATATATTAAACATCATATGTGAAATTATGGGCCGCACCGTTTGTCTGTAAACAAGACCACTCCTTCAAGGCACTCACATAGTTTGTCTGCCCATCAATGCAAAGTGAAGAAAATGGGTCGTGTCGTTCACTATTTGCATTCCTTGATGACCACTTGGCAGGTACTGTGTCAACCGCTGGAGTAACTCCTTGAGTCGACACCTTCCTTTGCCACTTGGACTATTTTGTCTATTTATGCAATTTATCTCTTCCTGGCTTTGTCTTTTATGGCTCCTTTGGCCCTCAGGACTATCTTCTGCTAATTATTTGGCTCTTTGGGATTCCTTATCAATGGTCTCTTTCTTTAGGCCTTAAGCCTTTGAATTCCTTCGGGTTCGCACCTTTCATTAAAAAACCAATAGTTATTTCATTTCTACAAAGTTGACGTATGTGCGCCAGTCACCATTTGAAAGCCAACGACTAGTCTATTGCCCTGAATTTGAGGTCTTTAGGGACGTCATCAGACGTTTAGATTCCAATGGCTAGTCTATGATGCTCAACTTTGACGTCTGTAGGCCCATCACCCCTTGGTCAATTCCTTCGACTTTTGTCTTTGGAACCTCCCGAAGGGAAGGTGTCCCTTCGGGCCTTGAGAAAGATCCTCTTTTTGGCAACCGAGAGTCCCCCGCAAGGGCACTTGCCCTTTGGGGTCCTTCGGGCTCCTTGGTCCTCAAATCCTTTAGACAAAATGTCTGAATGATTTCTTCCTTTATCTTTCCCACTTATTCCCTCGGGCTTTTTCTTTTGAGAAAATTCCTTCAGACTTTTTTTCTGAAAGAATTCGCCTTGTCTTTTGCCGTGGAAAATCTTCCCGAAAGACATTGTTTTTTTTGCCTTATGAATTTCTTCAAACAAAATGTTTGAAGTAATTCCTTCGGGCATTTTGTTTGAAAAAATTATTCATCTCTTGCCTTGAACAAATCCGAAGGAATTCCAACTTTTCTACCTTATTCACTTTCCTAAAGAAAACCTTACCCTTTTGGCCTTCTCTTTGATCCCTTTGCAAGTGTTCCCTGCCCTCCACAGCCTATTGGAATGGTCCATTTTGTGCTTGACTACCCTCCGTAAGGGCACTTGTCCTTCGGGCCTTGGGAGGCTCCTTTGAACCTTTCGATTGAATCGACTGATTGAACCAACAATGGTTCAACGGTTCAATGGTTCAATATTGTGTTCTGGTCATTCAATTGATCACTTGAACCAACCACTTTGAACCATTTGATTGAACCAATTCTTTGAACCAAGCTGACTGAACCAACACTTTAAACCAAGTTGTTGAACCAAGCCGATCGAACCAAAAGATTGAATCAACTGAGTGAACCATTTCTTTGAACTAGGCTGACTGAACCAAGTCGTTGAACCAAACCGACTGAACCAACAATGGTTCAAATTTCAAGTTCAAAGTTCTTAGAAAGATCATGGCATTGGGCCCCAACGTCGAACCATTGAATTGGTCCCTCCTTTTTTCCGAAAGACTTGTGCAAAAAATCAAATTTGAAACTGGCTCAGAACAGTAAGGGAAGAAGACTGATTTTGGCCTACAGGGCCAAAATGGTTAACAAATATATATATTTTTACAATATCAAATTTATGCAAGAGATAGCCGCCATTGTGTGAGAGCTCTTTTGTTACAATTAGATTTGCAAGTGCAATCCAACCTTGGGGAAATAGGTGCTCCCATATTTTCCATTTATAAACATTTCACTCTATATTTTTTAGTTATTTTTTTGTTGTTATATAGAATATAGTGAGTGGTATCAAAGCTTAAGTTGGTTTTTATCCTTTGCATCGGCTACCATAATTCTAAGGTGAGTCTACCCAATAAAAATATCAAATTTGTGACAAAAAATGAGACAAAGGACTTATTTACTGAGTTATTTAAGGAGGTTCAGAAAGATATTCATTCATCAAGAAATCATCTAAATCATCACTTTAATTAACAGGAGGACAAAACCATTTGGGAAAAACTTGACTTGGATCCACTAGATGAGGAAGAGGAAGAGTAAGGAGATGAGGAGAAAGAAACATGAAGATTGCATCACCCTTCTTTAACGTACAAGTGAAGATCCCACAATGTGATTTCAAAGGGTAAGATGGAAGCCCATACATGGTTGATCAAACTTAGTTTGCCTTCAGGGTAAAATATATAAAGACTCAAGAGGACAAGTTGAATGCATCTTTACAACATTTGGATGGTGTTTCCCACAACTGAGGAGAGAGATGGCTCTCTACAAATTTGTAGGGGGACCTTTTTGAATTTTTATAAAGATGTAAATAAGAGAGTCAATTGTAGCCATGATGACATGTATGATATTCGGTTGATGCACCTATTTCATAAAGATGTCTATGGAATCTTATATAGAAAAAAATTGAGTTTTGGAGTCCAAGGCCAAGTTTTCATCAACGTTGGTGCAAAATATCTATATTTCAAACCTATAGGCTGATATTCGAACTGAGGTAAGGATGTTTGACCTAACTATTTTGAAAGATCCATTCTTATAGCTAAAATATTATAAAAACATATTGATACCTTAAAAAAATGGTAGGGCCTATTTTTTGTAGATCTTTTGCTTGGGATAAGAAATCCAAATACCCTAGTCATAATTATACTCCTACATACACTATTATAAATGTATGTCATAGGTGCTATAATTTATGGAGTAAAGGTCATTTCTATAGTCCAAAAGTATTTTAATGGCAAAGGATGTGTCATTTTGAGCCAGGGTCAGAGTCAAAAAATGAGGAAGTCATCAAGAACCCCACTTTAGGTTGTGAACCTAAGTATCTGTCTCTTGTTATAGTATAAATTGGGGAACCATTTATATCACTTTATGCAATGATAGGATTAAACTATTTGAATAGATTCAAGTTTTTCCCCATGTCAAAAAATCTCTAGTTTTGGTCATGGTTGATCCTATAAGTACACTTAATATTTTGGATAAGAAACAAGTCCAAATATTAGGCCTATATTTAGACACTTCTAAAATTTTCCCCATTCAGGTTCCTAGACACTGAAGTATTGAATGTGTAGAAGTATTCCATAAGGTGGATCTATAAGGATCATATCATGTCCTTAAAGATAAATTTTATGTGGTTGATATTGGGGATGTGGATGTTGTTTAGGGGTTCAATTGTTATACTCACTTGGAACATACTCCACTAACCATCAAGAGATATTCTTGACTTTCAAGCAAGTGTAACATGACTATACTGTCAAGTCTTTACCCCCGAGGGAAATCAAAATTATTGATTCTAGTTAAATGAATTCTTTTTAAGAAGTGTCATTTTGGATTTATGGCTCACGTCTATAGTATGGATGTGGAATCCTCTACCATATATGAACAAGATCCAATGATTCTACAGTTGTTAAGAAAATATAAGGTAGTTTTCTAGGATCTATGAAATAGGTTACCACCAGATAGGGAATTGGAGCACATTATTGAGATTGACCCTACAGAGGGGCCAATAATGGTACATCTTTATAGATACTATCAATTTCAAAATTCTTAAATAGATGAATTGATCATTCAACTCTTGGAGGTTGTCATCATCATCCGTAGTAAGAGCCCATATGTTTCTAGTGGTAATACCTAGGAATAATGATGGGTCATATACATTGCATTGATTATAGGGCCTAGAATAAAATCACAATAAAATATAAATGTCCAATGACAAGTATTGATGATCTACTTGATGAGTTACACGGGGTGATTTATTTCTTAAAAATAGATCTCAAATTTGGATACTATTAGATTTTAATTTTAATTCAATATTCGAATAAGATGACCTTCAGATCACATCAGGGCTAATACCAATTTAGGTTCATGCATTTTGGTCTCAACAATGCTCTAGCCACCTTTCAAGCATTGATAAACAATGTATTTAACAAATGCTTGTGTAAGTATTTTCTTGTATTTTTTTATGACATTATGGTTTATAGTAATTCATTGGAATACTATATTGAACATTTGGATTCTATGTTGGATATACTATTCAAGATGTTGTATGCAAAGGCATCTAAGTGTGAATTCGTAAAGGAATATTTAGAATATCTTGGTCACATAATTTATTTTGATGATGTTCACACTGAATCTTCAAAGATCAAGGCCATATGTGATTGGCAAGTACCCAAGACTCTTAAGAAACTTCATGGTTTCCTATATTTGGAAAGATTTTATAGAAGATTTGTGAGGAACTTCTAAACAATAGCTCATCCCTAGATTGAACTCACTAGGAAATATTCCTTAAAGTGGTCCACAAAAGCACAAAAAAAATGAGGATCTCAAAAAAGATCTGGTATGTACTCCAATTTTAGCAACCCCTAATTTATTAAAGTATTTTATCATTGAATGTGATGCCTTTGGATATAGATTAGGTGCAATTTTGTCTCAAGATCACCACCCAATTGATTTCAAAAGTATGAAATTTAATTAATGTGAGGGAATTATGTCCACATATAGTAAGGATATGCTTTCCATCTTGCATGTAGTCATCAAATGGCATCAATTTCTGTTGGAGAGTAATTTCTTTGTTAAAATTAACCACCTCATCCTTAAGTTCTTCTTAACTCATGAGACTTTAGATCCTTTACAAAAAATGGAAGGATAATGTCGTGGATGTTGCACTATCCTACCAAAAATAACTACCACTATTTCAAGTTGTGTTCATCAACCAACCTACTTAGATACATGACCTTACATAGGATTGCTTAAGTCACCTTGCTCCAAATAAACTCATGCAATAAGTTGAAGATGAAGGGAAATGGAGTGTTTGGTTAGTTCATAATGGCGTAATTATCTAAAACCTCTTGAGCAATGTATTGGTATACTGCATATAAGACATGAATGTTTGGTACTCTTTTTTCCATAATTCCAATCTAAGATAGTAGTGTAGTATCCTGAGATCTATAATGTCAAACAATCAATTGAGATCTTTCTTTGTTGCAGCAATCATCTTCATTGGGTTTTTAGTGATGATTATATCTTTGAAATAAATAATAATAATAATAATCTCCCCCTTAATTTTTGAGGTAGAGATTGGGATCATATGGATTCCTCTGAAATCCATGTTTTATGAATGTTCATCAATTTTTATATACCAGAATCTAGGAGCCTGTTTGATACCATACATATATTTTATGAATCTGCACACCTTCTACTCTTGCCTTGGTGTGACATAACCTTCTGGTTGAGTCATGTAGACCTTTTCTTAGAGATATCCATTTAAGAAGGCACTTTTAATGTCCATATGATGAACATTCCATCTAAATTGTGCAACCATTACAAAGATCATTATAATTATCTTTATATTAGATGTAGGAGCAAAAGTCTCCTCATAATATGTACATTTTTTTGTGCATATCCCTTTGCTATGAGTCTTGCCTTGTGTTTGTCTATACTACCATATATTTTGTATTTGGTCTTAAAGACCTATTTGTACCTGATAGGTTTCTTCCCTAGTGAAATATCAACAAGGTGCCATGTGTTATTATTTGTGAGAGACTAATATTTTGCATCTAAGGCATATTTCCAAGGTTTGGACTCTAGGGCTTCATGAATTGTAAAGGGCTAAAAAATTTATGCAACAATGCTCATTAAGGCCAAATTCGCCTGTACATGATCCATACTATGAGTCCTTGGTCTTGTGGATGAAGTGTTTGGAGGTTTATCCGATTTTGCATCTTGAATTGTACTCATATACCATTTAGGCATACATTGAGTAGTAATTGGTGGTGTTGGAGCTTCTGACTGACCATCACCACTATTTTCATTCTAAAAGTTTACATGTCTAATACCTATATCAGATGTCGGTGTGGAAGATGAACTAATTTCACCTTTAACATCAAGCATTACATCCCTACTGATAAATGTAGAGATGGAATCCAAAGTGAGTTAGATCAAGCATTAGTCAAGAAAACTCAAAAAAATGCATAAAGAAAATAACTAACTAAGCCAACTCCTTCAATGGGGTTTTGCAAAACAAAATTGAGAGCTATTGAAAGAAATCATATACCAACAAACCTTCCTAAGAGCATCCCATCTCTAGATTCAGCCCAAAACATGATTTTCCCCTTGATTTGGTGCTCAAGTCTTTAGCAATGATGAGTGGCTTGCTCCTCCATAATCTCAAGTGCACCAATGAAACTAGGCTCATGATATTTTATCTATGTTATGCCTATAGTGAAGCTATACTATTGTAAATTAAGCATTATAACATTAGACAAAGATGAATTGTGTAGAAAATTGTGTGTAATAAGTTTAAACCAAAAGAGCTTAAAAATGATGGTCTTGGTCCTCTTATTTATATATTTTTAGAATTGATCACAATCAACCATGATCATCCATCTTGAGATCAAGATGTGTGGCCATGAATCAATTCAATTTTAGAGGCTCAAATCATAAATACCCTCATCAATATTTGGAAGAAAGGGGCATAATGAGGCATGGGAAGGTTTAAACTAGATATGTGTTCTATTTATGGCTTATGGATGCCACCCCACAAATGATGTCACCAAATGATGCATATATTAGGAATGAATTTCTAATTAATATATCTTCAATAAATTCTATAGATTTTCCACTTAAGCTCTTAATTTGCTTAAGTGAGGTTAATTAAATTTGATGCAATTCTTTGGAAATTGGTTGCTCATTTAATCAAACTAGATGAAATGTCAAGTTATTATGTTGTAAGTTGACTGGAGTATAATTATAAGAAGGTGTTAGTTGTGTATGGACTAATACCCCCTTTAGAGCATTATTGACATAAAATAACACATGTACATGTCGTGTGCTTCTGAAGTAGAAGAATTTAGTGATTCAGAGCATCAAATTGTGTTTTATCCATTTTGACTTGAAATGATTTGAGAAAAGTTAATAATCACATAAAATGCATTGCCCTATTTAGGGATAAATTGACCTAAATCAGTACTTGTATATGAAAAACCTGAACCATTTAGTGTGTTTAAGTGATTTTAGCTCAAAATATGGGTTTGAGGAATTTTGAGTAAGATTGACAATTTCAACACAATGGTATTAGGAATTGGATGTTTATATTTTGCCCCTCTTTGAGAAGGCATGGTGAGACATTCAGATGAAGCAACATCTTTTCAATGAAAAGAGTTGTCAAGAAGAAATTGGAAGGAAATGATCCATGATGCCCTCTCAAGAGGACATATAGAGATGAAAGAGAAGGACAAACTCTTGAAAAGAGAGAGAAAAAATGAAATTAACCCATGGATGAGATACTATTTGTATGAGCTAATGCTTGTATTCATTGATTCTCAATTATCAAAATATAATAGAATATAATGGGCCCCAGGGTGGGGAGAGTGGGAAGGATACAATCCAAAAATATAAGTGACACACTTTGAACACACCTAAAATAAGGTGCAAGCTGTATGCTTAGGGAATGATCAATCTCGAGACAAGTTGCATACTTTTAAAAATAGCCAAAATGAGGGAAAAATCTACATAGATTGGAATTAGAAGAAAGATGAGAGTATTGCTCTAGAAAAAATAAATAAGAATGTGACCCAATAAAGCAAATTTTATTGATTGATAAAGCATTTTTCCCCGATAGGGCTGATTTTGATTACTGATAATTAATTTTACCCTAGTGGAGATGATTCGATTCAGCAATTAGTCTAAATGTTGTGCCTCAATAGGGAAAATTGGCAAGCATAGTTCAAGGATATAACCTAATGCATATATTAAATATGAGTGGGCACAAATGTAGATGTGATGGTCCAATGACTAAAGAAACCACCAAAAGTCAAACATACGAGGATGCACAAAGTGATGAAAGATATGAATAGAAGAATAAAAGGTGGTTGAGTTGACTTAATATATGTCATGTATCCAAGCACTGCCTACATAATCTAGATGGACCTCAATCCAATGTATTTCACCTAAAAGTGGGAGAAAAATAGAATGAGGAATGAAGAATAGAAGAACAATGGACCACTATGCGATTAGATTCTATATCCCAAGAGATGTACATCTCATATATAGTCTTGTGTGTGTGTAAGCCATTGTGTTTAATTCATTATTGCATTGAGAGTTGGTCTTCAAAGATGCATTGACTTTTTGACTTGGGATCCAAAGCACTTGTTTTTATTATAGCAAAAATAAATTATGCATCATAAATATGAGTAACCTATAATGACATTGCATTTCAATTGCGATAAGCTAATTCAAATGTGAATATTTATAACTAAGGATAATGATAAGAACTACCAATACCAGAGTTACAATTATTTACATTTAAACAAAAACAAAGAAAAACAAGCCATAGATGTAGCCTAACTTAAAATCAATATATGGACAATCAAGATTTAAGTAGGAACAAGAATGTATAAAATCAAAGTAAGAAAAACTTAATAAACAACATGAAATCAAGATATGAATAGTCAAGCTCCATGTGTACTAACAAGAAGTTCCTAAAAATCTAAACAAATAACAAGAGAAAACAAGGAAATAAAAGTCCAAAAGAACAAAATAAACAAAATAAATGGAGAGACAAGGAAGCAATCAAAACAACAATAAACATCAAATAAACACACACAAACAAGAGTTAGTCATAATGTTAGTGAAAACAAAAAATAATCATTCATGTAAGTATAACAGAGGTGTTACTTTTTTCAACAATATAACAAGAACAAAGAACACAAAGTTGCCTCCAAATGATAGGGAAACAAGACAACAAAATGGGGGGGAAAGAAGAAAAGGAAAGGGGTGACCGAGCTGACTCTAGATGTACAAGACAAGTGGATGTTACCTACATAGTTTCATGGACGCGAGATCTAACATGAAATTCAAGCCAAATGTAGTTCTCCCCGAAAATGGGATATAAGAAAAGTGATGATAAGAAAACATGATTGATGTTGTAGAGGAAATAAGGAAAATGGGCTCGTAAAATGGCGAGAGCATTCAAAATAAATACTTGCAAAAAGATAAGAGTGTGAGATCAGAATAAATAAAAGTGCAAAGATAATGTTTTTGTTCTTTTAGTCGATCATTTTCTAATGTTTTTGTGTTTTTTGGATAAGATAAACAAACTATTAACAAAAGGCCTAGGGAACTACCTAACTAAAGAGATGCATTTCTAGATGTAAGAGTTCAAACAACAACTAAACCAGATGCAATGACAATCATGGATATAAATAATGGTACATGGAACCAACTACTCTAGGAGATATACATTTGAGAGTAGAAGTTCTAATAATAACTAAAGCTGACTGCAATAGCCCATGCTCACAAATTGGTGAGAGCAAAAATATCCTACTAAGGCAATAATGCCTACCAAACAACAACAAAATAAGACTATAATAGTGTGCAATGCTAAGATAACTCTGAAGAACCATGTAGTAGGCAAAAACCATGTGATGATGTATCCATGTTCACTTATTTGTAAGAGGAAGCTACAAAATATTGTCTAGGATGAACTACATTGTAGAACTAGCATTAAATGTGTCCAAAATACCTATGAGTCATAATTAGGATCATAATTTGTCAAAAGATAGAATTGTCCAGATTATAATGATCCAGGATATGAAAAGAATGTGGTTCTTAATAGAATGATATAGGATAAAACAAAATGAATAGGGTCCATGTTGGGTTCTTTTAGTTAGTTCTACTTTAGCACTGAAGCTTCTCCCCAATAGGTTAGCACGTTGGCCCTATCATGCGAGAGGTAGTCTTGTGCACTCACCCGAAATGCATAGTGAATGATCGATTCCTGAAGGCTTTGTAGCACAATGTTATATGTTTGTTCATATTTCGTAATATAGTTCTTAAAAGGTTATTCAATACCCTCAATATACTACTATTATCATTATCATTCCAGATTTCACTACCACTATAACTAGGATCATCATTACTATTTAATAGTGTGATAAAAGAAAAAGATACCCATGACTTAGAAATAAACCATATACATCATCCACTACTTAGAATGTGTTAGGTATTCTGTATCTTTACATTAGCACTGAAGCCTCTTCCCAACAAGCTATCACCCTAGCCCTGTCACGTGAGGGATGAGCCTTGTGCGCTCACCTGAAGCACATAATGAAAGATAGGTTTTTAAAGACTTTGAAGCACAATGTGTGTTTGCTCATTTCTTGTGTTAACTCAAATATACTACTATTATTTCTTAACATTCTAGATTATATTACCATTACTAGCTAGTTATAAACGAAGGGAACTTATGACTTTATCATGAAACATATTTCAATATTCAACACTTATAACAGTTCATTATTCAAAATACAATCTGATAAACATTGAATTCTCATTAGAGTGCTTACTAATTACAAGATAGAATTCTCTATATTCCTCTAAATGTACACACATGCGAATCTCATTGTGAATGATTACAACAAAGGTTTTTATACTTATTTTGCCTTATCCAAATGTCAAGTTTCTAAATTAATATGGATAAATGGCACACGAAATCCCAATAGATAGAGAGTCATGGCTCTTACAAATGATTATTTCTATAAAATCATACCCTTGCACCCATATATGTTTGCTCTATGTTATATATTTGTATTTAAGTGTTTTGTTCCTCACGAGATGGTATAAGGCCTCTGATCGATGGGATTAAAGTGTCCTACTTGATTTATTCTTCTAACTATTCTAGTGTTCTTTGCACTCTCCTAGTCTTACACTTCTAGCTCTAAGTCTTCTATTCTTGGATTCCTCGTGCCACATTTTTTCTTGCTAGGTCTTCCATGCCATTGTTCTTTTGTGCCCTTCAAGTCTCACACTGCTAATCTCATGCCATGGTCCTCCCATGCCATGATTTTCCTGTGCCATGGTTCTCCCACACCGTGTCGATACTTGCATAAAAATAGACAATGGTCCCTCCTCACTATGCACCAAAATTAGAACAAAAACTTGGTCAAAATTGAGGGGCCAACATCACCCCACACTAAGCTCTTAGTCTATCTTGGACTAATTTATACTAGCATCCTCAAGGAACTTAGGCCCTTTTTGGTCGAGTTCTTTCCTTAGCTCATCCCAATGGGAGAAGGCATCAAGAACTTTAGTAGTTATTTCTTTAATGGCCTTTTTTATTACTTTCAATGCTTTGAGCTAAATTGGGGTCTCGGTCTTCTTTATTTATTCATCCAGGGCTATGCTAGCTTCTTTTTGGATGTTCTCTAATTCAGAGACCTCCTTATCAACCTATCCTTAGAGTGTGGTAAAATTGGAATTTATTTGTTGGCGATGGTTATTAATATCATATTCCATCATTTCCACATCCTTAAATGCCTTTGCATGCTTAGCATAAATTTTTATTACTAGAGCGACATCAGTTACTTGCTACCTCAAGACCTCCTTGTCATTGAATTAAACTTCTATTATTTTATTAGGGTATGCCATATATGCAAAAATGCCATCCAAAATTGGGATAACCTCCCTGACTCTCTCTAAAGTATTGTGGTAGATATTTGCTATAGTGGTGAACTGCTCTAGTAGTTCTGGGGATGCATTTCTGGGCATGAGGCACTCTTTTTTTTTTGTAGCAATATCTCAGCCAATGTCTCTAATTTCCCTATGGCATCCCCATCCAATGGTACACCATCTACCAGTGCTAGCTCTTCTTTCAAAATTGTTTTGTAGAGGTTTAAAATCCTTACCTTAACCTCGATGATCTCTTGAAGTTGTTGCTTCAAGGAGGCTACTTCCTCGGCTAGCGCCTGCTTTTCAACATACACTTTATTATACATTTCCACCACTTTGCCAGGTTTCCTTTCATTTGTGTGCATGTATGAATTTGACAAAATATTTTGATGTGTCACTTCCATGGTAAGTTTCAAAAATGTGGCACTTGTCATTATTGGGGAGAGCCGTTATGGATCAAATTTCATGAGGTCTGATAGACATGGGGCATCTAGGCCAGAAAAATGCAATCCAATAGAACATCAAATTGAGGATCTTCACTATACATCTCCAAAAATAAGGATAATTGCTTCCTTATTTTTTGGGTCTTATCATTGGGGTGGAAATGCTTCCAAAGATAAAGATTATATTCTTCTATGCCAAACTGGTATCATTTGCACATATTAGATGGCACCCTCTATTCTGGTTCCCCGTCAACTAGGCCCTTCCCCCTTCTTGGATCTTGCTCAAGTTCTTGATGGATTTTTGTAGCCATCCCATCCATTCCCATTTCTCTAGTATTAGCTTGATCATCAGTTGGGACCTCTTGCACAAGGGATGGAATCTTCTCTAGATCAAACTCCAAAATATGTATTTGTTAATATGAAGGGTCCCTTTGGGATATTTAACTTGGAGGTTGTGGCACTGATCTAGTGGTAGGCTTTGGTGAAGGTGGAGGTGAAGGTGGTCATGGATGTAAAGTTAGTGGACTTGGGTGCAATGGGATCGAAGGGTAATGAGGAGAGGAGTGAACAAGTGAAGGTGGCATAATGTGAAGATGTTGCCTAACTAGATAAAGTGAGGGATGAGGTGGTGAAGGTGAAGGATGGGTTGGACAAGGTAAAGCATGAGGTAGAGATGGTGAAGGATGAGGTAGAGGTGGATGTGGTGCAGAAGGTCAAGTGGGTCAGGAGGGTTATGCCTATGTCATTCTTTGTTGCTTGTGGGGGCCCTGCTACCCATTTGTGTTAGCACTTAGCTTGAGTTGTTGCTTTATTTTCTGAGGTATGTAGGGGAGCCTCTCTTTGGGGTCCCCATTTAAGGGGTCTTGGCTGGGGCATAACATGTAAAATAGTTTGTGCACTTGCTCCCCAATCAGGATATTCTTAACTTTTATATCGGTTAATCTTGTTTCCCTCCTCTCTGTGTAGGCCTTTTTACCTGGATAGATGAACATATTTTAGAGGGTGTGGCACTCTACATCGATCCATTTTGCTTGTATATTTATTAGTTATGCATCATAAATTATGTTGACAAAATCAATGAAGTAATGTACAGAGAAGGCATATGGCAGCTTGAGTCATGCTGAGACCTCTCTCGAAGGATTCATCTGAATACGCACCAGGGAGTAGTGTTACTTCATAGTGAATTCTACATGATCTTCTATTAGGAGGTATATCCTTAGGAATATGTCATTCATGCTCAAAAGTGGCCTTCATTCCATCAAACTATTACATCATCTTCAACTTATATGTTGGATTGATGTGCTGGGGATATGTGAAAGCTTTGTAGTGATCGATGGGGGACTTGTGAGTGGGGGGTACACCCACTTACAAGATATTAAATTGTATTCAAGTACCCTAATTTCATAAAAAACTAATAATAATATTTCCACACAAGGGAACCTATACTTAGGTGTTTTATACACCTTCTCTACATCTTCATCTATTTTTTGGGTAAAATATAGTGCCCAGTTGTATTGTATACCTTACACTACTTGGTTTTCTATGTGAAGGTGGGCCATATCCACCTCCTCCCACCATTTGGTCCCTTCAACCCTGGTAGAAATGATCCATGATATGATTCTTAGAGTGGGATCTTATAGGTTTTTAATGTGCATTACATGCCCCAGCTTTTGATACATAAGCACGGTGGTGGTCTACTGGATCTCCTCTGTATCCACCAAGTAATCCAACACATTGACCCCCAAGCACTTGAGTCTTATGACTTTACTTAACCTCTCCAAATTTATCTTCATGTTGTACCCTATGAATAGGATGTAATCCTCATGAATGCATGAGAGGAAGAACTAAACTGCCTCAACAGGCTTTCCAAAATATGGTAGTTTGAAGAATTAGAAGAGGTTGGCTTTATCTAGCTAGTTCTTGATGGTCAAGTCATAAACAACTTGGTTGCATGTTTTGTTGGTATGGACCTGATAATCATTTATCAACTCTACTTCTTTACCCAACTGATGGTGGTTGTAGTCAAAAATAACTACATATGACACCTTGGAGACCTAGTTCTTTGCATGTAAAACTATCTCAAGGTACTGCATTTCTTCTATTAATAAGGATGGAGGAGGGGATGCTGGGGGGCCTTTTGATAAAGAAGCTGGAGTCTGCTTTCCCTTTACCATCTTTGCTTCTACACTCTTGCTTTCTTATACACTCTCTCCTAGGACATCCACTCACTGCTCTTCTGGTCTTTCTTCTAAAACTTCTTCCCTTGTAGGAACCCAACCTCTAATTACTTCTTTCTCCTATGGTATAGTTTTAAGCTTCTCAATTCTTTTAGCCTTTTTATTCAACTGCATTATCCTCCATGGTGCTCGAAGGTTAACCCATGGCTGTCCCATATTTCTAAAAGAGTTTATTGTGGCAATTTTGCTTTGGCTCATGAGCTTTCATGCTTCAACAATGATAGAACCTGCAACCTAAAATTTTTACAAAGAATGATCTCAACCCACTTCTACATGATTTTGCACTTAACAACCTTCCTCCTTCACTTGGAAACCCTCTTCATGTCTTTGTTTATTTCTCAATCACTTTATTCTGCAAGGAAATTGATTTCATAATTGGTTCTTTGGTTCATCATTTGCACTTAGCACTATGAAGATTTCAAGCAATGGTAAAGTATAGAATGGCCTTGGTAAACTTATTTATAGGGTATGTGGGATAACTTTCCTTCATTAATTCTCCCCTTGTCACTTCTATCCATTAATGCATATATTTTAACAACCTTCACACTTTGATTCTTATGGTGAGCATTAAATGCCTTAACTAATTCATCCTCTCACTTCACTCACACGCTTCTCATCATAACTATTCTTGTTATATTAATGACCTATCTTTTCGTCATGTGTTTCCTAAGAGTGGATGACAACTATCCCATTTTTCTAGAGTAGTGGAAACCAACTATCACGCAAATGGTAGGAATGTTTCAAAAATGCTTTATTAAACAACTCGTGTGCCCTTAATCACTTGCATGCCATATATGACTCTTGCACCATTGAAACATACATGCTCACATGTTATGTCTTGTATTCATATGCATAATAGCTTACCCCACACTAAAAAGGGTTTGTGGTCCACAAAAACAAACTAAGGGACTAATAATTCCATAAGAGAGTTGCATGCCTAAAGGGTAGCGTTGTTTATTGAAAGTAATAAATCCTAACCTAATAACCTTAAGCCTTATTGAAAATAACACAAACTTAAACAGAATCATAATATGACTGAAGCCGATTCCTATTATAGTGTCTTTGGAGTAATTGACCATCTATTCACTTTAGCTGACAAGCTCTGATAGGTTCAATGATATGAATTATGAATAGTCCATCCTAATGAATGTGGAGCCTCCCAGGGTGGTGCATGAACTTAGAGTCATAGAGTAGAACTTTCATACTAGCGGTGAAGATTTTATTCTTTAAATGGTGATCATGCCATGCTTTCTATTTCTATTTCTCAACATCTTGATTCTAGTGGGCAAGGAACCAAGCCTCATCTAGTTTCATGAATTCATCAAACCAAGATTTCAAAGAGGCATCACCATCAAGGTTTACTATATGTGCTATCTAGAAAGATGGAACCAGTAACTCCACTAGCATGACCGCTTCCTTTCCATATACTAGGTTGATGGTGTACTTTAATTGAGGTGTTTGTATGTGGTCTGGTATGCCCAAAGTAATATAGATACCTTGTCATCCCAATCAATTTTACCAATATTTCAAATTTTTTTCAAAGTGCTATCGAGGATCTTGGTGAAGGCTTTAGCTGTTCTATTGGCTTGAGGGTGGTATGGTGGTCTTGTGGTGTGCGATCATGAATTCAACCAACAATATTCAAATTATCTCATTCAGGAAGTGGGTTCCATGATCACTAGTGAAGCTTAGCAGACATCCAGAGTGTGTTATAATGTTTTCCTAGATGAACTGCATGACAATCACTATAGTATAGTCTTTGGTTGGTGCTTCCATTGAAAATGTGGTCTAATGACCTCATTCGTTCCATTTCAGTATCATATAACTCTTTGAGGCACTAGACAAAATTATGCACGTCCATTTATCCTCTGAACCATGGAGATTATTTAAGTATCTCTAATGGTGGTCCCTCTAATGGTCCTCACATCTCAAAAACCATGAGGTGTGCAAACTTGTAACATTTAGGAAGCTGATACGAGATGTTTTCATCTTTATTGATGGTGCTGCACAATCTTCCACTAAGGTCATAATCACCATGGGCCCAACAATTATAAGAATTGCTTATAGTGTCTAAGATTGACTAGTTATCCATCTGGTGAAGAATACCATCTGTCATTGGATCATGTTGTTCATCATGTTGAGTAGTCACATTATACAGATTATTGATGTCTTCATCAGTGCTCATGAGTTCGATATAGGGTGGTCCTTGTATTTGGTCTAAGGGTATTATCACATGTTGATCGATATTATCAAAGCTAATGTATCAATTTTTAAAACTTAAAACTACATGATTTTTGTGGCACCAAGGCCTTCCTAGTAAGGTTAGGTAGTCATCAGTGTCTGCCAACTCCATAACATCAAAGTCTACTTTGAAGGGAACCCCAAGTATTTCAATGGTGGAATTTTTAAGGACTCTGATAGGATGCGCATGAGTCTTATTTACCATGAACAAGACATAAGGTGAGGGCTACAAGGCTAGACTAGACATTTTCCACCAAGAATCTTTAGTGATAACATTTAATTTAGTTCCAATATCTACTAGAATCTCCTAGGTTACCCATTCATTGATAGCAGCATTAACTAATATTTCTCCATCTTTCAAAGACATGGAACTAGGACTTTCTTGGCATCGAGCATGATTTAAATATTTATCTTCACTTTGTCAGCTGAGATGAGTGTGGTATTCATTTGGTAGGTGGGATTGGCCTTTAAGCTAGGTGCTAAGTTAGGGAATGGTGTCTTCATCGACCATGCATTTGCATAATTCTTGAAAACTATTATGTATTATTGGAGGTTTAGTTTCCCTTTGCACTATGGCACGCTATGTGACATCCCTATTCTTGAGGTATTGAATCTCTCCTTGGATCTCTCACATAAGTGTAATTTTATCCTAAAGGACATCCTTTTGTTGAAGTGAATCAAGATACTTCCTTGTCCATGGTTCTTCTTGATGTGCCTTTTCAACCAAGTTGGGTGTAGATTGCATCTGGCCCCCACTATGAGTAGTAATATTAACTTATTATACAATAGGGATGGTTGGTCTAGAAAACCACTATGGTTTATCTATACAAATCATTATGGCACCCTTTTCATTATGATCCTTTGTGATGGTTGCATATAAATATGGACACTCTTCTAGTTAGTGGTCCTTTTTACAGTAAGCACAGGTTGGGTATTCTAAGAAATCCCTCTGATAGTGGTCTGGACAACCACACTTGTAGTAAGTCCTTGGTGGAAATTGACCACTACCTCATCCTCATCCTCTTCCATGCCTATGATATCCACCATTATATTGGGAACTAGTGATTGAGGCTTGGGACATGTCGTGTGCTCAAGCTTCATGAATATCACTAATCAAATGATAATCATTGGTGTCATGGGTATAGGCATCACAAATATTACAATACATAGATACTTTAGTGTTTGTGCCCCATTGTAAGAGTGGACAAGAATTGACATCATGGTCATCATGACAAATCTTGAAAGTTTGTTTTAGGACTATGCAGATGTTCTTGTGTGGGTAGTTGTTCCTTGTAAGTCCTTCAGTTTCACAGTCGATATACCAAACATCATTGCATGTCTCATGTGCATTATTTGCCAACAATTTTTCAAGCTAAGAATCCATGGAGGCTATTTGTGCCTCCATAAAGGGACTAATCCTAGTATCCATACTTTCAACCACTTTGGCACAAAGGGCAGCCTCTAGAGCCTCACACATGCTTGTGAAAGTTACTTGTGACAAGGTCCATCAAAAAGTTAATAATAATCCTACTACAAACCATTGTACATGTTGATCAAGATTGATTTCAAAGGAAAACTTAGAAATCAAGGTCTTGAATCGTGCATCATATTCTTGTACGCTCTCTATAAGTCCCTATTTTATGTCTTTCAGTGCCACTATACTCTATTGCTCAAACTCAAGAATATCAAATTCTTGTACGATCACTACTTTGAGTTGGTCACAGTCGACCACTGCTTATTGAGGCTTGAATTTGTGATACCATTTGTGTGTGTGCTCTGAAAGGGTGGTTGAAAACTATGTTGCCTTTCACTCAAAGGATGTGATGCCATGTACCCTCTAAATTAGTTCACACTTATGAACATGTTTAGTTGCATTTTTCACCCCTCGATATTTAGGTAGGTGTAATGTCATTTCATAATAAACCATAGGTGGTTGAACAAATGATTTCTAAGAAGATCTAACTCTCATTCTTGGAGGGGATCTACTTTCTCCAGTGCCTCCTCCTAATACTCCTTTAGTACCTCTAGGCATGGTGGAGGGTTGACTTCCTAGGTTTGGGCCTGTGCTCTAGCCTTGAGGGCCATATCCTCTAAGCATTTTAAGTTGTGATATGGACTTCTATTGAAAAGAGAAGGATGTAGATTCTAAATTATTGCATAATGGCCTGGTGTCAGTTTCCCTTATCCATTCAATTTTTAAATTTGTACTGTCTATATCCCAATTCTTTAGATGTACTTTATCTAACTTAAAGGCATGAGCACACTCTATGGTGGGGGATCTCGATTGACTCATAATAGGTTCATATCTTATAGTCCATCTTGATTCTCCTTTGTAGGATAAAAGAAACAAAGGCTGTGGCCTGAAAGTGATGGATTCCTTATGTGCATTTGGCTCCTTACAACTCTTCATAGCGCTCCTCAAGTTTTCCAAATTCCTTCTTGTACCAATAACTCCCATGATCCTCTACCAAGCTTCATCATACTTCTATTTTCATAGTGCTCATTGGCTTGCTACCATGTTGAACCCACAATCTTGAACTAACTAATAGTCTCCCCTCCAAACGTGTGGCTTATGCATAAGAGATTTTAGCCTTCCATGGGTAGAGTTTCCAATCCAAGGTTAATAATTAATTTCTTTATCTTGAAGATAAATGATCTTAGATATCATCCCTTTGGTTCTCATAGGAATTGGAATGTAGCTTCTTCAGGATAAGAATAGGTGGTGACTACATATTCCAAAATATAGCTATTCTGAACGCCTAACCACCAGTAGTCAACCACTCATGTCTAGGAAACTTTCAATCATGCCAAATTATTATACCATTCTAGTGTCCATGACTATCTTTGTCTAAGGTTTTAGGATCATCCTTGAGAATATGCTAAGATCTAGGAATGCAAAAGAATAGGGACCTCATAAAAGAAAGTCTCATATAATGAGCTGAAGAGATTTTGTTCTACCCACTTTCGTGCAAAAACTCCTAGTTCAAGATATGGAACCACAAACTTGTCTTTGACATTGGTAACCCATTTTTCAATATTCTCTAATGTAATGCACTCAAACATTTCCCATAATCATTCTCTAATTGCTTTGAGTCTCGTCAATAGAACTAAAATGTTGGGTTTTCTGTATCTTTACGCCGGTGTTGAAGCCTCTTCTCAACAAGCTAGTGCGTTGGCCCTATCATGTGAGGGATAAACCTTAGATGCTCACCCGAAGCACATAGTGAAAGACCAGTTCCCAAAGACTTTGAATCATCACATGTGTTTGCTCATTTCTTGTGTTAACTCAAATATGCTACTATTGTTCCTTAACATTATGATTATATTGCCATTACTAACTAGTTATAAAAGAAGGGAACTCATGACTTTATCATGAAACACATTTCAATATTAAACACTTATAATAGTTCATTGTTTGAAATATAATTTGATAAACATTGAATTCTCATTAGAGTGCTATTGATTACAAGATAGAATGCTCTATATTCCTCCAAAGGTACACACATGTGAACCCCCCCATGAATTATTATAATAAGGGTTTTTATACTTGTTTTGCCTTATCCAAATGTCAATTGTCTAACTTAATATGGAAAAATGGCACATGGAATCCCAATAGACTGAGATTCATGGCTCTTATAATAGATTGTTCTTATAGAATCATGCCCTTGAATCCCTAGATGTTTGCTCTATGTTATATATTCGTATCCAAGTGTTTAATTCCTTATAGGCTGGTACAATGCCTCTGATCAGTGGGGTCAAAGTGTCCTACTTGATTTATTCTTCTAACTACTCCCACATTCCTCATGCCCCACATACCTCACTTTCCCCTAGTCTTATGGTTTTGGTTCTAAGCCCTTTATTCTCGGATTCCTCGTGCCATGCTTTCTCTTGATTGGGTCCTCTCGTGCTAGGTCTTCCATGCCATTGTCCTTCCATACCCTTAAACTCTCACACTAATATTCTCATGCCATGGTCCTCCTATGTTATGGTTCTCCCATGTCATTATTCTCCCGTACTATGCTGGTAATTATATAAAATGAATAATGGTCCCTCCTCACTGCGTGCCAAAATTGGAACAAATACTTGATCAAAATGGAGGGGCCAATAGAATTTTTCATGACGTATCACATGATATGGTAAGCACTAGATTTTCATTAATTACTTACTAAATTATAAGACAAAGATGCTATATTCATTCTCTAAAGGATCACCCAAAAAATGATTACAATAGGGATTTTTATATTTGTTTTACCCTAACCAAGTGTCATAATTTTAACTATTATGAAAAGATGGCACACAGACTCCTAAGATACTAAGAGTCATGGATCTTATAATGAGGTATTCCTGTAGACTCGATTCTTTGTGACCCTATATCCTCATTCTATGTTATATTCTAGTAGTCAAGTGTTTTGTTCCTCATGGGCTGGTACAAAACCTCCAATTGATGAGGTCAAAGTGTCTGACTTGAGTTATTCTTCTAACTGCTCCCACATCCCTCGCACTCCCCTAATATTTTACTTCTATTATTAGTCCTTTATTCTCGAGTTCCTCATGACACATTCTCTCTTGACCAGGTCCTATTGTGTTGGGTCTCCTATGCCATTATCCTTCTACGCCCATCACCTTTTTCACTTGTCAACTACGCACCATAGTCCTCATGTGTCATGGTCATTCTGTGTTATGTTGGTACTTGCATCAAAATGGATAATGGTCAACATCACCCCACATTAAGCCCTTAGTCAAAAATTATGGCCCCTTCTACTTGAGTTCCTTCTTCAGCCTATCCCAATGGGACAATGCATCAAGGACTTTGGCAGTTTTTCTTTCAATGGCCCCTTTTGATTCTTTTAGCTCCTCAAGCTAAGTTGGAGTCTCAGTATTTTTTATCTATTCATCCAGGGTTGTGTTGGCTTCCTTCTAGATGCCTTCTAATTTAGACACCTCCTTATCAACCTATCCTTAGAGTATGGCAAAACTTACATTTATTTATTGATGATGGTTATTAATGGTATCTTTCATGGTTTTAATATCCTTGAATGCTTTTGAATACTTGGCATGATATTTTATTAAAATGGAAAGATCAGTTGCTTATTGCCTTAGGACCTTCTCATCATGGAGTTAGGCTTCCACCTTTTTATTCAAGCACGTTAGGCATGCAAAAATGCCATCCAAAATGGGGATAACTTCCCTGAGTCTCTCCAAGGTGCTCTTGGAAATGTCTGCCACCGTGGTGAATTGTTAAATTATTTCCTTAGCCTCATCTCTTAGTATGGGGTGCTCCTTATTTTTTCTTGAGCAAAAGCTCAAATAGGGTTTAAAATTTCTTGATGGCTTCCTTGTCCAATGGTACATCATTTACAAGTGTCGATTCCTCTTTCAAAATTATTTTGCAAAAGTTTAAAACCCTTACCTTAGCCTCAATGGCCTCTTGGATTTGTTGCTTCAAGGAGTTCACTTCCTCAACTATCACTTGATTTTATGCAATCATTTTATTATACATCTCTACAACCCTACCATGTTTCCTTTCTATCGTGTACGTGTTCAAATATGACAAAATGTTCTAGTGCATCATTTCCATGGCCAATTTCAAAAATATGACACTTACCATTATTGGAGTGAGCCTCTATGGATCAGTTCTCATGAGGTATGGTAGTCCTAGAGCATCCAGGCTAATATAAATACAATCTAAAGGAATATCAAATTGGGGCATCTCATTGTACATCTCTAAAAGGAAGGACACTTGCTTATTTGTTTTTGGGGTTACATCCTTAGGGTGGAAATGCTTCCAAAGATAGAGGTACTTATCCTCTATGCCAAATTGGTAATATTTGCATGCAATGGATAACTCTCTCTGTTCTTGTTCCTCTTTAGCTGACCCCTTCCCCTTATTTGGGTCTCATTCAAGCTCATCATATTGATGGCTTCCTAATGCCATATCACTTGCTCCCACTCTATCAATATCAAGTTGATTACTGGATGGGGCCTCTTGTCCTAGGGATGGAGTTCTTCTAGAGTCTAATCACAAACTATAAATTTGCACTTGTAGAGTCTCTTTTTGGTCCACTTGCCTTAAAGGCTATTATGGGGCTGACCTTGTGGTAGTCCTTGGAGATGGTGGGGGTGGAGAAGGTGTTTGCTGAGGATATGAAGGGTTCAGGGTAGGTGAGTGGGAAGGAGTGTAATGATTAGGAGATGGTGACACAGGGGGGATGAAGTGTGAGTGGGGAACGGAGAAGGTCGAGGTGGTGAAGGTGAAGGGTGAGGTAAAGGTAAAATATGAGGTGGTGGATGTGGTGTAGAAGGGCAAGAAGTAGTGGGTCTAGAGGGTTGCGCTTCCACCATCCTTTATCATTTTTGTTGGGCCTACTGCCCATTAGAACTGGCCCTTGGTTCTAGATGCTTCCTTCATATTTGTAGTGTTTAGGGGAGCCTTTCCTTGGGGTTTCCATCTTGAGGGTACAAGTGGGGGTGTAACATATAGAATAGTTTGTGGACCTACTCCTCGACTAGGATATCCTTAACCTTAATATCGGTTAAGTCCATTTCTCCCCTCTCCACAAAGGCCTTCTTGCTCGGATATACATACATTTTTTAGAGGGTGTGGTGATCCATGTCTATCCACTCTACCCAGATAATAATTAGTTGTGCATCATATATATAGTTGATGGAATCAATGAAGTACCATGCAGAGAATGTATATGGCAACTTAAGCCACGTTGAAATTTCTCCTAAAGGATTCATGCAAATGCACACTAGGGAGTAGTGTTGATTTATAATGAATTTTGATTGGTCTATGGCTAGGGGGTAAATCCTTTGGAATGTGACATTCATTACCAAAAGATGCCTTCATCCCATTAAACTAGTACCTCATCTTCATCTTGTAATATTTGGTAATGTGTTGGGGGCAAGTGAAGGCTTTAAAGCGCTCATTGGGGGACCTATGAGTGGGGGGTTACACCCACTTTAATAAACCTGAGCTATAGTCAGGCACCTTGATCTCATCAAAAACCAATAATAACAAGATTGATCCCCAAATAAACCTATACTTAGGTTTTGTATACCTTTTCTACATCCTCAACTATCTTTTGGGTAAAGTACAGCGCCTCATTGTACTTTGTTCCCTGGGAGACTTGGTGAGCAATGTGTAGGTGGGTCATATACACCTCCTTCCATCATTTAGTCCCTCTAACCTTAGTAGAAATGATATACACTATGACTCTGAGGGTAGGATCCTATAGGTTTCTTATTTCAATTACATGCCCTTACTTCTGGTACATAAGCATCGTGGTAGTATGTTCAATATCCTCTGTGTATACCAATTCATCCAACACATTCACCCCCAAATACTGAAGTCCCATGACTTTGCTTATCAATTTCATGGTGATCTTCATGTTGCACCCCGTGAAGTGGTTGTAGTCTTCATAAAATGCACAAGAGGAGGAATTAAACTACCTCAATAGGCTTGCCAAAGTATGGTAGATCAAAAAGTTGAAGGCCAGCCTTGTCTAACTGGTTCTTGATGGACAAGTCATAGACCACTTGGTTCCTTATGTTGGTGATCTGAACTTGGTAGTCATTTTTCAACACTACCTTTCCCAACTGATGATGGTTATAGTAAGAAATGGTGGCAATTGACACCTTGGAGACCCAATTCTCTACGTGCAAGACCGACTCTAGGTATTGCATCTCCTTTATTAAAAGAGATAGAGGGGAAGATGATAGGGCATTCTGCATTGATGAGGTCTGCCCCTACTTTCCTTTCTTCACCATCTTTGCTTCTTCCATTCTCTCTCTCACTTCTCCTTCCATGTGTTCTTTCATAACTCCTATGCATTATACTTATTCTAGTCTCTATTCTTGGTTTCCTGGTGTCTTCTCCCTAATAGGGAACCAATCTTCTCCATTCACCTCTTCCTCCTCTGGTATGGTTGGAAGATTTTTGAGTCTTTTAGCCTTTTTCTTTATCTATATTACCCTTTGTGGCACTCGAAGGTTAGTCTCCGACCATATCACATTTTCGAATGAATATGTGGGGGCAACCCAACTTACTTCGGCTCTTGAGCTTCACACTTCAACAATGACAGTCCTACAACCTGGAACTTCAAATATCCCCACTCCTATACACCAGTCTGAACTTAAAAATCTCTATTTGCATTTGGGAAATAACCTTCATGAATTCACCTACTTCACAAGCACCCTGGTATGCAATAAATTTGGCTTCATCATACTCTAGTTCTCTGGTTCATCATTCATACTTAGCACTCAAAGATTAAAGCAAGGTAAAGCATAAAATGGCTTTAGCATGCTTATTTATAGATCCTTCAGGGGGGTTTACTTCCATTAATTTCTTCCCTCTCCCCATCACCTTGAGTCATTAATGCAAATCTTTTAATGGCCTTCGTACATTGAATCTTGTATTGAGCATTTAATACCTTGGTAGTTTAGTCCCATCATTCCATTCACACACTTATTGCCATAACTAAACCTTGTTGCATTAATGGTCCACCCCTTCCCGTGCCTTTCTTGGAAGTGGATGACAATTGTGTCCCACCTTTTCAGTGTAGTGGAAGACAATTGTCACCCAAATGGTGGGAACCTTTCAAAGTACTTCCAAAGTGTATTAAATGACTCATCCACCCTTAATTACTTGTGTGCCATATATGAATCTTTCACCTTATGGTACTTGTGCACCCACATGTCTTATGTTTTGTATTCATATGCACGATGCTTTACCCCACACTAAAAGGGTTTGTGGTCCTCCATGAAAATAATCTAAGTACACGAACTCAAAATTACCTTAAATAATCACATGCCTCAAGGGCAACACTTTTTATTAAAAGAAATAAATTCTAACCTAAGAGCCTTAATTCTTATTGATTACAAAATTTAAGCTAAATAAAATCACAATATGGTCGAAGTTGATTGCAATTATAGTGCCCTGGGAGGAATTGACCATCCATTCATTTTAATTGATAAGCTTTGGTAGGTCAAATGCTATGTATAATGAATGGACCATCCCAATGAATCTAGAGATTCTTAGGGTGGCATGCAAACTTAGAATCATATAACAAAACTTTTATGCCTGAATAAAATACTTTATACTTTAGATGGCAATCATGTCATGCTTTCTATTTGCATTTTTAAACTTCTTGATTCTATTGGGCAAGAAACCGAGTCTCATCTAGTTTCATCAAATCATCAAGCCATGATTTGAAGGAGGGCTCATCATCTAGGTTTTTTATACATTCTATCTAGAGTGATGAAACCAAAAACTCCACTGGTATGACTACTTCCTTTCCATACACTAGGTTGAATGGTGTACTTTTGATAAGGCACTTCTATGTAGTTCAGTAGGCCCAAATAACTGCAAATACTCTATCATCCCAATAAGTCCAACCAATATTATAGATATTTTTAAAGTGGTACTGAAGATCTTATTGAAGGCTTCAACTATTCTATTTTCTTATGGATGGTATGGTGTTGCCTTGTGGTGCATGATCTTGAACTTGAGCAATAAGATGTGAATTGTCTCATTGAAGAAGTGGGTGCCACGATCACTGGTGAAGCTAGGGGATATGAGAATCATGTTATATTTTTTTCCTAGATGAATCATGTGGTAATTACTACAATACAATATTTTTTTGACACTATTTCAGCCCAATGTGTGAGGTAGTTGGTTGCTGCAATGTTGTATCGACAACCTATTCATCGCCCTGCCAAAGTGATGGGCACCACAAAATCAATATCCCATTTTTCAAATGGTTATTGAGAAGAAATAGGTCATAAAAACATAGAATCTCTCTTGTTTAGTTATCGTAGGAGCTAGCAAAAATCACATTGCCTAACATTTACCTTTGCATCTTTGAATAAAGTTGGCCACTAGAGTCCAATGAGAAAGACCTTACGCACGGTAGCCTCTCCAGTATAATGTCCTCTAGTAATACCTTCATGGACTTATTGTAACACCTTAGGGTGATCATATTGAATTACAAAGTGGTGAAACACCTTATCATGATCTATTTTATAAATATCTCCTACTATAAGCTGATAAGGTGTGGTGTGGACTGCAAGTTGCTTTTTCTCTTATGGAATGAGGGAGTTAGGCACGCATCCGGTGTTGAGAAATGTTGAAATATGCTCTAGATATTCAAGTACCTTAGCAAATCAAAATATATGTATGTCAGGAAGATCATCTTCTATGGCAAGTGGGGGTTCTCCACTTTCAATTTAGGATTAATGATTGAGTCCACAATTAGTATTCTCGGGCTTTACTACTACAAAAAACTAGAATTCTTGGAAGAGAATAATCTAGTGGAAAATACTCCCATGTAGTAATGGCCTATTGAAAATATAATTCAAGGCCTCATGGTATATATAGAATATAAATTAAGTAGCTAGAAGGTACTACCTAAACTTTTGTAGAGCGTAAACCATAGACAATGCTTTGCACTTAATGATGGTATAGTTTCATTCAGTCGATGTCAGCTTCTTACTAGCAAAATAAATTGGGTGATTCAAGTGTCCTTCACCTAGTTGTGAAAGTATCACACTGAATACCATCCCAGATGCATTAACATGGGCATGAAAAGGCTTTGTCCAATAAGGGAATTATAAGATAGGAATGGTAACTAGCCTTTATTTAAGTGTTTCAAAAGCTAATTTTCAAGAATTCATCCATATAAACTATTCATTGTGTTTTAAAATCTCCTCTAAGGGTGTTACAATCTTGGCATAACATCGAATGAACTTTTTGTAATATCCCATATGTCCTAATAAGGTATGCACTTCACTTTGAGTCTTGGGCATTAGCAGACAAAGAATAATGGAGACCATGGTTGGGTCCACCAGGAGTCCTTATAAATGATATGCCCAAGAAGTATGCCAAAAGATGTCATGAATAGGTAGTTCTTAAAATTTAAGGAAATTTGAAACACTTGATAGAATTTAAGCATGAGTCTCAGATTGGCACAATGATCCTTGACCACCCCGTATATTGTCCAGTCATCCAGGTAGACTTGGAAGAATTTATGAATGAAATCTTTGAAAGCCTCAACTGTAATTCATGAAAACACTGTTGGGGCATTTTTAAATTTGAAAGGCTTGATGGTATAGTCAAAATATCCCCATTTAGTAGTGAAATTAGTCTTGGGTTTTTCTTCCTCAGCTATCTAAACTTGGTGGTACCCTGAGAACTCATCGGTAAAAGAGTATACTTCACAACTGATAACACCTTCTAGGATTTCCTCTGTGAAAGGAATTAAGAAAGGATTTGTCACAAAGGATGCATTTAAGACATGGTAATCCACATAGATATGAATTGCCCATCATTTATGATACTAATTACCATGGGACTGATCCATTCAGATTCAACAATGGGAGTAATTACTTTGGTGTGGAACATGGATCTCCTCTTTCACTTGTGCCCAGAGGTTGGGGTTCATCCTACATGGTCATTTATTCATAGGGTGAGCATCATCAATTAACTTTATGTGCATATTTCCTAGGGAAGGATGGACTCCTTTCAATTTTCTATAATTCCTTGAAAATACATCCTGATACTCTTTCAATAACTCAAAAATCTGTGTCAGTCCAATAATTTCCAATTATAGCCATCTTTGGCTCTTGCTCCATGCTAATGTTAGATTGAATAATTTGAATGGGCTCATGATAATGGTTATCTATTGAGTAACTTATGCCATGAATAATTCATGAACTAGTACCTATAAGGACATCTAAGTGGTTAGTCAAGGGGTTGAGTGAAGTAGACCCTTCACCTTCATCTACTTGGAAGATAAGTTTTTTATTTCTCAGGTGGATCTCTTCATGACATTCTTCACTAGGAACTATTGATGGTATAATAACTAACTGGGTAGAAGGCTCAATGATTAAATGCAAGGGTTCTTCAATTTCTTGATGAATATAATGCAGTATTCGATAAGACTTGGGTCTCCAATGATTGCTTCACACATGGCTTGAAGGGTGAGGTGCAAGTCCATCCTTGGTGAAAAATAAGAGAGCATTGATGTCAAGTTCCCCTTTAGTAACTGCAAGAACCTGGTACCCATTGCCTCTCTTCATGAATATACCATGCCCATGCCCACGTGCACAAAGTCTCATAGAATGCATGGACCCAGAAGTACTTTGGTATGAAAGTTTCTTTAACTCACCATATTATCTCATAAGCCTCAATATGAGGTTTGGGTGCCTGCATGCCACTATAACTAAGTATTCCCCTGACCTTATTATCATGACAAAATATGTGGTGTAAAGCAGCTTGCATGTGATCCCAATACAAAAGGTGCTCTTTATGAGTACACGACCATCTAGCAGTAGTACCATCAAAAATGTGATCCAATGACCTCATCTGATCATTCTCAATATCCTAGAATTCTTTGAGACACTTGATGAATTCATGTACTTCTATTTGTCCTTGGAACTATGGGGCTTCATCAAGTCTTTCCAGAAGTGGTCCTACCAATGGGCCTTTCATTGCTAAACCCATGAGGCACACAAACTTGTGACATTTAGAAAGTTGGTGCGAGATGTATTCTCATTTGTTTACAGTACTACACAACCTTTTGGTGAGATCATAATCACTATGGGCCCAAAATTTATAAGCATTGCTTGTAGTATCCAAAATAGATTGGTTGTCCGTCCACCAGAGAATACCATCTCACATTGAATCATGTTGTTCATCATTTTGAGTAGTAACATTATACAAGTGGTTGATATCTTCATCAACATTTATGGTCTCGATATAAGGAGATCCGTGTGCTTAGTCAAAAGGTATTACTACATTCTGATTAGTATTCTTAAAGCTAATGTATCATTTTTTTAAACTCGAGTCTGCATGATTCTCATAACACCAAGGCCTTCCTAGTAGGGTTGGATAGTCATCATCTTTTGCTAACTCCAAGACCTCAAAATCTAGCTTGAAGGGAACCCCAAGTATGTCAATGGTGTCATTCTTGAGGACTCCAATAGGATGCACTCGAGTCTTATTTGCCATGAACAATACATGAGGAGAGGGATGCAGGGCTAGACTAGACATTTTCCACCAAATTTTTTTAGTGAGAACATTAACTTCCATGCCATTATCTACTAGAATATCCTCTATTACCCATCTATTAATAACAACATTAACCAATATCTCTCCATCATCTGGGGGAGAGGAACTAGGAATTTCCTAATGTCGAGCATGATTTAAATAGTGATCTTCACTTTACCAACTTAGGTGAAGATAGAATTCATTTGGTAAGTGGGCTTAACTTTTAATCCAAGTGTTCAGATGGGGGAAAATGTTTGCATCCAGCATATGTTTACAAAATTCCTGGAAATTGTCATGCACCAATGGTTGAGGTTTGGCTTCCCTTTGCACTACGACACACTGGGTCACTTCCTTGTCCTTGAGGTATTGAATCTTGCCTTAGAGATATTGCATAAGTGTCATTATATCTTGAAGGACATCCTTTATTGTTGAGCATCAAGGTACTTACTAGTTCATGGTTCTTCTTGATGTACCTTTTTGACCAGGTTGGTTGTGGATTGAGTCTCTACCCCACTACGAGTGGTGATATTTAATTTTTCAACCATTGGGATGGTTGAATGTGCATGCTATTGTGGTTTATCTATTTGAATCATGTTGGTGCCTTTTTCATTACGCTCTTTAGTGATGGTTGTATATAAATCAAGATACTCTTCGAGTTGATGGTCCTTTTTTCAAAATACATAGGGCAAGTACTCTGGGCAATCTCTTTGATATGGTATGGAGAGGTAGAGTAACACTAATAGAGTTTATTTAATTGCTCAAGCAAACATCCTAGTAGGTTACCCTCGATTTGTATACTCCACCATGGAGTGGAGTTGAAATGATATTGGGAAATGAATTCTTGGGTCAATGCTTCCTTATAGAACCCATGAGGAGGTGATAAAATCCCACTCACAAGCCAAGTTGCATAAAATAAATACGTGAAAAAACTTTAAAGGTTATGTTTATATCACCCAAACCATATGGATTTGGGGAGAGCCTTAACAATGTTCTTTTCACACCTTGGACAAGGCATAATTTATAATGAAATAGCGCTTTTGGTCACCCAAGTTCCCTAAAGGGGATGAGGGGAGAGCATACACACATCTTCATTTTGCAAAAAATAAACAAGTATAAAAGATCTAGCATAAAACAAACAATTGTTTACTTTAATGCACCAAATGTAAGTGTTTGTGAATTTTTTGCCCCTTAGCCTTAGTTGCAAACATGTAAAAATTTCACAAAATAAACTAAACATAAACACCTATGTTCCTTTTAAGCACCAAATGGAAGTTTTGAGAGTTAAACCATATTCAAATTTAGTAGTTTTTCTAGCGTGTGTCCTTCAACTTTTAGAGGGTTTATGTCTACCTTGAAGCACAAATATCAATGAAAAAATCAAGATTTGAAAACTTGCTCCTAGGTTTCTCTATTTTTGTTACACAGAGATTGACATCGGTCCATAGGGATCGATGCTGATTATAGTAAAACCAATAGAATTGATGTCAATCAACTAGAATCGATGTCGATTACCTGTGAACTCATAGGCAAAACATGATTTTATTTAAAAAGTATTTGTTAACCCAAATAAGAGTAAAAACTCTAGAAAACCTCTAGATCTTGCAATAAAATGATTACATAGAGAACATGCAAGTTCTTAAAATCTAGAATAATAACTAAGAGTTTTAAGAAAATTCCAAAAATTTACCTTCCTACCATGCTTTGACCTTCAAATAGGGATTGATGCCAATTAGGACGTGACTGATGTCAATCAGGGTAAACTGATACTAGTCACTGTGTAAACTATGTGTCAACAAAAACATGAGAAAAATAATGATAAAACTTGATTTTTAGGGACTTTTAAGCATTTTTTAGAAAATATAAGAGTGCCAAATTAGTCTCTTTGCTTGTATGGGATGTGGGGTCCCACTGGGCATGCCAAGATGTGGAGATGGAATCCAAAGTGAGTTAAATCAATCATTAGTCAATAAAACTCAAAAAATGCATAAATAACATAACTAACTAATCCAACTCTTTAAATGGGGTTTTACAAAATGAAATTAAGAGCTATTGAAAGAAAGCATATACCAAAAACCTTCCCAAGAGCCTCTCACCTCCAAATTCAGCTCAAAACATGATTTTCCCCTTGATTTGGTGCTCAAGTCTTTAACAATGATGAGTGGCTTACTCCTCCATCATCTCAAGTGCACCAATGAAACTAGGCTCATGATATTTGATCAATGTTATGCCTATAGTGAAGCTATCCTATTACAAACTAAGCATACTAACACTACACAAAAATGAATTGTGGATAGAATTTTGCTTAATAAATTCAAACCAAAAGAGCTTAAACATGATGGTCCTGGCCCTCCTATTTATAGATTTTTGGAATTGATCAAAATTAACCATGATCATCCATCATGAGATCAAGATGTGTGACCATGAATCAATTTAATTTTGGAGGCTCAAATCATAAATGCCCTCATTAATATTTGGAAGAAGGGGGCATTGATGAGGCATGGGAGGGTTTAAACCAGATATTTTTTCCATTTATGGCTTATGGATGCCACCCATAAATGATGTCATGAGATGATGCATATATTAAGAATGAATTTTTAATTAATATATCTTCAATAACTTCCATGGATTTTCAACTTAAGCTCTTAATTTGGTTTAATTTGCTTAAGTGAGGTTAATTAAATTTGATGCAATTCTTTAGAAATTGGTTGCTCATTTAATTAAATTGGTTAAAATGTCAAGTTACTAGGTCATAATTTGACTAGAGTATACTTAGAAGAATGTTTCAATTGTGCATAGACCTGTTGTTCTCAAAATTTGTCACTTGTTTTTGTGGATAATCGGTCGATCATTTTGGTCCTGTAGGCCAAAAATGGTCTCTTCCTTTCTCAAAAAATGTTCTGAGCAGTCAAGTTATTCAATTACGCAAGCCTTTTCAGCTAAATAAATCACAGGTTCAACAGGCGGGCTTTCACAAGGAAAAATTCCAAAACACTTAAGGCATTTCTTAAAAAATTATAAGGAATGAACCATTGAACTATTGAACCATTGAACTCCACCTCAAAGAGTTCAAAGGGTTCAAAGATTCAACAACGGGGTTTACAAAGTTAGAATAAACTATTGAACCATTGAACTCTGAAAGGTTTAATGAGTTCAAAGTTTGAGCGGATGGTTTGAGAGAATGGTTCAAGTGAAAGATCCTAGGAGAAGGTTCAACTGAATGGTTCAAAAAGTTGGTTCGATGATACATTGAACTCATAAAAAGACTAAGTGAACTCGGCTCTTTGCAAGAAATATCGAATAGCTAAACCATTGAACCGTTGAACTATTGAGCCGACGAACTCCAAAAGGTTCAAGGTTCATGGTTCAAAATGGTTCAAGCGACCAGTGACCAGTGACGTTCCCACGGATGTCAAATTTAGGACAATGGAATAATCGTTGTTTTTTAAATGGTGCAGACTCAGGAACAAACTCAGTGACCAACCAAAGAAAGAGTCGAAGGAGCCAGTAGAAAGCGAGAAGAGAGCCCTGAGAGCTCAAATCACTAAGAAGAGATAAAATATAGCAAGGAAAGAGGGAAAGTTGTAGAGAATCTAGAAATATTTGTAGGAGAATTATTCTAGTAGGTGGAACAGTCCACCAAGTGGATATCATGTTAGGGTGTGGAGCTAAAAGCTTCATCTTGTTGCAAACATGGAGGATGCTGAGTATGCAGTCGCCGACATCGACAGGATCACCGACATCAGTAAGTGGACAGTGTAGAAGGAAACTGACCTCGACAGTAGTCGACCGATGTCAGTCACCTCTAGTCAGATAGGGACCGACGTCGGTCGCCTATGGCAGTTCTAGAACTGTTGTTGACGAATAGTCAATTAAGTGAATAGGTTGTTTGCATGATAAAGACTACTTCGAGTCTTGAGCTGCTTGTCTAAATTAGTGTATGCATGAGATCTATATAATAGACTCATGGGCTGTATTGTTAAGTGTAGAAATAGGAGAGTTCTTCCCATGGTAGAATCAAGTAGGATTCTTCATGTATGTAAGATCAGGGTTGATATGCAGGGTGTTGCAGGATCATGGTGGAGATCTACATGTGATAAGTAAGATCAGGTTGGTCTGCAGGGGTGTGTGTATGTGAGGGTCAAAAGGAGATCAGTGGGGGAGCAAGATCCAAGGTGACAGCAATACATCAAGGAGCAAGATCATGGTGAGATCTACTTGGAGTATCGGTTCGTACTCGGTTGTACTGGCAGTACAATGAGGTGAACAACAACTTGTGTTAGCTATGTGTTGTGACCTATTGAGAGAAGATTACTCTGGAGGGAAGATTACTAGGAGCCCTTAAGGAGGAAGCCTCACAGAAGTGGAAGAAGAGTGTGATCTCTTTATTGTAATTTCCTTTGTAATGAGTTGAATACAATTGTGTGTTGCCTCTCATATTTTGTGCTATTTCTCATTGATAGTTATTTGTTCTTCTGGTTATTTTCGCATGTTTAAGTTGCTTATACAATGGTAATCATGTGTGCTCTTAAATCTGATAAGTTGTGTCAGAGCTTTGGGGAACTTAGGTCATATCAAATGGTATCAGAGCGAGGTTGGACGTTCTCAGAGCGAGTTTGACTAACAAATGGCCCAGATCTGGTTAGTGGTTTTTTGATTACAGGTTATTCATAGGGGTTTTTATTTGAATGGGAGTATAGCAATGGCAAAAGAAGGTAAATTGAGGATGAAGAAATTCAGGCACATGATTAACACCACAAGGAGTGTGGTGGGTAGTCTTCAAGTGGGAGCTTGAAAAGGAATACAAGCCAGGATGCAGAATAGACAAAGTACTGGTATAGGTACAGGTGCAACTGTTTATCTCCAAGTGGGAGATTGTTAGGGTGTAGAGCTAAAAGCTTCACCTTGTTGCAAACATGGAGGATGCTGAGTATGTAGTCACCGACATCGGCAGGATCACCGATGTCGATCAGTGGATAGTGCAAAAGGAAACTGACCTTGACAGCAGTCGGCCGACGTCAGTCACCTCCAGTCAGACAGGGACTGACATCGGTCGCCTGTGGCAGTTCCAAAACTGTTGTTGACGAACAGTCAGTTAAGTGAACGAGTTGTTTGCATGATAAAGACTACTTCGAGTCTTGAGCCACTTATCTAAATTAGTGTATGCATGAGATCTATATAATAGACTCATGGGCTGTATTGTTAAGTGTAGAACTAGGAGAGTTCTTCCCATGGTAGAATCAAGTAGGATTCTTCATGTATGTAAGATCAGGTTTGATATGCAGGGTGTTACAGGATCATGGTGGAGATCTACATTTGATAAGTAAGATCAGGTTGGTCTATAGGGGTGTGTGTATGTGAGGGTCAAAAGGAGATCGGCAGGGGAGCAAGATTCAAGGTGACAGCAATACATCAAGGAGCAAGATCATGGTGAGATCTACTTAGAGTACCAGTTCATACTCGATTGTACTGGCAGTACAATGAGGTGAACAACAGCTTGTGTTAGTTGTGTGTTGTGACCTATTGAGAGAATATTACTCTGGAGGGAAGATTACTGGGAGCCCTTGAGGAGGAAGCCTCACAAAGGTGGAAGAAGAGTGTGATATCTTTATTGTAATCTCCTTTGTAATGAGTTGAATACAATTGTGTGTTGCCTCTCATATTTTGTGTTATTTCTCATTGATAGTTATTTATTCTTCTAGGTATTTCTGCATGTTTAAGTTGCTTATACAATGGTAATTATGTGTGCTCTTAAATCTGACAAGTTGTGTCAGAGCTTTGGGGAACTTAGGTCCTATCAAAGAGAGCACAAACATTCAATGGTGCGGCCTATTGTTCTTCATTGAATAAAAGTGAATGGATAGCTGTGTAAATATCTTAAAGAGGATCAGGCAACCTATGTTTTGGAGAAGAAATTTGAGATGATTTAAAATGCTAAAATTAACGCTGATAACCTGCTCTAGCATGGCCCCTTCACAAAATTTCAAATGCATTCAATGCATTGAATACAACATGGGCCATTTCATGAAAACAAGTGCCAAAGTCTTTCTTTGGTTGCTATAAATTGTAATCTCTCAGTTTGTAGAGGAGAGATCTCTTAGTTATCAGAAGCAAAACTCTGCCCAAATTGAAAAGTATTCCTAAGACTTTGAGCTCAGATTGTTAATCATATATTATCAATTGAATGAAAAAGCAAGTGACCATTCAGACTTTGTGTTGAAATAGCTTGTGTTATCTAAGAAATTGTTTTTTATGTATTTTTTCTGAATATAGTCTTTTTCATTTGATCAAATAAGCAGAACTAGTGGAAATAATCTGGAAGATGTCCTGAAATTGACTATGGGAGACTTTGTGCTACCATAATTGTCTTTAGTCTGTGTGTTTTGTGTTTCAGTGTAAAGGATATTCGAGAGACTTTGAGCTCCCCTTATCCTTCGTAATCTTTTACTCTATTATAGTTTTAGGTGGAGACTTTGGGCTGCACTTAATTCTATTGTAATACTTCATTCTGAATCAGTAGGAGAAGCAACAAAAAACTTTGTGCTTTCATGGGTTTCTTGTGGTTACAGTTACTACTCGGGAAGTCTTCCTCTAATTTTTTGAACATCATTTCTGAAAGAATAGAAATGCCTTCAACAATTACTTAGGAATTTTCCTTTGCTTTGTTAACATCATCTCTGAAAAAAGAGAGATAAATGGTATGATTTCACCCTTGAGTGTATTTTCATTTTATATTAGTATATAGTAGTTTATAAGGAACCTCCCCTGACTTATAGGGAACCTACCCTTAATGAGAGGAGAGATTTATCTCATTATGCTATGATAAACATACCCATTTTGCCGTATAAATCTCCTTGTGATGTGGTTGATATACCCATTTTGCCATCAGTTAGTTGATGACAAAATATTCACCCAACAATTTTTAACAACTATGCTAGGGAAGAACATGCAATTTGAAGCATTAAGCTTTAAATTGAAGTAGTTCTAGTTGTTTTCCATTTCTATTTTTACACTCTGGCAGATCCACCGTATACGCGAAGCCAGAGAGCTCAAGGTATTGTTGACCCTGTATTCGAGTTTATGTAGCAAAATAATTTTGACCTTTCTCCTCCACAAACTCACCTTTAGTGAACCAGGAGTTTTCCTCTTACAAATGTCAGGCCTCCATTGCCAGGCAAAGCTTATCTTTCCTCTACTAGTAGAGCTTTGTCTATACATACCCCTCAAAGATTTGTTATCTTTCTTTTTTATTATCATATCATGGCATCTCAAGGCCCCTGGGGTAAAACTTTTGGCCCTCTGAATCTAACCCTACCTTTACATGAACTACCTCGTAGTTCAAGGAAGAATTTTCCCAAGTTCTATGGTGATGAGAAAGTGTTAGGTTGTGGAGCTAAAAGCTTCACTAATGCAAATAGGGGAGGAGGTTGCTGAGTGTCACAAACACTAGCGTCGGTTAGGCCAACTGACGTCAGCAAGGAGTAGACAGAAGAGCAACTGACGTTGGTCAGAAGTCGTCTGGCGTCGGTCACCTCCAGGCAGACAGGGACTGATGTCGGTCGCCTGTGCGGTTCGAACTGTGAGTGTTACGGATAGTTTGTTAACGAACCAAGTGTTTGCATGTTGAGAGCCAATTTTAGACTAGAAGCTACGGATCTAATTATTGTAATTAGATGTCTAATTACTGTTTGCATGAGATCTATTTAAGAGACTCATAGGTTGTATTGTAATTTGTGCTAGAGAGTAAGAGAGCAAAATATTAGCTCCTTCTGTGTGTGAAGAGAGCATGGTGTGTTCCTCCTAGTGCCACAGTGCCAAGTGTGGGTACTGGCTTGGAGAATCAGAGGGGTTCTTCATGTATGTATGATCTTGGTTAGCAGGTGTGCATGGCTACATTAGGAGATCTGCATGGTAAGTAAGATCATTGATCTACAGGTGTATGTGTGTGCAAGATCCAGGTTTACAAGTGTGCAGAAGCAGATTAATTTGCAGGTGTGCAAGATCAAGGAGGACAACAACACAACAGGGAGTAGGATCAAGAAGGATCTACTTGGAGTACAATGTGTACTCGGTTATTGAGCAAAGAGGAAGGCAAGGTAGTTCCTTCCATAAGTAAGATCATTTGGGTTGCAAGGTGTTTCAGTTCTTGGGAGATTTACTTGAAGTACATTGAGTAATTGGAGTGTGTGGAGCACTTGTGGAGTGCGTGGAGCACTAGTGTACTGGCAGTAGTGGATATTGACTGGTTGGAGGTGAACACCAACTCTATGTTTGAGTTGTGTGTTGGGACCGTAAGAGAGAGAGAGAGATTTGAGGAAAGTATTACTGTACACTTGAGGTGTGGGAAGCCTTTAAGAGGTGTGGAGAAGAAGTGGCATCTTCTTTATTATATTCTTTTCTGGATGAGTATTAATACAAGTTGTGTATTGTCTCTCATATTGTGTGTTATTTCTGAATTCTAGTTACTTGTGATTTTGAGTAATTTCGCATATTTAAATTGCTTGTATATGGTAATCAATTATGCTTTCGTATTTACCAACAAGTGGTATCAGAGCTAAAGTTGCAGGGAGCAGGTTTGTGTTTGGTTACAGAGCACTCTCAAGAGTTTATGATTGAGTGGGAGTATAGCAACGACAGAAGAAAGTACACCAAGAATGGAGGAATTGAAAAGCACGAATGGTCAATTACGGTCCTATAGAAATAAAAAGCAGGTAAAGAAAAATTATTGGTTTGTGGAAGATCAGCATGAAGGAACTGAAGAAGCAAATATTACAGGTGATGTGGCACAAGATGCTCTGGTATGTTTCTTGGATAAAGTAGAATCTTGGTTTATAGATTCTGTTGCCTCTTTCCATGCAGTCCGAAATAGAGTATTTTTCCATGTTAAGGTCCTTGGAGACTTTGGAAAGATTTATTTAGGGGCTGGTGTGCCTTGCCAAAGAATTGGCAAAGGGAAAGTGAAGCTGAAATTGCAGGCGGCCAACACATGGGTGTTGAAGGAGGTCATGCAGGTCCCAGTGTTGAAGATATGGCTAATTTTTTCAAAAAAGTTGGGTGATGAGAGATGCACAAGAACTCTCACAACGGATACAATTGAATTAGCTGGTGGTAAGAAAGCAGGTACTCTTTATCTACTTGCTTATATTACTGATTCTTCTTCTATTGTGGAGACGTGGCTTTGTAGGCTTGGTCACATAAGCAAGAAGGAGATGCATGTTCTTAAGAGGAATTCATATGTGTTTAACAGGTTTAAGAATTGGAAAGCCTTGGTGTTTATGGAGGAGATGGCGAATAGAGATCAGTGGAGAAGGCTGAGTAACTCTGAGCAGAGCAGTTTGGATAGGGATTTGATTTAAAGAAAGCTTGCAGGTAAAAAGTCATCACTCAAAAGCGAACACAGGTATCAGCATCGGTCAAGGGGAATCGGCATCGAATAGATAGGTGCCGATGTTGGTCATGTGCAGACCAGAGCCAGTGGTGTCGGGCAGGGTAAGACCGACATTAGTCAGGAGGATCGATGTCAGCGATAATAAGACTGATGTCGGTCAGGAGGACCGACGTTGGCAGCAGGTAGACACCGGCATCAGTGGTGTTGGTAGTCAGGATAGGCGCATGGAACCGACGTCAGTCAGATGTAGACTATGTGGTGATCGAGGTCGATCACTGTAACAAATTTTGGACAGACAACAAGCTATCAAGGAGTCTCAAACGCCCATGGGGAAGACTGAAAGTGGTAAGTAAGCCTCAAATTCGTTCTTCTTCTTCTTTATACTCGTTGCTTACTGTAGAGCAAGAAGGATCCAGGAAACAGTGGGAACATGGCAGGAATATGATGCAAAACCAAACGAGAGATTTGGTAGGGTTGCCAGCTAGAAGAAAGCACTGAGACGAATGGATACCTTAGTTAAAGAATAGAGCGAATGGACACGTGAGACGAAAGGCCAGGGCATATGGTCTTGTGGAAGCTGCAGGACAGTGGTATAGGGCTAACAAGTGGTACAAGGTGGATGACAAAGCAGGGCTTTAGATAATGTCAGTATAACCATTATGTTTGTCTTACCATGTGGATGATGGTCACAAGATTATCCTGTTACTGTATGTGGAGGATGAGCTTGGTGCAGGTTCAGACATACAGGGTTTTGTTGAGCTAAAGGTAAGGTTAGTTCAGTGGCATATCATGAGGAATTTGGAGCAGCAAAATTCTTTGGCATGAGAGACATGGAAGATCACAGATTGATTTTGTCTCTAGTGGGAGCTGATGTGAATCAGGTGTTGGCGAGGTTTAATACGCAGGATGCAAAATTGGAGCACACCAAGGGCAGGACAGTTTAATGTCCGAAATCACATGAGGTCTGGTATAGACCTGAGTTTGCCCAAGCAGTGGGTGCTGTCAGAGAGTTAGGAGCCAATTTGGGGAAGTGGGTTTTTAAGTATTTGAGAGGGACCAGCAGTAGGGATTCATGCTATGCAGAGTCAGGACTTCACTACATGGGTTTATAGGTTTGAATGTGGCAGGTTACTTGGATGACAGGAGGTGCACCACAAGTTGTGTGGTGGGTGGTCTTCAGGGTTGAGCTTGAAGAGGGATACAAGCCAAGAAATAGATTAGATGGGGTACAGGTATAGGTACAATGCAACTGTTTATCTCCAAGTGGGAGATTGTTAGGTTGTGGAGCTAAAAGCTTCACTGATGCAAACAGGGGAGGAGGTTGCTGAGTGTCACAAACACTAGCATCGGTCAGGCCAACTGACGTCGGAAAGGAGCAGACAGAAGAGCAACTGATGTCAGTCAGAAGTTGGTTGGCATCGATCACCTCTAGGCAGATAGGGACCGACGTCGATCGCCTGTGCGGTTTGAACTGCGAGTGTTACAGACAGTTTGTTAACGAACCAAGTGTTTGCATGTTGAGAGCCAATTTTAGACTAAAAGCTACGGATCTAATTATTGTAATTAGATGTCTAATTATTGTTTGCATGAGATCTATTTAAGAGACTCATGGGATGTATTGTAATTTGTGCTAGAGAGTAAGAGAGCAAAATATTAGCTCCTTCTATGTGTGAAGAGAGCATGGTGTGTTCCTCCTAGTGCCATAGTGCCAAGTGTGGGTACTGGTTTGGAGAATCAGAGGGGTTCTTCATGTATGTATGATCTTGGTCAGCAGGTGTGCATGGCTACGTTAGGAGATTTGCATGGTAAGTAAGATCATTGATCTGCAGGTGTATGTGTGTGTAAGATCCAGGTTTACAAGTGTGTAGAACCAGATTGATTTTTAGGTGTGCAAGATCAGGGAGAACAACAACACAGTAGGGAGCAGGATCAGACAGGATCTACTTGGAGTACAGTGTGTACTCAATTATTGAGCAAAGAGGAAGGCAAGGTAGTTCTTTCCATAAGTAAAATCATTTGGGTTTCAGGGTGTTGCAGTTCTTGGGAGATCTACTTGAATTACATTGAGTACTTGGAGTGCGTGGAGCACTTGTGGAGTGTGTGGAGCACTGGTGTACTGGTAGTAGTGGATACTGACTGGTTGGAGGTGAACACCAACTCTGTGTTTGAGTTGTGTGTTGGGACCATAAGAGAGAGAGCTTTGAGGAAAGTATTACTATACACTTGAGGTGTGGGAAGCCTCTGAGAGGTGTGGAGAAGAAGTGGCATCTTCTTTATTGTATTCTTTTCTGGATGAGTATTAATACAAGTTGTGTATTGTCTCTCATATTCTGTGTTATTTCTGAATTCTAGTTACTTGTGATTCTGGGTAATTCTACATATTTAAGTTGCTTGTATATGGTAATCAATTATGCTTCCGTATTTCCCAACATAAAGTTCATCCTGATGAACATATTTCATCCTTCTGTATAGCCTATGGTGTGATAGGCATTGAATTTAAAGACATAACAATCAGACTATTTATAGAAACATTGCAAGGCACTGCAACAGACTGGTTCTATCATCTGCAAGCTCAGACTGTAACACTTTCAAGGCCAAGTTTAAAGCTAAATTCAAACCTGCATAAGATGCACATGCCTTGATAGCTCAGCTTACGCAAATGAAGAAGGAGCCTCATGAACCTGTGCAAGACTTCATTGCTAAATTAAACAAGCTAAGGAATAAGATCCCTATAATTGCTCAGCGAACACCTAAAAAACTCAAATACTTCTTCATAAATTCTCAGCTTCCTAAAGTGAGTTTCTTATTGAGGTGGGCTAGCCACATAGACCTTGTTGCAGCTCAGATTTTAGCCACTAAGATTGAAGATGATCTTATCTTGGTAGGAAAGATAAGAAGAGATCCTAATAGAAATAAATCTTCTTCATCTTCTAAAATTTTTTCTACAGGCACCACTGATCTTATGGTGAAAAAGCTAACAAATGAATTTCTAGCTCTAAAAAAGAAAATGGCATAAGGGATGTCTGCTCTTTATCGAGATATACCAAGCAGGATATTTCCAAACTAGTCATATCAAGGCAATGCTACCAAAAATTAAGGGCAACCAAATCATCTTCCTCTTCCACAAGGGAAGCTTGCCATTGAAACAACACCACCTAACTCAACAATTGGTTATCTTGAAGTTGAACATGATTCCTCTTTCTAACCTGAGTTTGATCAAGAATATGATGCTAATATCTTCATAGAAGGAGAAGAAGAATTAGCTGGTGACTCCAACATTAGTTTCCTAAATTACCAAGATGAAGCTAGAAGTAAGGAAAAAATATTTGATAGATCATATGTCAGGGGATCTATAGCTCTACCAGTTAGAGCACAATTGATTACTTTATTATATGCAATTAAACACAAAATTATACCAGAATGATAAAGTAGCTATAAATTTGAGATAGCAAAGAATTTGAGAGACAATACACACTCTTGTATTAAATACTACCAGAAGAAAATACAATAAGGAAGATGCCACTTCTTCTTCCACCTCAAAGGCTTGCCACACCTCAAGACCTTCTTCCCTCTCTCTATTGCTCAACACAACAACTCTAAAACCTGAGTTGTTATCCCTCTTTGAATGCTTCCGCTGATCTCCTTGACCTTGCTAGCTTCAATGCTATTACTTGCCTTCTTGGATACAATTACAATACATGCCTTATGGGTCTATAAATAAGATCCCATGCTTACAAAAATAGAACTCTAGTTACAATAATTAGACACGCAGCTCGTGACTATAATTAGTCGCTTGACATGCAAACACTCGCTTCACTTAACTGACTATTCGTCAACAGCAGTTCTGGAAATACACAGGCGATTCAGCATCCTTTCTCTTGTGTCTGCAAATAGTTGAAGCTTTTAGCTCCACACCATAACATCATATTTACAAACCAACCCTGAGTAGTTGGATAGGTTAGTTAAATGCATCAAGAATAAAATCATCCCTGCAAGATAAGATGTTTCAAAGGTAACTCATGATCTCCCAAAGAACACATCTACCTGAAACAATATTATCATTACTCCTACTATTACCCCTAGGAAAATAGAACCTTTCTATGTTTCCTTGTTGATAAATGGTCATAAGCTGAGCAACTGCATAATAGATTTTGGAGCCTCTGACAATGTTATGCCTGTCAAGGTGGCAGATTCTCTCAGCCTCACTCTGACTAAAATTTTTGAAAGATGTTTCTCTATGGAAAATAAATAAGTGCCTCTATTGAGTCAGATCAAAGATGCCCAATTTGCATTTGCGACCTTCCCAGAAAAGAAGATTAAAATGACAGTCTTGGTGGCTGACATTCCAGCTTCCTATGGCATTCTGCTTGGATAAAATTTTTGTAAGGATGTTGGTGGTGAATTGAGCATGGACCTGTCTAAGGTGAGGATACCTGTGAAGGGCATCATGCAAAGGCTACTTCCTAAGAAGGAGGCAAAGTACATTGTCACTAAGACATCAGACCCTGAAGCTTAAATCTTGTTTGAATCTTTAAGAATAGGTAATTACTTCCTGTCCATTGAAGATGTTTCTATTACATCAGATGAAAGTCCTGTAAGTGACAATCCTAAAAATTTAGATAGGACATCAGAAGAATTGGTAGAGCACAATTTAGGTGAAAAAGGATTTTCCCTCCCTAACTAAGAGAAATCTTTAAAGAAATCAAATTCTAATGATGTCTGGATCCTAGAATTTGATGGCAGTAATTCTTCTACCAATTTTGGAGATAGAGTTGTTTTGATAACTTCTCAGAGAGATATTTTCCCCTATTCATATAAGTTGCAGTTCAATAACACCAACAACACTGCCGAGTATGAATCCTTGTTACTCAGATTGAAAGCTACTCAAGCTAAAGGTGTCAAGCTTTTTCATGCCTAAGGAGATGTTGAACTGGTGGTTTATCAGGTGAAGAACCTGTATCAAATCAAAAATGAAATATTGTGACATTATCGCAATTTGGTATGGGATTACATTGAAAGTTTTGATGCTTTCAGCATTTCTGTGGTGCCTAAAGAATTTAATGATCGAGCAGATTCCTTGGTCGTCTCTACGACCCTCATGATTCATCACCAAGATTTCAAAGGAAATAAGTACACTATCAAATTGGTCTTTCGATCAAGTGTACCTGATAATGTTAACCATTGATAGGTATTTAATGGTGACAACAAAATCATTGTTTCTATAGAATAGTTGGATAGCTTTGAGGAGCTTTGTTTTGAAGGCAATAAAGATCCACCATGAAAATCAGTGCCCAAAATAGATTCAAAATTTGGTGAAGAGTTCCTCCAACTCAAATGTAATAAAATTTCAAAAGGTTTGGTTTCTCTGGAGAAGCTATTTGACAAGCATGACAGCTCTGTCAAGCAGTGACCAGTGGATTCAAGTTCTTCCAAGGAGTTTGATCAAATAAATTTGAGTACAAAAGATAATCCCAAAATGGTCAATATTAGAAATTATTGCACTCCTGATGAGAAGCTCAAATTCATTACTCTATTTCACCATTATATTGATGTTTTGGCGTATTCTTATGATGATCTGAAATCTCTCAGGCCTGAAGAAATTTGGCATGAAATTCCTCTCAAGGTTGGGTCATTGCCTCACAAGTAAAGGTAGTACAACCCTAGGATATCAAGTACTTTCTTTTTGAGATCCAGAAAATGTTAAATGTAAGGATAATTTTTCCAATCCATCATTCCACTTGGATTGCAAACATAGTCCCTATGAGAAAAAAGAATTGGGAAATTTGCCTCTGTGTTGATTTCAAGAACTTAAATCAATTCTCTCTAAAGGACAACTACCCCCTGCCCATCATGGATCAAGTACTATAGACAGTGACTGGTTTAGAGATGTTATCAATGTTAGATGGTTTTTTGGGGTATAATCAAGTGGAAGTCGATGAAGCAGACCAACATAAGACCACTTTCACTACACCTTAGGGCACATTTGCATATCACATAATGCATTTTGGTTTGATCAATGATGGTGATACCTTCCAGAGAGCAATGGATCTTGCTTTCAAAAATAAAATGGGGAAGTTCATTCTGGTATATCTTGATGACTTGACCATCTTTTCCAAACATCATCCTGATTATGTGCATCATTTACAACAAATGTTGGACTGATGTCGATCGAATGGCATTTCCCTTAATCACAAAAAATTAGTTTTTGGAGTTATAGAGGGGAAACTTCTTAGTCACATTGTATCTCGAGAAGGCATAAAAATTGACTCAAAAAGAGTCAAATCTATCCAAGAGCTTGCTTTTCCTACTAGTAAGACTGCAGTTCATTCTTTCTTTAGAAAGGTGAACTTTCTATGAAGATTCATTCCTAAATTCGCAGAGAAGACTCGCCATATGATTGACATGATGAAAGGAAAAGCTAATTTCCACTGGACTGAAGAAGGCAAGTCAACATTTCAAGATATCAAGGAAGCTATCGCCCATGCCCCAATCTTGATTTGTTCAGACTATACCAAAGACTTCATAGTATACAACTATGCTTTTAAACACACACTTTTATCCATTTTGGTTCAAAAGAATGAAGAAGGTGTGGAATCTCTTATTTTATTCATGAGTTGTCCTCTTAAAGCTCATGAACTAAAATATTCAAACATGGAGAAGCATGCTTATGCTATGGTTAAGGTGGTGAAACACTTTTAATTCTACATCTTGAACTCACATATTGTTGCTCTGGTGCCTAATACAATAGTAAAGTCTATTTTGACTCAATAGGAGTTTGGTACGAGAAGGGGCAATTAGATTTCCAAAATTTAGGAGTTTAATCTTGTTATCAAACCTATGAACTTATGCAGGGAAAATGCCTCTATCAATTAATTGCTGATAACATACTAGAGGAAGTAGGGCATGAAGAAACAAAGGCTAAAGATATGCCTATATTTCTCTTTGTCACTATTACAGATGAGTGGTATTTCAATATCACTCATTTCCTTACCTATGGTGAGTGTCTTGCCCACCTGTCTCGTAAAGAAAAGAGAACTGTCAAGTTGAAAGCTGCTAACTATGTCCTATAGAAAAATGGTTTGTACAAGAGGAGCCTTGATGGGGTATTCTTTCATTGCGTGGATAGAGTGCAACAGAGTAAACTTATGGAGTCTTTCCACAATTTGGCTTGTGGAGGATATTTTTTTGCACATGTGACTACTCATAAGATTCTATGAGCCAATTACTATTGGCCTACTTTGTTTCAAGATGCATACACTTGGGTACGTAGATGTGAACTACGTCAACAGTTCATTGGGAAACCCAAGTTGGTTGCATTACCTCTCAAGCTGGTGGTGATCGAGGAGCTATTTCAACAATAAAGTATTAATTTCATTGGCATCATGAACCTGTCCTCAAGTGTTAGACATGACTATGTTCTTATGACCATAGACTACTTAACCAAGTGGGTGGAAGCCATTCTAGTCAAGCATGCTACTTCAAAAGTGGTATATAATTTCTTCAAAGAAAATATTATTTCTCAGTTTGGAGTCCCAACTAAGATTGTAACAAACAATGTTGCCTATTTTTATTCTCATGAGGTTACCCAAATCTACTACTATTATGGGATTATCCTCTCCCACTCTTCTGACTATTATCCGTAAGGAAATGGTCAAGTAAAATCAAGCAACGAGAACTTGGTGACCATTATCAGGAAGCTGGTAGATGATAATCAGAGAACCTGGCATAAAACATTGTTTCATGCTCTATGGGCAGACAGTATTACACCCAAGAGGGCAATAGGTATGTCACCATTTCAACTTTTGTATGGTTTGAATGCAGAGATACAAATCACCCTAGAACTACTAGCACTGAAGTTGGCAAAGGTAGTCGAAGATCAAACATTTGAAAATTCTATCAACAAGAAGATTATGTGCTTGACTAAACTAAATGAGTAGCGAACTATGGTGGTGGACCCTATTTCTGCACATCAAAGTATAGTAAAGAAACTCTTTGACCAGAAAGTAAGGATTCATGATTTTTAGATTGGAGATCAAGTCTTGTTGTGGGACAAGATGAGAGATCCAAAAGGAATGCATGAAAAATTAGATTCCTTGTGGAGAGGCCCATTTACCATTCATTGATTCAATGGTAAAAATAGTTTCTTGCTAAAATATTAAGATGGCACGCCATTTTTACTGCCTCATAGTGGGCAGCATCTGAAGCACTTCAATCCTTGAAGTATCCGATAAGATTAGTTGTACATATGTATAGTCTTTGTTTTGTTTTGTATTATTCATTTCATTTTTTGGCATATTTTTCTTTTTTGGATGGCATGACTCCATAACCTAATGGCATAGATGAAGGCACTTAGAGTCTGGATTCTACTCCCTTTGATCATTTTTACAATTGATGGAAGTTCACCAACTGGAGCCAGTTATTGTTCCCAAAATATGTCACTTGTTTTTGTAGACAATCAATCAATAATTTTGGTCCTACAGGCCAGAAATGGTCTCTTCATTTCTAAAAAATGTTCTGTGCATTCAATTTATTCAATCATGCAAGCCTTTTCAACTAAGGAAATCATAGGTTCAACAGGCGGGCTTTCCCAAGGAAAAATTCCAAAACACTTAAGGCATTTCCTAAAAAATTATAAGGAATGAGCCATTGAACTCCGCTTCAAAGAGTTCAAAGGGTTCAAAGATTTAATGGCATTGTTCAAAGAGTTGGAATAAACTATTGAACTGTTGAACCATTGAACTTTGAAAGGTTCAACGAGTTCAAAGTTGAAAGTTCAAGCAGATGGTTCAAGTGAATGGTTCAAGCAGAAGATCCTAGGAGAAGGTTCAACCAAATGGTTCAAAAAGTTGGTTCAACAATACATTAAACTCATAAGAAGACTAAGTGAATGCAGATCTTTACAAGAAATATCAAACTGCTGAACCATTGAACCGTTGAACCATTAAGCCAGTGAACTCCAAAAGGTTCAAGGTTCATGGTTCAAAATGGTTCAAGCAACCAGTGACCAGTGACATCCCTACAGACATCAAATTTAGGACAACAAAATAACCATTGATTTTCAAATGGTTCAGACCTGGGAACAAACTTAGCGACCAACCGAGAAAAGAGCTAAATGAGCCAGTAGAAAGTGAGACGAGAGCCCTAAGAGCTCAGATCACTAGGAAGAGACAAAATATAGCAAGGAAAGAGGGAAAGTTGTAGAGAATCTAAAAATATCTATAGGAGAGTTATTATAGTAGGTGGAATAGTCCACCAGGTGGATATCAGAAAGCGTAAATATTCAATGGCATGCCCTATTTTTCTTCATTGAGTAAAGGCAAATGGATAGCCGTGTAGGTATCTTAAAGAGGATTAGGCAACCCATGCTTTGGAGAAGACATTTGAGATGATTTAAAATGCCGAAGTTAAGGCTGATAACTTGCTCCAGCATGGCCCCTTCATAGAATTTCAAATGCATTCAATGCATTGAATACAACATGGGCCATTTTGTGAAAACAAGCGCCAAAGTCTTTCTTTGGTTGCTATATATTGTAATCTCTCAGTTATCAAAAGCAAAAATCTACCCAAATTGAAAGTCATTCCTGAGACTTTGAGCTCAGATTATTAATCATATTTTATCAGTTGAATGAGAAAGCAAGTGACCTTTCAAACTTTGTGTTGAAATAGCTTGTGTTATCTAGGAAATTGTTCTTATGTATTTTTCCTGAATATAGTCTTGTTCGTTTGATCAAATAAGCAGAACTAGTGGAAATAATCTAGAAGATGTCATGAAGTTGACTGTGGGAGAATTTGTGCTTCCATAATTTTCTCTAGTCTGTGTGTTTTGTGTTTCAATGTAAAGGATATTGGAGAGACTTTGATCTCCCCTCATCTTTCGTAATCTTTTACTCTATTGTATTTCTAGGTGGAGACTTTGGGCTGCACTTAATTCTATTGTGATACTTCATCCTAAATCAGTAGGAGAAGCAATGAAAGACTTTATACTTTCATGGGTTTTTTGTGGTTACAGTTACTACCTGGGAAGTCTTCCTCTAGTTTTTTGAACATCATTTCTGAAAGAAGAGAAATGCCTTCAGCAATTACCCAAGAATTTTTCTTTGCTTTGTGAACATCATCTCTAAAAAAAGAGAGATGGATGGTATGATTTCACCCTTGAGTATATTTTCAGTTTATATTAGTATATAGTAGTTTATAGGGAACCTCCCCTGACTTATAGGGAACCTCTCCTTGATGAGAGGAGAGATTTATCTCATTATGATATGGTAGACATACCCATTTTGCTGCATAAATTTCTTTGTGCTGTGGTTGATATACCCATTTTATCGTCAGTTAGATGATGACAAAATATTCACCCAATAAGACCAATACCACCTTTAGAGCATTATCAACATGAAATAACACATGTACATGTTGTGTGCTTCCGAATTAGAAGGATTCAGTGATTCAGAGCGTCAAATTATATTTTTGCCATTTTGACTTGAAATGATTTGAGAAAAGTTAATAATCACATAAAATGTATTGCCCCATTTAGGGATACATTAGTCTAATTTGGGACTTGTATATGACAAGCTTGAGCCATTTAGGGCGTTTAAGTGATTTTGGCTCAAATTATGCATTTTAGTGAATTTTGAGTAAGATTGACAATTTCAACATAATGGTGTTAGGAATTAGATGTCTACAATAAGTATCTTCATAGTCTTTAGATCAATGAGTTGATATGATTTTGACTCATTATTGTATCCCATAAAAATACATTCTTGGGGTTTTATTAGCCAAATTATTCCTTTTCATCTTTAAGACATGCATGTATGCCTTACAACCAAAAATTCAAAGATGATATACTTTCGGCTTTGTCCTAGTCCATGCTTCTTGTGGTATAATTCCATTAAGAGCTTTGGTGGGTGATCTATTTAGTAGATGTATAGCTGTGAGATATGCTTTTACCCAATATGAATGAGGTAGTTGTGTATCCTCAACCATGCTTTGAAACATCTCTAAAATGACATTGTAACACCTTTTTATAACACCATTATGTTGTGATGTATAAGGAGTAGTGTATTGATGACATATTCCATGCTCTGCAAGGTATAAAATGAAGTTTTTATTGGTGTATTCCCACCCATTATATGAGTAGAGGGCCTTGATTTTAGAACTAGATTAATTTTCAATAGAGGCCTTGAACTCTTTGAAGGCTTAAAATCCCTGATCCTTAGTCTTCAACAAGGAAACCCACATCTTGCAGGAGTGATCATCAAAAAAGAGTTGGAAATAATTATATCCTCTTAGGCCACTATTCATAGGTTCACACAAATGAATGTACACCAGATTTAGTGGATAAAGAGACCAATATTTAGTTTTATCAAAAGGACCTCATTATTGTTTACCAACTAAGCAAATAGAACATATATCAGAAGATTGTTTAAGCATGGGAAGAATTCTAACCATGTTCTGTTTTCTTAATGCATGCAAATTCTCATAACTTAAATGACCATATCTTATGTTCCATAGCTAAGATTTATCTTTACCCTTGACAATAAGTGCCTGATGGTCATTGTGTACAAGATCAACCTGAAACATCTTGCCTATACTCAAAGCTCGTGCAATAGTTTTAGATCATTGAGACTATTTCTTGATAAGGTAAAACTTCTCACCATGGTTGTGATCAAACTCAAATTTGAGATTGTGATTGAGAAGTTGACTTACAAAAGACAAGTTTTTAGTGAATCTTAAACATACAAGACATTTATGATTGTGTTAGTGTGGTTACCAAGCTATAAAAAAACATCACCTTTACCTTGAATAGTGTATGATGAGTCATCACCAAGAGAAACATTACCCCAAGATCCTGGTTGGTGTAAAGTGGAAATTAATTCTTTTTGTCCTTCCATGTGCCTTGTCGCACCAAAATCAACATATCATACAAATTTTGAAGACCAAGGTTCCTCATGTGTTTATGTAGTAAGTACATGATCATCTTATGAAGAATGATCATCATCAACAAGATTCCCATGTTGTTGTTTCTTCTTCCAATGCTTTTTAGAATGGGGTTCAGGCTTTGATGACTAAGGTGGATTCTGTGAAGTGGGTTTCATACTAGATGAGCCCTGTGTAAATCCATTATACCAACAATGTTTGAAGTCATGTCTTGTCTTTTCACAAATAAGAAAAACATTTTATGAATTGTATTTATTCACCTGTTGGTGTTATTGATTGTTCTACTTAGAGTTTTGTTTAGATTTACTCATCGGCTTCTTCCCTTTTTAAGAGGAGGCAAGTGCATGCTCTTCATCAAGTTCCTCTACATTTTGCATGGCTTCTTCTTATTGAAACATGATAACTAATGAGACATAGGCTGGTTTTTGACATGTGACATTTAACATGGTCACAAAAAAATTATATGTTGGGGTTAGAGATCTTAGGACAATAGGAACCAAAGAGTCATCTTTCACTGGTTCGCCCAATGCTTCAAGTGAAGCCTGCAAGGTTGCAACTCTATGAAGAAAAGCCTCCACTTTTCCCTTGGATTTCAACTTTAGACTATGTATTTTACTTTACAAATGAAGAATCTGGTTTTGATTCTTTGCCTCAAAGACTATTTGAAGCTTATACCAAGCATCCTGAACTATAGTGGCATTACGAATATGAGGTTGTACCTCATCCAAGACTCAAAACATGATTATGAGCTTAGCCTTATGATTGGCTTTGTCATATTTGTATTGTTGATTAATGTTAGTAGCATGTATGGTCTATGTTCCATCAACACTGTCCATATGTCCCTAAATTCCAAGTGGGTTAAAACCTTAGTTTTCCATGCTGCATAGTTGTCACCTTGAAGAAGTTGAGTGTTTGACAGAACAAAACGTGGTCTATTTATGACCATGTGTGAAAATATGTTCAAACTAAAGAAAGGAGATGGATTGGTTCCTTATAAATCCAAAAGGTTACCCTTTCTATATATTTTCATATTGATATACCATGCCTTTCTATATGTGCACATTTGATATACCCATCAGTATTGGAAGAGCTCATCTTTTTGATATACCCATTGGTACGCAAAAGAGATTTTAATGTACGTGAGATAAGAATGGTACTAGGTACATAGATAATACCCAAAAGAGATTAATTATATCATTAATACCTTCTTCAAAGGAATTTTTCATACATGGGTGTAACTTCCCTATATACTTGGAAATTCTAATTGTCAAGATTTATGTCTATCGACAATAACGAATGGGTTTTGAAGAGATGGTTTATGAATATTTATAAACCTTATTACTCCTTGAATATTTAAAGGGTCAATGCCCATACATCATTTTTATGGCTATGTTAGGATATAAACACAAGAATTCAAAGCATGATGGCATTACCCATAAATGTGAACTAGAGGCATCATTAATACTGAACATTACGAATGATATTTTTACAATCTCATTATTTTTGCATTGATATGATTTATTAGAAATTAAAAAATGTTTACAAATTATGACTTGCAAGTACATAAAATGGAAAATAAAATTTTGTAAATGAAAATAATTAAAATAATCCCTCCAATTTTTGGACCCTTTTCTTGTTTTGTCCTTTCTAGTTTTTTTCTTTGACATTTGCTTGTGATTTGAACTTTAGACCTCATATGGATATATTTTAGCAAAAACCTAATCTACCAACTCCTCTATGTATTATTCTAGATTTATAAAAGACAAAATTGAATACAAACTACAAAAATCACACCTAATGAAGAGTAATCCATCATAGAGTGTTTGAGTTGGCAGAAGAATCATATTGGAATGCCGCTTTGTGCTCCACTAAAAAAGCTTGTAAATAGAATGCCAAATTAGAAGTGATCTAATATTTATATAAAACTATGCACAATTGTACATCAAATTTGAAGATAATAGAATATACAATAAAGAATAATTTCCAGCAATCAAATCTGGAAAAAATAGATCTGTATGGTCTTCTAAGGAGAAAAATTGAATTGTATGTCAAAATGCTTATGCAATCAAATATTTTGCCTTTAATTCTTCCAATTGGTTGTATAAAAGCATGCATAGCTATATAGTAGAGGTTAGGATTAAGAAATAATGAAAAAACATCAGTTTTCAAAAATTAGGTCTCAAAATTTTTATTCGTACGACTCAAAAATGAGAAAAATTGACCAACTTCAGAGATAAGACAAAAAAAGCTTTCAAGATTCCAAATCATTGTACATATAGGTACATAGATGTACGTCTAGGTTTCAGAGTGTCATCAAATGACTAAATAATGTTTACAAAAAAAATTAGGACCTGACAATGATCGTATGACAAGATATGGAGAAAATTCGTATTACAATAATGCATAAAACAAAACAAAGAGTGAATTGCTTCCAAGGGCCCAAAAAGTTGTACAACCTAGTATAAAAACATCCAAGTGAATTCAAAAAGGGTTAGTATGACACCAATAAAGGTTTACAACAAAAATCACCTTCGTATAATGTATGTACGACTCACTATTACTAAAAACCATGGATAGCTTAGGAGAATTTGGCTCCTTGGCCATCAATAGGCCTACAAGCTTTGCAAGTGCAATCTAACTTGCACTAAGAAAATTTTAACAAAGCTTTGATCTGGAAATTACTCCACTCTAATATCAAATCTGAGCATAAATCCAATATGATTAATTGAGCTTACAAAATATGAATTATAGAGATGTATATAAATCCCTATATATTTTCATAATAGTCCTACAAAATAGGATGGACAATAACCTATAAACAATCTGTAATATTATAAATTATGAAATAGGTCCATAATAGACTTTATTCAACTAACATAGTTTAACCACTAACAAACTAACTAAAAACTATGTGAGTTATTTTATAGATAACAACCTCACTTTTACATAACAATCCTACTATGGTAAATTTATTCTAATAGTGGTCGATAGATTGACAAAGTGTGCCCAATACATCCCAATAGGAAAGGCTAGGAACAATGATCCTTAGGTTGGAAAATTATATTTTGAACATATGTTTAAACTGCATGGGATCCCTAATCAGATCATTTGTGATTGAGGTAGGATTTTTCAAAGTCATTTCTAGCATGAGTTATTTCAAAATGTAGGTTTTACATTTAACATGACCACTGCATACCACCCCCAATCATATGGGAAAATGGAGGTGGTGAGTAGTGCTCATAAGGGCATGTGAGATTTTATATAGGAAATAAGCATAACAAGTGAGTAGGATTTCTACATTTGGGTGAGTATTAATACAACACCACGTACCACACATCCACAAAAATATAACCTTTCAAGGCATTGTATGGTTATGAGGCACCATCAACATTAGATTGGGTAATTTAGAGGGGAAAGGTCCCAATAATAGAGGACTTTGTGGAAGAAATGCGTAGCATTTTTTAACTATTAAGAGATGACTTAGCGGTGAGTGACAACATAATGAAGCAACAAGCAGACTGACATAGGACAAAGAGGAGTTTTGAGATTGGGAACATGGTTTTTGTACATTTGCAATAGTATTAAAAAAATACCTTGGAGGATGCATGAAAGTATAAGTTGTAACAAAAGTATTATAGGCCATACTAGGTGTGTGCAAAGGTGGAGGGAAGTTGCATACACATTGTGTTGGTCCCCAAAAGTGTCAGTCATTTTTGGAACAACATATGAGCTATTCTTGGACCTGCAGGGCCAAAATTCCTCTCTTCCCCTTCTTAAAATTTATTCGGGGGCTTTCAAATTCCTCATTTTTTCAAAGCTTTTTCAGCAAAGGGATTAGCAAGTTCAAAGGTTCAACATCTTCAATAGGAGCTAGGCACATTTGACAAAGTTCAAAGTTCAACCATTCCAAAGGTTTCGCGGCCCTGAGCATTTAACGAGTCTCAAAAGCTTGAGCCATTGAACCGTTGAACATTGAACCATTTTGGTTCATCAGTTCAACGGGTTCAATGTTTAATCAGTTAATTGCACCGAGTTGAAAGGTTCAAAGATGGCCTCAGTTATGAAGAGAAACATGTGCAATAGAAAGAGTCAAGCGAATACTGCCAAGTGTCACTGGCCGAGCCATTATGCCTTGTTCCTAAGAAGTAGCAGAAGCCACCACGTGTAAACATCTGCATTTCCTTCCTTCCATTCCACTATATTGAGTAAAGACCATGGTGGGCCTGGGGGCAAGTGACTAAATGAAGCTGACGCTGCCACATGTCTGCATCTGTGTGATTGTTACAGGGTCTCTTTTGACAAAGCTTCTGCCAGAACTCCACAGAGGGTGACAAGTGGCAATTGCGGAAGGTTTTACTTTGTTTTCCTAAGAGCAGTGGACCGTGCCACGTGTCCCATGCAAAAAGCGACAGAAGTTGACAAGTGTCATTGTCCGTGAGAGCCCGACTAAGCCCCAAATGTTTTTGTGATGTCACAAAGGCCCGAGAAGGTAGATGATGTCATGTGTCCCTAATAAGATTCAATGGAAGATGCCACATATCACTTGTTTGAAGCGGTATAAGGTGCCACATGTCAAAAGACAGAGTACCTCACAATGCAAAGGCACGCATGAAGCCAAGGAAAGGATTTCCTTCGGACAAATTGTTTGAAAAAATTCCTTCAAACATTTTATCCAAAGGAAATAAAGGACCAATAGGCCCATGGGCATCAAATTTGGAGCGACTAGTTAGCCGTTAACCTTCTATAGAGAAAAGACACACGAACACCAAATCGGTTGCGTTTAAGTGTCTGTTGATTCTAGCAGACTCAAGGCGCGGACCCGAATGCATTCAAAGAGCCCAAGGCTAGACCCAAGAGGAGGAAGAGACAAAGAGGGAAACTCAGCAAGAGTTATTTCCAGTGGGTGAAATAGTTCATCGAGTAGATATTTGAGGCTTGCTAACATTGAAAGTGCAGCCTGTTTGTCCCCTTTAAGATAAAGGCAGAATAGACAGTTGCACAACTAGGTAGGTGATGGAATGAGAGATTCAAATTTGGGAGGAGGCACTAGAGATGAATCGATGCGTCAAAGTTAAGGTAGCCGCCCTACTCTAGTGTGGCCCTTCTTGACAAGACCAAGAATGCATCCAAGGCATTGAATGCACCGAATGGATCACTCTATGGGACAAAGTGCCAAGCCTCCCTCAAGCCTCTATATAATGTAATCTCTTGTACAATTTGAAGGGGATCTTCCCCTTAACAAAAGCAAAACTTTGCCCGAATTGAAAGGCATTACTGAGACTTTGAGCTCAGATTGTAATTCATATTTCTTTGATTGAATGAGAAAGCAAGTTACTTGTAGACTTTGTGCTGTTATAGCTTGTGCTATTTTAAGAGATTGTTCTTATGTCTTTTTTCTAAAAGCATTCTTATTTATTTGATTTAATAAGCAGGACTAGTGGAGATGATAAGGAAGGTGTCCTAAAGCCAACTACTTTCAGACTTTGTGGTGTCATAGTTGTCTTCAATGTGTGTTTATTTTATGTTTCTGTGTAAAGGACCTTGGGACAAATTTGTGCCCCCATTATTCTTCATAATTCACTCTTGGGTAGTTGAGGTGGAGACTTTGAGCTACATTTCAAGCTATTGGTTACTATGCACCTTTGGTTACCAGTTACTTACCAGAAAGATTCTTGTTGTTTGCAAAAATAAGCACTTCTGAAAGAAGAGAAGTGCCTTCTATCATTGCATCAAAATTTCTATTATCCAAGAAGGGATCTGGCTCTTGGCTGAATGTTACTGCTGAAAGAAGAGAAGTATCTTCACCAATAACCCATGATTTCTCCTCTATTTGTTAGCATCATCTCTAAAAAAAGAGAGATGGATGGTTTATCCCACCCTTGTGTCTTACTTTCTGCTTATATATATAGTATATAGCCTTTGTATATTTAATAGGGAACCTCCCCTTAATGAGAGGAGAGATTTTTCCCCTTTGGATGTTGTAAACCTGCAACATTGAATGACCAATCTCCGTATGTTGTGGTGATAGGAACTATTTTGGTCACTAGTTATCTGGCCGACAAAATATTCACCCAACAGTTTTTGGTGATTCTACTGGGGACACAGTAATTTTGTGCAATTTGGAACCTCAAGTTTCAGATTGAAACATCACTTGTGTCTTACCCATAATCATTATAACCCTTATCCATTATAGACTCTAGCGACTCCGTTCTGTGTCTTACCCATTATCATTATAGCCTTACCATCTTCCTCCACTTTCATTAATTTCTCTAGTCTGCAAAACCAGAGCTGCTGGGAAAGAGTGCGCAGTTTGAAGCCTCAAGCCTCAATCTAAAGCAGGGTCAGTTCTTTTCCATTTTTGTTCTACAATCTGGCCACTCCACCTAGATTTGTTATCCCTATTTTTCATAATTAAATCATGGTAGTTTGAGGCCCTTGGGGTAACTCTTTTGGCCCACTCAACTTGACTCCACCTCTGCATGAACTCCCACGTATTTCAAGAGAAAATTTCCCCAAATTCTTTGGTGATGGGATAGTTCACCCTGATGAACACATTGTAGCCTTTAGCATAGCCTGTGGTGTGATAAGGGTGGAATTTGAAGACGTGGCAGTTAGGATTTTTGTGGAGACACTGCAAGGTGCTGCTACAAACTGGTTCTACCATCTGCAAGCTGGATCAGTGACTGACTGGGATACTCTTAAAGCCAAGTTTGAAGCCAGTTTCAAGCCTGCAGAGGATGCGCATGCTTTGCTAGCCCAACTCACTCAGATGAAGAAGGAACCTCATGAGCCTATGAGGGATTTTTTGCCAGGTTCAACAAGCTGAGGCACAAGATTCCCATGATCGCCCAACTGACACCTCAAAATATCAAGTATTTCTTCATCAACTCATAGCTGTCTGAAGTGAGTTTATTGCTGAGACAAGCTAGACACATAGACCTTGAGGATGCTCAAGACTTAGCTACTGAGCTAGAAGATGACGTTATCTTAGCAGAAAAGATAAGGAGAGATCCTAACAGAGGTATATCCTCTTCAACTTTTGAGTATCCACCTTCAGCCACCACTGATCAAATGGTGCAAAAGCTGGCAAATGAACTGCTAGCCTTGAAAAGGCAAATGGCCCAAAGTATGTCTGCTCCTCCTAATCGGGATATGCCAAGGAGGACATTCCCTATCAGCCATATCAAGGCAACACTGCCAGAAGTCAAGGGCAACCAAATCATCTTCCTCCCCCACAGAGGAATCTTGCCCTTGAAACACCTCCAACCAACTCAGTAGTTGGATATCTGGAAACAGAACATGTTTCCTATTTCCAACCTGAGTTTGACTAAGAAAATGGCATTGATCTCTTTGTTAGGTTGTGGAGCTAAAAGCTTCACTGATGCAAACAAGGAGGAGGAGGTCGTTGAGTTGCAGTGCAACTGATGTCGGTCAGGCCAACCGACGTTGGTCATATTCAGTGTGCAGATCTGCGGACATCAGTCAGTATTAGTCTTGAGCTGCGGTTTCTAATTATTGTAATTGGAAAGTCTAATTATTGTTTGTATGAGATCTATTTAATAGACTCATGGGCTATATTGCAAAGTGTGCTAGTTAGAGTTGAGCTTGGTTAGCTCCTTCAGTGTGAAGAGAGCAAGGGTAGCTCTTCCTAGTTCCACAGGGGTGCCGAGTGTGTATGATCAGAAAGATCTGCGAGATAGCAAGATCTAGTAGAAGATCCACTAGGGTACTGGTTTGGAGAATCATAAGGACTTGGTGAGGCAAGGACAAGGGTTCTTCAGGGTGTAGAGAGATCTACATGGTAAGTAAGATTGGTTTGATTTGCAGGTTGTTGCAAGTTCATGGGAGATCTACTTGGAGTACGTTACGTACTTGTGTACTGGCAGTAGTGATATTGACTGGTCAGAGGTGAACAACTCTGTGTTTGAGTTGTTTGTTGTGATCGTAGTTGAGAGAGAGAACTCTTGAAGAGATTTATTGTTTATGCCCTAGAGGTGTGGGAGCCTTAGAGGAGTGTGAAGAAGATTGTGGCATCTTCTTTGTTGTATTTCTTTCTGGAAGAGTATTAATACAATTGGGTATTGTCTCTCATATTCTGTGATGTTTATGATTTCTAGTTACTTGTGATTTTGGTTAAATTTTGTGTTTAGTTGCTCATACAAAGGTAATCAATTGTGCTTCCTAGATCCTGACACTCTTTAGGGAGTATCTAAAAGAATTAGCTGGTGACTCCCACATTAGATTCTTAAATTTATAGGATGAACCCAGAAGTGAAGGTGAAGCAGTTGAAGGATCATACACAGTATTCACCAGGTCTGAGAATCAGTCAACCCAGCAGGCCAACAAAGAGAAGATAGAGGAGTGACCACAACCAACAATTTCAATTGCTGAGCAAAGAACCCCTCTTCCAATCCAGTCAAAGGACCTGATGATTGCCAAAGAAGTAAGTACATTGAACATCTCTGCACCTTCAACTTTAAATTGGTAGATCAGTCCTCCCCCTCCCAAAAACCAAAAGGATGAACTCCCATCCTCTCTTCCAAGTCCATCTCAGTCATTTGCCATGATTGATCATGTCAAGAAATCTAAAATTCAAATGACTGAGTTTGGATCCCTGCAAGCCAATCCTAAGCAATTAAACATTGGTGGAGAACCAGGTGCGGACCAGTCTGAGGCAAAGATTGTGGTTACCCAAACATCAACCCCTGCTACTCAAATTCTATTTGAGCCTTCAGGTAGGGGTAATTACTTCATGACCACAGAAGATGCTCATGTCCCAGCTGATGAAAGTCCTGTAGTTGAGAATCCAGGATTTCATCCAAACAAGGCATCAAAAAAATTGGTAAGGCACAGTACAAATCAAGAAGGATCTTCCATCTCCCATGAAGAGAAATCTGATAGAAGATCAGCTTTTGATGATGCTTGGATCTTGGAATCTGATGGCAACAATTCTTCCACTAATGCTGGAGCCGAGACTGTGTTGATATCTCCTCAAGGAGATATTTTTTCTTCATGCAAGTTGCAATTTAGCAACACCAACAACACAACTGGATGAAAATCTTTGTTGCTCAGATTGAAGACTGCTCAGGATGAAGATATCAAACTCTTTCACACCAAAGGAGATGCTGAGCTGATGGTTTGTCAGGAGTTTGATGCTGACAATCAAAGCATGTGCTAGACTGGACCAACAGAACAACAAGCTATGGTGGTGGACCATACTGTTGTACTCCAAAGTCAGCAAAAGGAACTCGTCGCCAAGAGAGCAAGGAGTTATGGTTTTTAGTTTGAAGACCACGTCCTGCCATGGGGCAAGAAGAAGAAAGAGCCAAGAGGAAGACACAAAAAATTGGTTTCCTGGTGGAGGGTTCCATTCGCTCATCACCGTTTCTGGGGACAAAATGGTTTCTTGCTGGTTTATGAGGATGGCACACCATTTTCACTATCTCACAGTGGGTAACATTTGAAGCGCTTCAAATTTTGAGGCATCAGATAAGATCATATGTACATATGTATATTTGTATAGTCTTTAGTTTTATTTTGTGCTTTTTGTTTTCATTTTTTGGAGCCTTTCTTTTTGGGTAGCATGACTCCATAGCCCAATGGCACACTTGAAGGCACTAGAGATTTTGGTTTCTACTTCCCTCAGCTGTTCCAAGTTTTCATCTGAAGGAAGTTCCCCAACTAGAGCCAGTTGTTGGTCACCAAAAGTGTCAGTCATTTTTGGAACAACATATGAGCTATTCTTGGACCTGTAGGGCCAAAATTCCTCTCTTCCCCTTCTCAAAATTAATTTGGGGGCTTTCAAATTCCTCATTTTTTCAAAGCTTTTTTAGCAAAGGGATTAGCAGGTTCAAAGGTTCAACATCTTCAATAGGAGATAGGCACATTTGACAAAGTTCAAAGTTCAACCATTCCAAAGGTTCTGCGACCCCGAGCATTTAACGAGTCTCAAAAGCTTGAACCATTGAACCGTTGAACCTTAAACTATTTTGGTTCATCGGTTTAATGGGTTCAATGTTCAATTGATTCAATGCGCCAGGTTCAAAGGTTCAAAGATGGCCTCAGTTATGAAGAGAAACACACGCAATAGAAAGAGTCAAGCGGATACTACCAAGTGTCATCGGCCGAGCCATTATGCCTTGTTCCTAAGAAGTAGCGAAAGCTGCCACATGTCAACATCCGCGTTTCCTTCCTTCCATTCCACTGTATTGAGTAAAGGCCATGGTGGGCCTAGGGGTGAGTGACTAAATGAAGTTGAGGTTGCCACGTGTTTGCATCTGCGTGACTATTACAGGGTCTCTTTTGACAAAGCTTCTGCCAAAACTCCACGGAGGGTGACAAGTGGCAATTGCGGAAGGTTTTACTTTATTTTCCTAAGAGCAGTGGACCGTGCCACGTGTCCCATGCAGAGAGTGGCAGAGGCCGACAAGTGTCATTGTTTGTGAGAGCCCGACCGAGCCCCAAATGTTTTTGCGATGTCACAAAGGCCCGAGAAGGCAAATTATGCCACGTGTCCCTAGTAAGATTCAACAAAAGATGCCACATATCACTTGTTTGAAGTGGAAAAAGGCGTCGCATGTCAAAGGATGGAGCACCTTGCAATGCAAAGGCACACATGAAGCCAAGGAAAGGATTTCCTTTAGACAAATTATCTGAAGGAATTCCTTCAAACATTTTGTTCGAAGGAAATAAAGGACCAACAGGCCTACAGGTGTCAAATTTGGAGCCACTGGCTAGCCTTTAACCTTCAATAGAGGAAAGACATGCGAACACCAAACCAACTACATTTAAGTGTCTTTTGATTCTAACAGACTCAAGGCGTGAACCCAAATGCATTCAAAGAGCCTAAGGCCAGACCTAAGAGGAGGAAAAGACAAAGAGGGAAACTCAGCAGGAGTTATTTTCAGTGGGTGAAATAGTTCGCCAGGTAGATATTTGGGGCCTGCCAACATTGAAAGTGCAGCCTGTTTGTCCCCTTTAAGATAAAGGTAGAATAGATAGTTGTGCATCTAGGCAAGTGATAGAATGAGAGATTCAGACTCGAGAAGAGGCACTAGAGATGAATCGACACGTCACAGTTAAGGCAGCTGCCCTACTCCAGCGTGGCCCTTCCTGACAAGACCAAGAATGCGTCCAAGGCATTGAATGCGCCCAATGGGTCACTCTATGGGACAAAGTGCCAAGACTCCCTCAAGCCTCTATATAATGTAATCTCTTGTACCATTTGAAGGGGATCTTCCCCTTACCAGAAGTGAAACTCTGCCTGAATTAAAAGTCAATACTGAGACTTTTAGCTCAGATTATAATTCATATTTCTTTGATTGAATGAGAAAGCAAGTTACTTGCAGACTTTGTGATGGTAGCTTATGCTACTGTAGGAGATTGTTCTTATGTCTATCTTTTGAAAGCATTCTTATTTATTTGATTTAACAAGCAGGACTAGTGGAGGTGATAAGGAAGGTGTCCTGAAGCCAACTACTTTCAGACTTTGTGCTGTCATAGTTGTCTTCAGTGTGTGTTTATTTTATGTTTCTATGTAAAGGACCTTGGGACGACTTTGTGCCCCCATTGTTCTTTGTATTTCACTCTTGGGTAGTTGAGGTGGAGACTTTGCACTACATTTTAGGTTGTTGGTTACTCTACACCTTTGGTTACCATTTACTTACCACAAAGATTCATGTTGTTTGCAAGAACAAGCACTTCTAAAAGAAGAGAAGTGCCTTCTGTCATTTCATTAGGATTTCTACTATCTAGGAAGGGATTTGGCTCTTGGCTGAATGTTACTTCTGAAAGAAGATAAGTATCTTCACCAATAACCTATGATTTCTCCTCTGTTTGTTAGCATCATCTTTGAAAAAAGAGAGATGGATGGTTTATCCCACCCTTGTGTCTTACTTTCTGCTTATATATATAGTATATAGCCTTTGTATATTTAATAAGGAACCTCCCCTTGATGAGAGGAGAGATTTGTCCCCTTTGGATGTGGTAAACCTACAACATTGGACAACCAATCTCCCTATGTTGTGGTGATAGGAACTATTTTGGTCACCAGTTAGTTGGTCGACAAAATATTCACCCAACACATTGAACATACCAAACAAGGGAAGATTGTATGATGCATTTCATGTGTCATGTCTGAAGAAGAAGATATGGGTGCATTTGGTACCTTAGATGGAATTGTTGATAACTGATGAATAAGGGAATCTTATGCTAGAATTAGAGAGCATTGTTGTGGGGGGAATTTAGGAAGCTTTGGAACAAGGTAGTGTTCATGGTGAAGTTGAATGGGAATGGGATATTCATGGAGGATGAAACTTTGAAAAATAAGGAGTGCCTGGAAAATCACTTGGGATTGAAGAGGGATTTTTTTAATTAAAATGAAAATAAAAAATGTTATCGATGTGGTCGAAAATGGTGACCTTGGAGACAAACATCAAAGAGTGTGAGTCAATTGGAAAATGTGCCCAAAATATAAAGAAATCCTTAGAAGTTTTTTTTTTTAATTCCTTCATTCTCATTCATGTAAGATGTCAAGTCATGGTATATAGTAGGTTGGTCAAAACTTTCATGTAGTTGGTAAAGGTCTTAAGTTCTATTCTCATTATAAAAAACTTTACATTTTAGAGTTTGACTAGTTTTGAAATCAAAGCTTTTTAAGGGGAGGGCATGTTATGTACCTAAATACACTATATATTTGTGTGTGCATGCACACTTAGTATTATTTATTTTATTTTATATTATTCCTAGAGTTAATGAAGAGTTAGGTCATGGATTAGCCTTGGATTAATTAGGGTTTCTAGTGGTTGAATAAAAATGTGAGAAAACCCCTAAAGAATATTTTGTTTTTACAACAATTTTAATGCAATAGATAGATGCCATTGTGTGAGAGCTATTTTGTTATAGTTGGATTTCCATGTGCAATCCACCCTTGGGGAAGTAGATGCTCTCATATTTTCCATTTATCATAGTTTCACTTTATGTTTTGTTATTTTGTATTCGATTGTTATTTAGAACATAATATTCATCCAAATTACGTTTTATTTGCATATTTAATACCTTTTTATGGTTCTACACAACACCCTCTAAATGTCTTTGTCTCTCTCCTACCCCCCTTTCCCCCACCTTTGGTTTTGTGTCTAGAGTGTGTTAACATTCTTGGTTCCTATCCACAAAGTTAAGATGGTCCTAGGCCCATTGGTGTGATCCCTTCAATGTTTTCCCACATGATCCTAGTTCCTTTTTTATTTTCTATTTTGGATTGCTAGATGTTGGTTTGGGTTCCAATAGGGTCCTACTTTGAATTCAATTTTTTAATAAATATACAAGCATTATTTTTTATTTAAATCCAATCATACATGTAAAATTTATCTGTGAATATAGAAATCAAACAATCATTAAAGCATTTATTGAAGCACACAAGTTTATGTTAGACACACATTGCACAACCATGGCTTTTGTTATCAAATATATTCTAATTATTTAGGTTTAGTGTTTTTAATATTACTATTATCTACATGCCAAAAAATAACAAGATAGTTGTGTTATTCTATGGTTTACTGCAAGCCCTAAAATATAGGTTGTTTTCCTTTAGTTTTAAAGTATTGTTGCTCATTTAGGGTTTGGAGAAGAAATCTATTGTATAAGTGATATAAGTCGTTGGAGATAAAGACCAAATGAATTTAGTCATCAAGCCAATATTTTAGTTACATGTCAAATTTTCTAGAGCCTCCCAATGATTTGTACCTTGTCTTGAGTGGGATCAGTGTTCTCAAGAAGATTCTTTATTTGCTATCAAATATTTGGCTCAACTATTTGTCACCTATGGGCACACATTTTCATTATAAGATATTGATGATTGTCACCATGTCTTGAAATGAAATAGATACACCTATAAACCGTGCATGTCACCTCTCTCTAGTTTTGTAATTATCTAATTTGGATTATATTACTATTTTGCACATGGTATTCACTTAAATAATTGTAATTGGGTATTTTTGTCATAATTTAGTGAAAATTCATTTATTTATTCTAAGTGGATTGTGTGGTTGGGTTTGTTTTCAATCTTGATCATAAGTTTAAAATTTAGTAATACAAAATTTGAATAATATACAATGACAATTTGATGATTTTTAATACCCTTTATATTATATTCATTTGTAAGACATATCCAAGAGAGTAGAGTGTAATATAATTATATAAATCTTTGTAAAAAGCATATGTAACCTTCGTAGAATGTCATGGAATGTGAATCCCAATGGAAATGTGTGCATCTTCGTATGATGGTGAAATATTGGAGGAGATGGTGGCAACAACATGCCCCACTGTAGCAATGATAGGAGAGATGGACAAACATTATGTCTATATAAAACCATCTAGTATAGATAACATCACTTAATGCTCAAAATAGAAGAGTGTGCATCATCATCTGAGGTTTAAATAGATGGGGATGAATATTATGCCCCCAAAAATGTTTTGTATTCATAATAATAGTAATAAAATAATATAAAGATAATAACTAATTTAGAATGTCCACCAAAATTTCTTCATAGTAAAATGTTAACTAGTGAATCAACGATGCATTTGCATGTAAATGACCTATAACATTTGCTATTTATAGGTAAGATTTAATTCAAATTTAGTAATATTGTTTTGCACACCAAAAAACAAGAAAGGTAAGAAAAATAGAAAATATGTGTCATTCACCAATGGAGAGAGGCAAAACACTTATATAGATTGTATACTTCGATCTATACAATAGGATCGAATGAAAAAGATGAGAAATAAGAGTTCTCTAACATTACAAAAAAAGTGTTTTGATCCTAAAAATTGACAAGAATACTAATATCATTTGATTCAAACTAAATTAACTATATATCAACAACTCTACAAAACTGATACTAATTAACCTAAATAATGGCCATGGGACCATTATACTATTATAAAAGTGAGGATGAATATGAACAGTATTATAAGATAGGAATTTTAGAATGTAATTTTTTACAAATTTGTATATATCAATTTATGTGAAGGCAGAGGACATTCAAAAAAAAAAGGTGACCATGTACATCACTTATACTCCATGACTTATGTGACCCTATGACCTATGGGACTTCACCATCTATAACTCTATGATTGGGCATAGAAAATGCCATAAACAAATAAAAACTATAACTTTGTGAACACATGGCAATTAGAAGATTCCACGTGTGATAGTCAAAGCCAAAGGCCATAATTTATTCATATGGCCACATGCAAAAACAAGAGAGGCAATTGCCATGATAAAGATTATATTTAATACATCCATTGCATCCATAGTATATAAGAAACAAGGGCATGTAAAGTCTAGTTTATGTCATATTTGCTAAAATATTGAAATTTATATTCTTGTTTCTGTAAGATTTTAAGTTAAGGCAGGTAGGATATGCTTTGAAACTTTTCAATAAATGCAATAAACATGTTTTCTATAGGGATTGTGTGTATAAATATTATAAATATTGCAATGTGACCACTTCATTAAATATTCATATAGTATGATGTAGTCCAAAATTTTTTTGATTTGTTGCAACATTAGCTTTGAAAAAAATTAATATATGTATTCAAATTATAAAATATAAAAAAAGAATCTTGAAATGGCTAGTATTTGCCAAGTTTTGGTAGTATTTGCTTCAGTTGTGCAAGTGTTAAAGTAATGGGTTCCCAAACAAGGAATCATTTCCTTGTTTATGTGTCAACTCTAAAATTTGTAGAAGGTTTTGGTGAGTCGTTCAAATGTTGATGTGGCTTGCTATCCATACATTTATATGATGGAGTTGGAGGTAGAAAATATATCTATCAAGACACTGGAGGCAGTGGTTGTTGATGCAAATTTGTTGATAAGCTCCAACAGGGAAGTGATAAACGCACTCAATTTAGGATCTCAAGAATATGACTCAATATTAATCAAATTTAGCATTCACTCAAATTTGAATTAATATGGTGTGAGAGTTTTAAGGGTCAATTTATTACAATTAAATTCTAGTAGCATATGTTTGTAATATAAATTGATCATAGGGAATAGCAGAATGCACATTCATCTACAAGTTATCATTTCTTTTATGACATATCTTTTAAGCTTAAATAGTCTACTTGGCACTCATTGCATCAGATGAAGGTATTTTGATTGTCTTGGCTTTATGCTTCTTTGATTAACAATGCTAAGAATCAACAAGATCAAAATAGATTTGGAAATATGGGCAAGTCAAGGGATCAGTGCCTAAATTGTTAATGTAGGTGAGGCTTCTTTGATGCCCTTTTTGAAACAATCCTTTCATTCCCTTCTGAAGTTTGGTTTTAAAATACTTTATTCCTCTTTATATATTACTAATTAAAATAGAATTGTTTTGTTTTGAATGGGAAGTGATTATTATTTACTTATTGTGCTAGGAAAATCCATCCTTTACAAGAGGAGTTACCCAAGTGTACTAGATAATAACTGCATATATAGAGATATATTACTTTGACACTATGACAATATCAAATTCATGCTTTCTCTAATGAATCGATTGCCTTTTGGATAAAAAATTGTTAATGTCTCATCACATGCAGGACTCTTTAAGGTTGTAACATACCCACAATTTGTTTTTTTGTTAGGAATCTATCGGATACACAAACTCCTTATCATCTACTTGTGATCATACTTCCTTTCGGCTTAGATATTTGGGCTTGAGGATTAACTATTCCACCTAAAATTTATAAGGTGCCACATTTAGACTCATTTTGATTATACATATTGAACCCTGGAAAGGGAACCAATGCGCTTCATAACAACCAATTCAACTCCAATATTGTATCAAGCATTTCATTCCTTTTTAATGTCTGTTATTTTCTACATGGAATTCTATGTTACTTTATATACATTAGTTGTATAAGGTCTATAAAGCTTCCTACGTTTCAATGTTTACTCTTGAAAAATCACTGCTAGTAGATGAAATATGGGGCCCAAAAGCTGTGCACAAACCTAGATCAAGTGTTTGCACCTTCTCTCAAATTGATGAAAAATGGGATTCTTCTTCTTCTCCTAATTGGGTAGCTATATCTAAAACCCATAAGAAAAATAACATATGTTTTGGGGATTGAGTGACACTTATCTTGATGCTTATCAAGTTGTTAAATGTTTGTACAGTATCAAAATCAACATTTTAATAATTGTAGTAATTCATCAATCATTCAAAACAATGCAATGCAATGTGTCAGTAAACTTAAAGTTTAGTGCTCAAATAAATGTTGTAATAATTGCTTGATTTATCTAAATGTTTGTAACATGCTCAATAGATAACTGTGAACAACTAAATTCTTTAACTTTCATTTGATTCCTCTTGAATACCTTTGATTGATAGTAATTATCCCAGAAAATCACCACTCAATAAATAATCACTAGATCAATAATAGTTATTCCTAGGAAAAAGTAGGCATTCAATTCGTTCAAGCAATGACATGGCGATAGCTTTTGTAAGCTGGTATTCAGATTTCAAAAAAATCTAATGTGTCATAGAGCAGTGTTATCACCAACATATGCTTTTGGCCATCTCACCAAAGTCCTCTTCATGGTGCATATTCATTTATGTGGTTGTCACATTAAGCTTTGAAAATAAACATTAAGCATGAACCAGTAGCAATCAAATTGATCAGGCACGGGATTACCTTAGGGTGGAAAGTTGCATAGGCTTTAACTTTACATTTGAAAGATTGATGATGTACATAGAGTGCATTCATTTTAACAGGCAATGCCTTAGAGGTGTTGTTGCATTGCGGAGCATAATATATACAGAGTAATTTCAAAATGTTTTGTGTTGTGTATTGAGAGGAATTTGATCAATTCATTTTATTTTATTGTAAGTAAATGCAAGTACGCTCATATGGCCATCTTAGTAAAGAAAACCAAGAAAGAGAAATTGCAAGCTGTAATGAAAGAAAAATTGAACTTGTTGAAACTACTTCCCTGAATTTTTAGTATAGGAATAAAAAAAATTGTGAGAGATACGAATGTTATCTTAGTAGTATACAAAGATCGATCTGCAGAGTATAATAATAAACTCAGACTAAGTAAATCACAGTCCGTATGTTCCCAGTGATCTCCATAGCCTGTACAAAGACATATAGCTTTGAAATAAGGCCTAAAATTTCAAATTAGTGATTCCTGTCAATTCAAAATTGACTTAAAATGAAGGTCACAGGTTTAAATCTTGTAGGGGGTAAGGTACACATGTCTCATATTTTAAATATAGTAAAGTACCTCTTACATGCTGGTAGTATGAGGTAGTTCCATATATTGTAAGCTACTTTGCAAACCATAACCAAAGCATTACTGATATTGTGAACCTTAAAAATATATTATTATTATTATTATTGATAATTAACCTGTAAAACAATTTAGAACTAAATTTTAAATTAAAACATTGCATCTTATCTAATATAACTTGAACTTAACCAACACTCACAATTTTTGTGGAGTCCACACTCTCCATTAATCACAAAATCCATATCTAAAGAATTTGTGTCTAATATATATATATATATATATATATATATATATAATCATATTGTTTTATTAATATAATTTGATAGCTTTTCAATAAAAAATTATATAATTTTTTTATTTTTAAAGTTGTAAACATTTACGTCCACAACGCATTAAAAAACACTTGATTTTGACTATAACAAGGTTCTAAAGCACTAAAAAACAGTTCTAGTGGAGATGATTCCAAAAATATTTGAAAGGAGATTTATATCAAATATTATACCTAGCTCGTAAAAAATGCATTATCTGGACCCATTCCTAATCAGCTCTTTGGTGGTTCTCTCAAAGTTTTATCCTTGTCAGGTAAAATATTTTCTTGTCCTATTCCCGAGGGATTGCTTGCATGCTTATATTTGAGAAACTAAACTCACATTCTTTATTTAGCTTTGAAATATCTCATACAAAAATTCAGATTGATGAAATAGAGATGGAAGAGAACATGGACATCTAAGGACAAAGAAACAAGAAGTACTTTGTCATGTGTGTGTAGGATTTTAGTTCATTTCTATCACCATTTTCCTCAATCAAATTAATTAGCTTTGGAATAGCATTGCTACATTTACTATCCCATTCATTTGTCTCTATACCTTATGAATTTTATTATCTTGTTCAATTAAGAATAATAGCAAGCAACATTCATAAAAATCATGATCCATTTTGTGCTAAAAAAGGATTCGTAACAATTAGGAGATTTAGCTAGAAACTAAAGATAACATTGACTAGTTTACATGTGGTGGTTTAAATACACGAAGAAATCAACCCTTCTTTGATATAATGAATTGTATTTGTATGTATCATAAAATTGAGGACACTGTGCAACATGTGCCATATGTTTCTATCTCAAGAGCTATCCCCATTTAACCTTATTGTAGCACCTTCGTAGTCTACTCCAAAACCAAATACATACACCTATAACACAAAATAGATAAGTGGCATATTTACATAAACTTTAAAATATGGTACATGAACTCGATGGAACAAGAGACACCTCATCAAACCAAATAAGTGTTACAAACGAACATATGTCAGCTTTTGTCAAAACATTTCTACAGATGTATCGTTGATGGCTTAAGATCTCTTCACATTTTTCAAGTGCTTCAAATAATTCTTTGAAAGCTTATATACACTATATGGATAAAGATAAATCTAACTTACACCACAACATGCCTGCAAGACAAATTCTTAAATAGGGTTTTTACTATCATGTTCATAAGGTCCTTGTTTCTTGGCAAATCCACACCTATAAACTCCATTGTTTAATGGATCATATGTTGAGTTATTAAGTTTGTCAATTTGGGAACACAGATAAGGTGGGATATAGGACCAGATCTAGATAGTTTATTATCATCAAATTCAGTGTTCAATATAAGGATGATATCATAACTCTCATCGTTGACTATCATTTTAGATTTTTAATCCCATAACATCTATACATTTGGGTAAGACTAATTTCTCAAAGAACTGGCCAAACGCGACGACTTGCTCAAGGAATAGGCCTCATCAGCGTCTACTTCCCAAGCTTTGTCTTGGTCTTAACACTAGCTCCACTAGACGCGAACTTGCCTCTTTTGTTTTTCACCAAGCAGACATAGAGCTCTGCCCAACACTTCAAATGAACAAGGCTTTCAAATTGAAAAAGATACTATGACCTCAAATTCACCTATAAAATTAAAATGAAATGGTAATTTTCAGTTTATGCTCAAATGCAAATCTATATTCTCTTCTAGATTTTACTTGCATGTTGTTATTAGAAAGGTTGAGTGTGGAAGTGTCAGATAGTTTGTGTGCAGAGTCGATGACATTGAAGAGAATAAGGCCTCTAAAGTCCTGTAGAAGCTCATTATAGTCCAGCTTCACGCTGTCGTTCTTTGAAACTATTGCATACAAAGAATTAAAAGACAAGTGCACTATGAAACGTGTTGTCATATGAAGACTTAGAAGAGCCAGAGAATAAGATCATAGAACCAGGAAAAGTGTTGTATACATCATAACCTCAAGAAGAAGAAATTGTGAGGGAAGAGCATGAGAAAGAAAGAGAGTTCACAATAGAAATTTCTAAAGAAGAGCCAAAATTTAAGAAGGAATAACATTCAAAACTCTCTTATGAAGAAGAAAATGTCTTATTTCAAGAAGCATGAATGGTAGAGTCCTAGAATGATTATATTGAAGGATTTGTAGCTATGAATGTTGCAATTGAGCTTGCTGGAAATTTCATAACAACCACCTTTGATAAATACTTAGATCAATTTGGTGAAGCTTAATCAAAAATTGAAGGAGAAGCACATGAGACCAATGGCTCCTATGATGACATCATTGGAAGGTATAAAGAAAATTCTGATTTTGGTATGTCTACTAATAGCAACTCATTATCTTTGCATGAGTCTAGCATTCATGAGGAAGATTGAAAAAATCAATTAATGATGACAATTGAGAATGAAGTGCAAATTCTATCAAGGATGGACAACACAAAAAGGTTTATTGAATAACTAATGCAAAAGGGACAAAGAGGTCAGCATGAACAAATTGCCACCTATTCAGATTTGCAAATAGTTATAAGCACAATGGGAGAAATCAAATCAACATACTTGCGCATGATCAAAGATAGAGATGCGGCTACCAAAATTGCAAATGAAACCAAGACAAAGGTTGATGAGCTCACCTTTGAGCTTAAGTCAACTAAGAATTCTTTGGAAAGCACTCAAATGACATTATTAGAAGCACAAGATCAACTTGATAATATTATAAAATTCAAGGAACAAGAGAATAAAGATAGGGCTAAAGAAATCAAGCATGTGATTGATGAGCTTGATAAGCCTCAAGAAGACTTTGATTTGAAATAACTTCTTAAAATTGTTTGTTCAAATATGGGACAGCAAGAAGGTTGGTCTAAATAGGGAAATAAAAAAAACTTCCAGTTCTTTGATAATCCATTCTTTGAAATGGATGCGGTGTTGTCCTTAGATAATCCACTTTTTGTGATAAGTTCTAAAACATTTACATAATTAAGTAGCACAGATGGTGTCAAAAACAAGATGTGGATCCAGGGGAGGCTTTCAGACATGAGGTGATGTCTCATGAGATAATTAATGGACCTCCAAAGATTGTTAATGATTGGTTCCTTGATCCACATGAGATAATTAATGAAGACTTGAGATCAAATCATGATGACATGTAGATTCATGTGAACAAGCATGATATGATTTTTGTTAGTAATCTTCCTGGAAGACTCCCCGATAAAGAAGATATAATTGAGGTTGTAGGTGAAGTTTTCCCATGGGGTATGATGACACAAGAAGACTTCATCATTTTAGATATCTCGAAGACATCTCCTCTGGATAACTTCGGGTATGAGAACAAGGAACACAGTGTTTTAGATTTTGTTATAGAATATCTATATGATAGAACTTGCTCTGTGTTGCATCAAAGTTGCTTAACATTTGAACTTAAATGTTTGATTTTACCATGTAATTGGAATAATCATTACGATGATAAGTTGAGGAGTTGTGTTGAGTATCTTTTTCTTTGTAAGAAAGTCATCATGAATATTAAAATGACAAAGTATAAGTATGTGGGCATCATTTCAATATTCAATTTCCATGCAAGAGAGCATCAGTGGATGGTTTTATAAGTAGGAAATGACAAGAAGAAGGTTGCACAGAGGTTTACAAGTCTGAATTTCATCATTAATGTTGTTTTTTTGATACAGTCCAACCACCAACAAGTTAAATTTGGGTACTTACAAGCGTTATGGTAGACATTTGCGGGTGAGGGAAAGAACACATTTCAAATGGTGACTGGTTGTGATGATTTTTCAGTTGTAGTAAAAGCAATTTTCATTATTTTGTTTATTCCATTATCCATGCATAGAAAAATATATTATTTTTTTAGCAATGGTGCTAGTTTTGAGTTGTTGATTTTAATGAAACTAGACAATGAGTTGTTTTCAGTTTGGAGCAAATGCAAGAATGATTTTCTTAAGGCTACTAAATCATGGAAGTTTTTGTGTGAAGGGATTCAACAGAAGGAATTGGGATCAATAATGAGTTGTTTTGAGTACCATGCTTGCTTGTTAAACAAATTAATTTTTCTAATACTCAAGATCATGATTGACAACAAGTCTGAAGGTTGTGTCTACATTGGGACACAATCTAGATCTTGTTGATATCTCAACTTGGTTCATTAGGATGGTTATTATTTTGGGCTATAAGAAGTGAAAATAAAAGAAATGTACATAGATATTCTTGTTTTTTATCCTAGTAGTGCAGCGGAAACATAATATAATTTTCTTGAAATTGATTTGGGATCTTGGTATTTGCAAGACAGTTCAGGAATTGTTTGAGGGCAAACAATATCTGGGAAGGAAGGACAGTGATGTCCTTTTCTCACAATATTATAAAATAATAATAATAATAATAATAATTTTTTAAGTGTTCCCAAGGGTAAGTCACAACTTAAAAGGGAGATATTTAAAAGATGATATTAATTGAATGGGGCCAAAAAAAAAGTACTTTAATTAAAACCCAAGTGGAAATTAAAAAATTAAAGTAATTATTAATTAATTTTACCAGTAGATTCACCCGCTCCCCCCCCGTCCTCTCAGTAGATAGTTATTACATTTCAATTTCAGAATTCATTGGAGAACTTGTACTACCATATTTTCTATCAGATAACGAAAACCCTCATGTGAAGAAGGATTGATGATGAAAACCCTCACACACAAATAGTGAATCCACCCTAAAATCACATTGATGATTTCAAATTAAAAAAAAAATCAATTTCAATTAAGATTTGAACCCATAGTTCAGAGTTTAACTATGACGTCACTTCCAAAAATCATGCATGCAAATTGTACTAATATGAAAAGAAGATTATCTAGAGCCCTCTAGTGGGATCGCAACAAAGTTGAGGACTCATTCACGGACGGGACATGGGTTGCTTATAGTAGGGTATTATTTCAAGGGTGGATTGTGGCAATAACTAGTAGCGTAAACTTTTTTTTTTGGGCCTGGCATCACATGTTTTGTTTTTTGTGTGGGACTTTAAACAACTGCGTTGAAAGGTTGTATGTCTTTTAGAGACAACTGTGGTATATTTTGTCTCCTACTACCCTTCATACTGTTGCCATGGGCCCATCTTACCTACTGTTATACATTGAAGACCATACGCTGCCTTGCTATACAATTTTGGGCTCTAGGATGGGTCTATTTTTCATTGGGGTTGTTGCTATTTGTCTTATATGGCAAGTTTAGTTTGCTATGCAAGTTGTAGTCTACTCATAAGTTGTTTGTTCACTGTTGGCAATTTAAGTATCATTAATAGATGTGGTCTAAAAGGAGATTGATGTCTGAAATATTGTCATTGATGTCAAATGAAGAATGTACTATCAAGCATTAATGACAAAGGTGTTGCACTGAAGAATGACAGGACCTTTTCTGCTTTAAATAAATAATGGAATGCAACCCAAGTTTGCTGCCATTTCTTATATCTTCAAAGTATTAAGTGCTAGAGATGGCAGCAGAAGAAAACTTAGAATTGAGGTAGATTTAGTCTGTTGTATTGAATTATATCTGAGAGTCTGAATTCCCGTGCAATTTAAATCTACACTACTGCCAAACACTATCTAGTCTAAGGCAAGGGTTTCACCTAAAATAAGCTATTGGAAACTTGGTTCAGTGCTTTGTCCATAAAATATTGACTTCTGCAGTTGCTGAGATTAAAGATACACAAAATTATAATACAAATAGGCAAATTCACAGCAGATTGAACAGAAGTTGTGATCGAGGAGAGTCGGCTGCCAAGTAACAATGAAAAATAATAAGGATTGAAAAATCATACCACTTTCTACAGCTACATTTCATCTCTGAGCCTTAGAATAAATACATCAGCCCTCTTTATGTTACAGGTTCTCTCTGTAAACAAGGGATTAACAAAAGAAAATAGTTTAAAAACCAAATAACTTTTCTCATTATCAGCAGGACACTCCTATGTGTGTGCATAATGTATAAACATGAAAGAGCTTAAATTGCAAACAATCTCAAGACTCGGGCCCTCGGTTTCATCCACTATGCCAGTAATGTACTGTTGCAAATTCTATGCTTTCACTCTCTTAATGTTTTATATCTCCCACGCCTTATATTACAATAAAGCTCTGTGAAAAACGCACCCCCAAATGCACACTGTGAGCACCGGGTTTCTGCTTTCTCTATCTTTCATATCTCCTCCACCTTGTTCTATGATCAACAGTGCTACTTGTGCCTATTTCCTGATCACTATTATCATCCATCTCCATAATGTGCTTTTCACCTGGCTTCAGAGTTTTGGCTTCTTGTATATCCTCACGGTGAGCACAAGCAGTCTCTCGTCAAACTATCCTGCACCAAAATCCAAATTTGGATTGAAGATGCAAACTATGAATGCCTGCTAAATAAAAAATCACACATTTTTCAAAATGCCTAAATGCATTTCTCCCCTACCAGTTATAAGACACAGATAAACTTACATCACGGAAGGGGTTATCATCTGTTTCAACTTTCAAGCATGTGTATTACATGGTCCATTTCTGGCCTTTTTTGAGCATCTGGATCAACACAACAAAGAGCAACCAGTAAGCATCGTTTTAAAGCCCTTGATGATGGTTTCACTTCCATCTGTGAATCTATTACTTCATAAGACTGTCGGCTTCGCACCATAGACTTCAGCCAGTCCACCAAATTGACCTGACAATTTTCCAACATTTGAATAAATAGTCAGAACAATTGCTACCTTTTTCAATGGATAACAAAACAAAATGCTTTGTGCTAACCTCGTTTGGAGGTCTGCTCTAATCAACTGGATTTCTAATGGTAATTGTGTCCATGATAAGCACCCCAAAACTGTAAACATCACTACTCTCATTAAGTATTCCAGTGCTGGCATACGCAGCTGTCACATATCTGCAAGAAAGATGCCAAACAGGTACAATTTAGCAGCAATAGAAATTTGGTTTTCTTAGTTCTGTATAATAGAAGATTGCAAATCTCCATGCAAGAAAGAGTAAAACTGAGAAAGAGAAAAAACTAACCCAAAAGTTCCCATCACACGGGTAGTGACATAGCTACTCTCAGGTCCCAAGAGTTTAGCCAGTCCAAAGTCTGACAAGGAATGGATGTGAATGGTCATAACCATGGTCTCTTAAATTCAAATCTAGAGAAGATGCCTGATGAGAAAAAAAGTTCTCCAAGTGTTGTTGCTTGCCTTATGGACTTAAAAGCATTGCCTTGCTCAAATTCAACATCTCAAAAGAAGGGAGAACAGAGGCCATCTGCTTCGGAATCAACGATTAGCTATGATATCCTTCGTTATCAGTACATTGAAGGAAAGAGTTTTTCTCATCTTCAAAGCAGAAAGACAGCAGTGCATTTGTTTTGTCAAAGACCCCAAAAACCCAATCAGCAATCAAGCTGTCTTCAGCAGAGTGGACTGAATGAATTCGATCTATGCCAAAGTATGAGAATTTTCAACAAAGTAAACTTAGTGTTGCAACAACGAGAAACACTAGATAAGATTACAAAACCTTTTCAAGCTCCTATAGTTGTAATGAAGCCTGCAAAGCTGCTGAGCAACTTAAATTCTGGCATATTTAGGGATGGTTTTTTGTATTCCACTAGTTTCATTGACTATTTTGGTCTCATAGATGCTGATAAATTTATCTATCTTTACCTCACGCGAACATTAGGAGACACAATGGAAGTTGATTAATCGATTGTTTTACCATGGATTTTATACAGCGTACCAAATAAAATTGATTGTACTTTACAGCAAGATGCCAAGAAAGTACAAAGAGGGAAATACAGCTATCAAATATCTGTAAAGTATGAAAAAGGAAAGACAGGACATTGGCGCCAAAATCTTCCTTGTTCCTTATGATGAGCAGGCAGTCCTGGGACTTGGCCAATTTTCTGGAATCCTATATTGCAACTGGAACATTTCGATGACCATTGGCATTACACATTGTCATTGGTCACAAAAAGCTTCCAGGTTTTGAGTATTATGGTCTTGGTGGATTTCAGCCTTTCCTGGAAGTGAGGGAGTTCTCCCAGGGAACTAACATACATACAATTTTTTCTTTCAATTTCTAGAATCTTTTGGGTCATGAATACCTTGGGGCTTAGTCAATTAAATGGTTGTTAAACTTGGATGATCATGTCAAAACCATTTTGCATTTGCAGGCCAACCACAAGTAACACTGTGTGCTAGCCAAAATATCATTGCAATGAGCCTCTTCGTTATCCCACAATGATGCGGGATATGTCTTCTTTGTTTTCATTTTATCGCAGCACCCCTTCTAAAGCATTTGTGTTCACAATTTAATGAACATGATGAATACTCTGCCAGGTGTCGTATCAAAGATAGATAGCACGCCAATTTATATACTCTTTCTTCTAGTTTCTGTAACTTTTACCTGATGTTTACATCGATTCGAGCGAATAAGCATCCTTATAATCCATATCAAGCCCTGAGCTAAAAAAATATGAATAGAAGTGGGCGAGTCTTCTTGTAATGTTAGAACATTAGAAAATCTGAAACCTGAATTAAAATTTTTGAACATAAAGATCATACAATATTCAAGGTCTACAGTAAAATCACTAACCATGCTCCACCCACTGATATAAGGCATTAAAAATTTGCAGATTGCTTACATTGGGACCATTAATATTGGAAACCATCTTGTACAGTCTGCAAAAACACATTGTATTGAGAGTTCTTAGAAAAGGAATAGTAAGCTTTCTTCTTCTTTTCCTTTCTCCTCATTCTGTTCATCCAATAACAAATAAGCCCAACTCTGAGGTGTTAAAACTTGTTGATAATCATAATTGTGAAATGTTATCATTAAAGAGGCAGATAAGACGATAAGTAGCCATTCTTTCTGAGTAAGAATCATCCTTGAATGTGGAACCAACCTATTCCATTGCAAAAATCCGGTCTTGGTGGGGGTGGATCCAAGGAGAGCAGATTAGAGAAGAATTATGCCAGGGGATCGGTAGCATTGCTAGCTGCTCAATCTCATGTGAACTTCTTAGGAATGAGTTTTCCCCTACATGTAGCATAAAGGATGGAGGTCAAAGATGGTTATAGAGTTAGCATCTAAGTTGCCAATACGGATATGGGTACGGATACGGGTATGAGTATGAGTATCGGATATAGGGATACCTCGATTTTTTTGGGGGAGTTTGGATACGGCTGGATATGGCCGTACAAAAATATATATAAAAAATTAAAAATATAAAAATATAGACATATAAGCAAAATTAACCACATAATATGCACAAAGGAAACAAAATAACTTCAAATAAGTTAAATAACCACAAAATATATACTCATAAATCAATGCCAAATATCATAATATTCAATAGTTGAATTTATATTAGTTTTATAACAGGTACATGGTGTAAATGTTACAATGTATGGACAAAAATAAAGACAAAACAACATTCTCATTGTTCACTATATTCTTCTTCGCCTGCAATGTCTTCATCATCATGTGGTTAATTAGAACCACAAGCAGCAACAGTGCCACTCCCACTAGCTCCTTTATGCAAGTCGTGTGAAGCATTGTCTAGCTCTGTGTCAAATAATGAAAGGTAGGCAAGGGAGGCGTCTAAATCAGAAGCCTCTGGGTTCACATCCCACAACTTTGTTGGCCCTTCCTTGTATTGAGGTTATTTATGTGAGAAGAGACGTAAGTTGGAATCCACATAAACCAAATCCTCCACCTTTTTGGTAGCGAACTTGTTGCGTTTCACTGAGTGGATGAAGCCATAGCTGCCCCAACTGTACTCAACTGAAGAGGAATTTGCAACCTATTGAAACCACAAAGTGAATTAGAATTTATAAAAAATTAAAAATTAAAAGACTAACAGTTAAAACTTAAAACAAAACATTGAAAAGGTCAAAAGAAAGGTAGAGTGAAAAAATTAAATCTTAGTTGTGATAGAATTTTTATTGCAAGTGGTTGAAGGTGGGTGGATGCTTGCCCATGGAGGTACAACCAAAAGTGAATGTCCATCTTGTACTTGTCATGGATAGCACCAAGGGAGTGACCCACCAAGGATATGAAATGCACAAACTCTTCTTTGACTTGGTCTTCTACCTCTGGATCGGAAAAGATTTTAGAGAATGTTGCCTTATATCTCTCGGCAACCTCAACATCCCTATATGGTGCGACCCTCTTGGGCAAAGAAAGAATCTTTGCACTGTAGTACTTGGGTGTCAAGGCAAAAACAAAAAGATGCAATGGGGTGGTCATTTTGTTCCACCTTTCAATGAGATGCGATTGCACTTCCGTGAAGAACCTCTGTGGGATCTTCCTCTTGGATTTAATGTTCTCAATCATTGAATCAATTCCATCATAAATCTCATCCAAACATGGATGATCTATGTCCACATATCTCAACATGCTGACGATGGGCTCAGTAAAACTTAGCAAATACTCCACACATTCTCACATGCATTATCAATAATCCACCCTTTCATCTTTGTGGCCCTCTTATTGTTTGTCTGCGTCCATACACCCCAAAGATTGTTGATGACCATGCTACTCAATGCCTCATGCACCTTAACAAGTCATCTCAAGATGAGGGTGTGTGAGGCAAATCGAGTCTTAGCAACTTAATACAAAATTAAAACAAATAATTAATAATTAAAAAATTGTTCAAAAATAAAAACACTACAAATTACAAACTTATAAAATTAAATTAAATTAAGAGTTACCTTCAACAACTGCGATTTTGAAAAGGTCCTAAAGATGGCTTGGGACATGTGATGGTTGGTTATGAACATTTGCATCTCATTTGCTTCCTCATAGACTTGTTTGATCCAATCAATTTTTGTCCCCAACTTTTGCAACATAAGGTTGAGGGAAAGAACGACACAAGGTGTTCAAAATATATGCCCATACCTTGCCTCAACCAACATGCCCACAACTCTGCAATTTTTAGCATTCTCTGTTACAATTTGGACAACATTTTGAGGCCCCACTGCCTCAATGGACTCTATCAGAATGTCAGCAATGAATTGTGCATCCTTCACTTGCCCCTCACAATCAACGGCCTTCAAAAACATTGCCCTTTTAGGGCTCACTACAATCACATTAATCAATGGCCTATTTGTCATATCTTTCCATCCATAAAAAATGGACACCCCTGTTTCGATCCATGAATCCCTGATGGGCTTCAATGCATCTTCAATGTGTTTTCTTTCTTTTGTCAATAAGGTGGTACGCACCTTTTCATAACCTGGGGTGACAAACCCTTTAGGGACAACATTAATAGATCTCACCATTTCCTGCCAGTATGGTGATCTAATAGTATTAAATGACAACTCACATGCGTAAATACAACGCGCAATGCTCTACTTTGCTATCTCCGTGGATTCATTTTAGAATGTCCTCTCTAATGGCCCTGCATCTTTTGTTCTCTTGCGACCAAGAAGTGAATCCTCTTTCTCTTTGATCGCAACGTGTAGCAAGAAAAGGGTGTGATGAGGTCCCCACATTAGCACACACTGGATCAACAGGGGTGATCCTTTCTTTCTCAAAAGATGCTTTGATTTTTGCACCACAATGGCATCTGCCTCTTCTTGCTCTTTGATGTATGCAAGGATCTTTACCTGTGGCAAGCCCTTCCTAGCGTTCCACCTATGCTTGGCCCACCACAAACTCTGATTCTAGTAAATCGCACACAAATGAGCTTTCACTCGACTATATGAGCTTTTAAATTTACCGTTACACTCTGAGTAAAGCCAATGAAAACACCCTTCACCAAGCATTTGTTCTAATATTGTCACATACTTCCAAAGGGGCGTTCACAGATCAGATTTGAGGGTTATCCCTTGCCCCACCGAACTAGCAGTTGCACTCTGAGACATTTTAATTTCTGACATATCCCTATATCCCTTGGTAAAAAATAAAAAAATGCTAATTAAATTTAATGATAAAAACTAAAAAAAAAATTAATTGCTATTAAAATTATTTTAATAGCAATAAAATAAAAAACATAATCATTGCATTTGGTATTTGTGAAAATAATGGTTAAAATTTAAAAGAACAAAAAAAATTAAAATAAAAACTAGTTACAAACAAAACAAAAAAAACCACAAATCTAAAAAACTTACCTTAAATCAACAAATCTTCTTCCTTGCAAGCTCCTCAAGCTCTTGGTGCCAAATAGGTTGAAGCAATGGCTTAGATTTAGCATAAGGAAGGAGTTTCAAGCTTACGCAACTGAAAAAAATAACAAGAGTGAACAAATGTGCAATGAGAGTGAAAAATGCAATGAAAGAGCATGTGTTATTATCTTTTTATAAAATGAGGATGAATGTTGCTTTTAGGGTTGGGAATCCACTTTATTTTGTTTTTAATTGCATTTTGAAGTCCAAGTTTGACTTTTTCAAAGGCAAAATTGAAAAAAAATTATAAAAAATTGTTTTTTACACCTGAGAGCGCAGGGAGACGCCGAAGAAGCGTGTCTGGGCTGCAGCTATACCCCAATACGTCTGGGCGATGTACCTGGGTGTATCTGCAGCCCAAGCACACTCCTTGGGCATATCTCTGCGCTCCTCCTGCGCTCTCGAGACCTGCAACTGGTATATTTGGTAACACAGGATAGCATACCTATACCGTATTCAAGCTCGAAGTGTATGTCATAGCATTAAGCTTATATCTAACACTGCTATAGCAAGAGATTAGTCCATAGAGATATGTTATATGACCAGCCAAACCTCCCATGAAGTCCCTTCCGAAATAGTAAGTGAAAAACGTAGTTATCTAACAAACCCATTTTCAGCAACATGACACACAGTAAGCCAGCCTTGCCAAGCCTAAATTTAACCCCTAATCAGAGTCCAGGCCCATTCCCAGGCAATACCCATATTAAAATCTAATAAAATCCTGATTCATTGCATCAAATTTATCATATTATGAGCAATGTAGACAATTTTATGCCATAGCAATTCTTCTATCTGCAGTTTTAGGACACAAACAAGTAAACTTGAAGACAAAAAGAACAAAAACATGCCTATAAGATCTTCTGTTATGAGCACTAAAGCAGGGTTGGTCATGGCCAAAGCTGGAGACACAAGCTGCCATAATGAAACAACTCCATCTGGATGGTGTACGCTCAAGTGGAGATCAGAAAGCTGAACCACCAAATCTTGGGCTTAGTGAAAACTATCTAAGCAAAGAAATACCTCATTCCCTAGTCAGTCTCTCTTCTTGGAATACCTTTTTATCTTTCAATTAATCAGCTCAGTGGTAACATCCCCTACTCCTTGGCCAATATATATTCAATTCAATGGTTAGATATCTCCTCCAATCAGTTAAGTGAGACTCTTCCCTCATCATTTGGTAGTCTCTCTTCCCTTGTTTCTCTTTTTCTAGATGACAATAAATTCAATGAGAGCATTCTTTCCTCAGTGCTATCATTTTTTATACAATACTTTGCTCTCTCCCTTTTAACCACCATGTGAAAATTTTAGAAATTTTATTTCTCAACTTAACAAACTTAGAAACCTTTTAAGATTTCAGTGAAGATATTGTTTTTTATATTAAACACTTTTAGATGCGATAAACTGCCCAAACTTGGAGGAATATTGATGTTAAACAAATTGACATTCAACATGAATATTATCAAATTAGGAGACCACATTGATGGCATGGGTCCGATCAATGCATTCCCTAACACATCCAAGCTTTTGAGTTGCATCTAACTTGAAGTATTTGCTAAAATTTGCCCTTACAAATGATTGGTTGATACATTTAGCTCTACCAAAAAATGGTTTTTTTCATAGCCAAGAGGAAAGTGCTCCAACAACAATCCATCATGATACATTGTTGATGGACTACTCTGAAAAAATTTCCTCTTGGGTATGAAAAAACAATCATTTCTTGGTGGAGCTAAATTTATCAACCAATCAAATACTTCAAGTTGGATGCAATTGGAAAGCTTGGATGTGTTGGTGAATGCACTGATCGGACCCATGCCATCGATGTGGTCTTTTAGTTTCATAATATTGATATTGAATGACAATTTGTTTTGATGTGTTAAATTTAAATAACATCATCTTATCAAATAGGTTGTAGTTCAACTCTGAGGATGATGGTAGAAAAGGTGTTGCCTAGCCATCCACCTAGGTACAAATCCTAGGAGATATAGAAAAGGGTTGAGGTCCGGATCGTGCCCTTGATGAATTTTCCTTAGTCCTTGGCACTATTTAGAAACCCCTGTTTCCCCTAAACTCGGGTACTGAATATTTTTTAACTGTTTTTGTGTATTTTGATTTTTTTTGTGTTTTTGCATGAATAGAAGAAGAATGCGAATTTGCAAGATAAATTCGTATAAATTCAAATAAATATATATTGAAGCAGTAAACCCTTCTTTTGGCTAAACTATATTATTATTTTTCTTCCCAGATGATTACAATATCATTTCTCTAACATACATAAAAAAATAATATCAAATATTGTTCAAAACCTAATTTTTCCTGCAAACCCTAGATTTGGTACAGCTGGTACAGCTGCAATAAATACTTTTTTATCCACGTTTTTGAAGATCCGAATAGATGCTAAATAAATAGGCGCCCAAAAGGGTATTAGCAGTTTTGTCAAAAGGGAAGCGATTTGCCCCCAATAAAAAAATGCCCCTTTGCTAGAACTGTATGGCCTGTTGCAGATCCGTACGGATTTCGTACAACAGCTTTAAAAACTGTACAGCCTGTATGTTGGATGCCTGATCTCAAAAAGTATTGCGCTAATACTGAAGATCTTTATCTGGACGTTCTTCGGATCAAAACCCTAATGAAATAAATCTCTGTGAAGCTCTTTGATAATCTCTGTGTGAAATTATCTCTCGCCTAGCAATAGATCAACTGATATCTCACAACTTTTGAATTGCACATACTGAAGATTGCACGTTCTCCAAAGCAAATAGAATACTGGAAACCCTTGTCTCAGTCTTCTCTGAAAATACTTAGCAAAAATTTTGTCTTCAAAATGAATATGGCACGATTCCCAAAGAGAAACCCTTATATTCTTGAAAAGTGCGATTTCCCTAATTAGGGTTTCATAATTAAAAATTAGGGTTTCTTCTCTTTTAATTTTTTCATAGTCTAAAGACACAATTTTAATTATAAAATATAATTAAAACGGCCCCCTTCATAATGAGCGCCCCCTTGGGTCAAAACACCTAAGTCATTAAATTACGCCAAATAATTAATATTTAATTAAATCAGTTAAATATTAATATCTCCCTCAAAAAGTATTTGATTCTCGAACCGTCTGAAGCTGGTGAACAAGGGAGTGATTTCGCACATGACCATACCATAGCAGGGGTGCTCCGCTGAGTACCGAAAATTCCTAAAAAATAGGAACTCAGGCAAACGGTGTTCGAAAGAGCTCGAACGAAAGCCAACTGGAAAAATTTTGATAGTCGAAGCCAAGCCAAGCTCCATCGTGACCCTCTATCCATCCTATCAGCCTACGAGGGTCGCATAATAGGCTAATCATCAGCTCTGAGAGATGTCATCTGGAAAGGGGACATGACAATCTGCCCCTCCTGAAATTGCTTGTCCCCAAGCAATCGCTGAACAATAAACCAATCAATCCACCTGGATCCCAAATGTAGTCATGATCTATATTGCTGTCAATCAACGCAAGCTCCTGCAATATCCTCTGAAATATAATCAAGAGGAATCCATAATCAAACTGGCAAATACAACTCAACCAAACTCCAAAATCACAACTGCCATAGTCAGGAACCCATGAGAAACAAACTCTCGAAATATCAGAACCCAAGTAGAGTGGACATCCCAAACTACCAACACCGTAAATACCATATACACATTCCACCGTGCTATGCGGAAGGCACACTCCAACTCTGCAACATACTATACCTCTACTGTAATCAACATATCTCTGCAGATCACCAACCACGGTTTCATCACCCAAACTCCTATGCATCGCTGATAATGAAGAGACATCACATGCTAGATAGCAATAACACAAATCAAATCTGCTTGCCATCAACTCCTGCTCTAAGTCATGCACCAACAAGTTGTCAACCCCAGCACCTATCACCATGCCATGTCTATCACAACTCTCATCCCATGGCGTCAAACCATCCCATAACTGATGACAAGCACTTATAGTGTAATGTCGATAAAATGCACCACTTTCAATCAGTGGCTCAGACTGCAATCCAAAAAAAACTAACTGCAACTGATCACTAACCAAGCCCGAACCAACTACTACCTCTGAAAACACCTCCAAAGGAGTAGTATCACAAACAGGAACCAAACCAACTGTTGGCTCACCAACATCACAACTGATCCCTGATGCAACCTCACTAGTCCCCATGCCATCAGTAGTAGAGACCATCACCATATCAGGCTGACTACCATGCTCAATTGTAGCACCCAACTCAACTGAATCTAACTTCAGTGGAAACAAACCATATAAGCCAATACTAGCATCGAGGATAGATATATGCTCATCCCCACTATCTCTAATGATCTCGACTATGGACATCCTTGGGTCACCAGATACCACACCCTGTGACTGTACAGACTCTGGAAAAGACTGAAGTCGCTCTAACTCCATGGTCACCTCAGCCAAATGAAACTGTGACTCCTCAAAAGCCAACTGCGTACTCTCAGGAATCTCAAAAGTCACCTCGAGCTGCTGAGTAAGCTCACTCACCTTATCTTCCTTGACCAATTATACATCATATGTTGTACTGCCCCACTCCCTAAGATAATCTCTGTCAGCTACCAACCGCATATAATCCTGTCTCAGAATCTGAATAGCCTCCCATAAAGAGTGGATCTCTGTCAAGGAAAAATAATTGCCTCCCTGCTCATCACTAGTAGGAGAACCCCACCCATAAACTGCTAACAACTGACGAGCAACATTGAAATGCTCGCAAGCGATAGCAATGTCTCGCTCACCAACTCTCAGCTGACTAGACACATGATTGTGCTGGCTGGTCGAACTCCTATACTCTACCCTTGGCACACTATCCAAAGGAGTAACCTCAAAATAGCTATCATCTGTAATACTGCCATCCAAATTTGGCAGACCAATTGTTGAACTCGTATCATCAAACAGAGTGATTGAAACATCCACATAAACCTCTGTATCAAAGGAACCCGCTGGAGAGACTAAGTCGTCAACACTGTCCACAACATCCACCTGGGTGTCATCTGCAATAATTAGATCCTGGGACTCTTCTATAGACTCTGCCATATCTGAGAGATCATCAACCCATTCCAACATGAATGGTTCATTAGATACTTGAACAATGCCCAACACAGGAGTATAAAAACTAATTCCAACATCAAACAAGCTACTGACATTGATGAGAACTACACTTGGTAAACTCCTAATCAAGTCCATGATAGTACAACATATACTACTACCAAAGAATGATATATATCTCTAAGTAATGTGAACAATACCAACTAACTTCACGCACCTATCTCCTGTACCCACTACAATCTCTGAATCCGGAGTGTGAATGCTAGACATACTCATATCATCATCAACATGTGACCTGACTGTAAAAGAAAGTTGAGTCCCTGCCACATGCGCTAACTCCTGAACTGAACTCGCCTCAAGACAAAGCTCGTCCACATGTCTCTCAGAATTCTGGAGAGCCAACTGAGTACACACCAAGGAATTTCGAGTATCCTCCAGCTCATGAGAAAGCTGGTCAACCTCCTCTTCCTTCTTCTTTAATGCATCTAAATAGATTCCCGCAAGATTAAGGAGATGATCGTGATCTGAAAGTAGGTGTATGTAACTTACCTTCATTGCCTCCAAGCCCTCCTTGATCTGCTGTAAGTCGTCACAAGAAGAACTTGATGTGACTCCTTTCTGTCTCTCCTGCAGTTGAATCATCCAAATGTGATTCTCGATCAATCCATGCATTCTATCATGATGAGATAAAGCCGCGACAATATCCTTTTCCCTCGTCTTCAGCTGGCTCGCCAAATCACGGGAAGAACTACTAGCCTCTATCTCATGTGAAGAAGCATCCAACTGTGCTTGATACTCAATTTTTACAAAGCCCTGAATGCTCACTTTCTGATCAACTGTACTGGAATCACTATATGTGTTAATCATGCAATTTGGGGTGCCTGTGATATCACCTTCTGATGCAACTAGCTCAACCTGCACAACATTTTTAACCGCTTCTGCCTGTGAAGATAATGCAGATGAATCATTACCTGAAGATGTGTTAATGTCTCCCTGTACTAGATCAGCATGTCTATCAAACTCATCATTCAAGTTTCTGCCTGTCATAGGGAAAGTACTACGATCCTTAGGCCTATCAATTAAACCCTTTAACCACGTACATGCCGTAGGTGACAAATTCCTCTCTTTTGTCTAGACATACCATAAATCTTCTGCCAAAAATTTAGAAATTTCATCCTCCTCAAACAAGATTGTGAACATGATAGAGTGCATCGATGCTAATACATCACTGGAATGAAACTCATCCATAATATTCCAAAATGTGTTAAACATCCTGCGAACGTCACCAATACAACCTACTGACAGCATAATGTTTTCAAATCTACACCTTGCAAATACTTCAAGTAATCTTGCCCTCTTTGTGAAATGAGGGTCCCTGATGTCATCCAACTTTTCGAAGCTTTTCACCATGGCATGAAGTACCTCTCTCATAATCTGATCATCATAAGAATTAGAGCCAGCTATTATCCTCATGATTTCACTAATGCAAGAGAGAGTTGCAAGTCTTACCACCTCATCATGATGTCTCAATAATCGGGGCTTCACCAACGAACCAAATGTTGGAGATAAAGCTGTTTGCATAGCATAGGAATCTGACTGATCAACCTTGCCTAAATAAGTTTCCAACTCCTCCAAAGTTCTTAGAAGGTCCTCTGTTCGCTGAAATGGACGATCTAATTTCTTCTTTGCATTGTGCATTCTTTCTTCCAAATCCTTGTCTCCTGTTAAAGCCATATTGATAATCAAATTCAATCTGAAATAACCCAATCAGGGTGACAGAAAACCGCTCTGATACCACTGTAGAAACCCCTGTTTTCCCTGAACTCGGGTACTGAATATTTTTTGACTGTTTTTGTGTATTTTGATTTTTTTTGTGTTTTTGCATGAATAAAAGAAGAATGTGAATTTGCAAGATAAATTCATATAAATTCAAATAAATAAATATTGAAGCAGTAAACCCTTCTTCTGAGTAAACTATATTATTATTTTTCTTCCCAGATGATTACAATATCATTTCTCTAACATACATATAAAAATAATATCAAATATTGTTCAAAACCTGATTTTTTTTGCAAACCTTAGATCTGGTATAGCTGGTACGACTGCAATAAATACTCCTTTCTTCGCGTTTCTGAAGATCCGAATAGATGCTAAATAAATAGGCGTCCAAAAGGGTATCAACGATTTTGTCAAAAGGGAAGCGATTTGCCCCCAATAAAAAAATGCCCCTTTGCTGGAACTGTACGACATGTTGCAGATCCGTACGGATTCCGTATAGCGGCTGTAAAAACTGTACGACCTGTATGCTGGACACCTGATCTCAAAAAATATTGCGCTAATAATGAAGATCTTTATCTGGATGATCTTTGGATCAAAACCCTAATGAAATAAATCTCTGTGAAGCTCTGTGATAATCTCTGTGTGAAATTATCTCTCTCCTGGCAATAGATCAACTGATATTTCACAACCTCTGAATTGCACACACTGAAGATTGCACGTTCTCCAATGCAAATAGAACACTGGAAACCCTTGTCTCAGTCTTCTCTGAAAATACTTAGCAAAAATTTTGTCTTCAACATGAATATGGCACGATTCCCAAAGAGAAACCCTTATATTCTTGAAAAGTGCGCTTTCCCTAATTAGGGTTTCATAATTAAAAATTAAAGTTTCTTCTCTTTTAATTTTTTCATAGTCTAAAGACACAATTTTAATTATAAAATATAATTAAAACGGCCCCCTTCATAATGAGCACCCCCTTGGGTCAAAACGCCTAAGTCATTAAATTACGCCAAATAATTAATATTTAATTAAATCAATTAAATATTAATATCTCCCTCAAAAAGTATCCGATTCTCGAACCGTCTGAAGCTGATGAACAAGGGAGTGATTCCGCACATGACCATACCATAGCAGGGGTGCTCCGCTGAGTACCAAAAATGGTGTCCGAAAGAGCCCGAACGAAAGCCAACTGGAAAAACTCTGATAGTCGAAGCCAAGCCAAGCTCCATCATGACCCTCTATCCATCCTATCAGCGTACGAGGGTCGCATAATAGGCTAATCCTCAGCTCTGAGAGATGTCAACTGGAAGGGGACATGACACACTAAACCAAAAAAACATTATGTACATGTAATATGTGTAAAAGTAGGGTTTCAATAAAAAAAATAACATCTTAGCTGAAATCATGGAGGGTTTTGAGTTTGTTAAGTTGAGAAATAAAATTTCAAAATGTTTAAAAAAGAGAGCTAAAGAATATATAAAAGATTACACTGTTGAGAAGAAATGCTCTGATTGAATCTATTGTCTTCAACAAAGACAGCAGAGGAGAGACTACCAAATGATGAAGAACAGTCCCACTTCACTGGATAAGGAAGACAGAGCATTGGAACTCGTGTTTTCTTGTTTCGGGCCTCCCACAGCCACATGACAAGCACAGCCGCAAACCAAGGTCTCACAAATAAAGATAAAACCTCTCCACCATAAACTTAGCCTCCAGATACGATTCTTGTGGAGGGACGCGGCATCAAAGATTGTTCAGAAGCGGGTAGATCCAAGTTTTGTAACCAAGGTTCCAACAATGAGAGTTGGAATCGGAAACTGAACAAGTTCATGGGTTTTTTTGTGAAAAAACACCTGCCTTCGGCAATGTTCTTTGCAACTCCATAGTCGTCCTGCAGGGAACGGCCCAGCTCTATCAGTGCATCTGCGTGCACCCAAAAAGCCACTCTTGAGCACAATGCCACTCCTACCTCGAGATCGTTGAAAAGGTTAAATTTTACGATCGCCTGCAACTATAATGCAGCCGCGTGATAAGATATTTAAGATTTATTAAAGATCTCTCTGGCATACCTGATTCAATATCTACAGAGAAATAATTAATGGGATGCCGTGTCGAATATGTATTTTAAAAAATTAATTAAAACAAGTGCGCAGAGCGGCAAGACCTTGTGGGAGGCAAAGGGTAGTTTTGATGGATTAATTGATGGATAAATTGGAAAAATATATATCGAGAATGCCATACAAAACTTACAAAGTAATACAAAGTAATGATTAAAATGCATGAATAAGGTCTAACACCAAGTCATAATGATATGTCCTATTTTTAAGAAATTAATTTTAGTGACAGCAGGAATACTAGCTTACAATTATAACCGTATGGCTCATTTCTCTGTGAATTTAGATTCTACTATCTATTAGTTATGAATGAAAGCAATTCGAAGATGAACTGAACAACCGTATCCTACTTAGGAAGTAAGGCATGCATTTAAAGGTATTTGAACTGATTTTAGAACAGGCATATCCTTTTTGGGAAGTAAGACATGCATATAAATGCATTTGAACTAAGTCACGGAGATTAAACAATAAAGCTTAACTCAAATTACACTACACCTGTAGAAGATTGAGATAAAACGCTGCGTCTGATTTGTGAGCCCAAGGTGATAGAAAAAATGACATTTGGCTATAGATTGGTCTGGGTATAGTCACATTATAGCCAACTAAGTTAGTGCCTTGAGACGAAACCTGCAAAAACAAAGGCAAAGAAAACTCAGTTCAAAACCAAATCATTTATGAACAATATATAAATTTTAGAATAAAATACACATCCAGTTCAACAAAGACTTAACCACCTATAAAATGAATAACACTAAAAAGAATTATTTTGAGAGGCTTCAACTTATACAGTAAATTATTTCATATGGTGACAAAAATACATACAACATGCTGCAACTCAACCTAACTCAACGTAACTGTACCATTTTTTTTTAAGTTGAATAATATAATGTGGAAAATGGAGTCTATTACATTTATTTCTAGGCAAGCATTGTTTGTATGAAAGCAACTAACTGATTTAGCCATTTCAAAAAACAACATAACATCATAATTTAGTCTTTATTATCGCTTCCAAGATCTTCAAGCTCTTCATAATGGTTGAAACTTTCACAAATGAAGAATGTCAATGAAGGAGCTGATAAACCATACAAGGAGCATTGCATCAAGTTTACACAAGGTTAGAAAAATATTATACAAATCTGATGGAGGTGCCTTCACCTTCCCACTGTACAAATAACCCAGCAATATCATAAAAGCATCATAGCCAACATTTCCCTGAATCACCCAATCCTTCAATTCATACCGTAACTTTGAATTTCCAGCCTGGATATTACCACAAAATAACTTTTCCATGAAAAAGGGGCTCCTCACTGCCAAAATGCACATGTGAACAGGCACATTACGCCCCTCCACCACAATATCAGCGTCACTGCAATCTATATCACTGCCAGATAAAAGAGACTCAATGTTTAAGCTTAGCTTTCGAAGTGCAGCAATCTCAGGGCCATTGGAGGCTCCTCCCTGGATTGGGCAAGAATCCACAGAATAAGCCCCTGGTTCCCCCACAGGACTGGACGTAGACCTATAGGAGCTATTGTTGGACAAAATTGAAGAGGAATTAAAGCTACGAGAAAAGGCATGTAGGCTCACCTGCGCCATTGGCGTGCACAGGTGGTCGGGCATATGAAGACGATGCTTGGTAGGGTTTCAGAGGCTGCTAAACGCTATAATCATTGGATTTTTTGAGATTCTTTTCATAGGCTCGCATTTTTATAAATATATCTGAAAACAACTATGTTCATATTATGAGGGGTATACGGACCTCATAAAATTTTCTCAAATGCATCCAATAAGGTCACGGCTGAGGGTCAAAAGTTAAAACGCTGTTGCACGGGGCTTTACAGAGGAATTTGTTTATCAGGATCAAATTTCAACAACCATTTAAACACATAGGAAACTGATTAAGTCACCACCTCTAAACCACTACCATCTGAAAAATTCATTTCGTTATAGAAAAATGTTTAACTATTCATAGCATCTCACCCAGAATGGAATCAAGCAATGAAGCGGAATGTTAAAAAAGCATGTTACGCAGAAGAAGCTATAATTAAAAGCTTGTGTTTGTGTGGACACGAAGCTGCGAGTAGATGGGCCGCCCATCCCTCCATAGATTAATTCTGGAACTGTCAGTCATTGGAATTACAACCTGCAAAACTTCCCTGTAATAACATGAAAATATTAAGATCAATCACCTGTTAGAAAATATTATTATTTTATAAGCTAAGATAAACACCTTCCAACTTACTGAAGGAAAACATTCAAATCTTTTTTAGCATAGAATTTAAGGCATTGTGTTTCGCTGAAATAACGGAGAGTAATCCCTGGTTAAAGGACAGCGAAGGCAGTGGATACCCTTCGGGTCTAATAAGGAAGAGGTTAATTATCGAAAAGGTTTAAATATTTTTTATGCAGACAAATTCATGTTATTTCATTGTCGTTACCTTCTAGGACTTAATCAAAATTATTGTATATCCTTCGGAGTAATAAGTGGGAATAATTCTTTTTGATAGACTAATGTGAATAGGTTCATATCATGTGAATAGATTATGAGAATTTATAATTCAGTGTTAAATATGATTAAAAAAAATTAAATGTTTTTTTCAATTTAAATATTAATTTGGGATTATATATATGAGAGATTTGGAAATGAGATTTCATTTTTTTATAGAGATGTATCTTATAAAATGTTGAAATATATGTATTAAGGTATGTAATTGTTTTGACAAAATACCTCAATAAAGTATAGAGTAATAGAAATACTTTAAAATGATATTAAGCAACAATGAAATGTGGGTTAATAGAAATGTTTTTAAGGCAATATTCATGGATTCAATTCAGTTGCATATTCTTAGTCTCTTTTTTATTATATTAGAAAAACAATTTCTTGCATATGCAAACATTTTCAATTATAATATGTAGATGTTTTTTATAAATAAAAATAATGGTTCTATCGAGGCCTTACCTTAAAAAAGAAGATATGATAAAACAATATTTTCCGGATGGTAGGAGGAAGGCAGTTTCCCCTGTGCATTTCTTTTCTCAACGTCTATCCACCCCTCAATAGACTCCTCCAAATGATGAGACTGTGTATGGGTCTTATAATCAAGGGAGAGTATAACTCAATCATTTAGCCATTAACTCAAACAAAATATCAACAAAACACACCTTGGGGGAAGGGGGAGCATTCATGGAATGGTCATACGCCACTTAGAGAAGACAAAAGGCTAGTTGAGGATAGAACAATCCTTTCAATTGTGGTTTGCAGACAAGTGAAAGATTATTTAGAGAAAAGGAAGACACCAGGCTAGGGGTGTTGCAAATGTAAGAATTTAGACAACACCCCTATCCTTCCAAAATAAAAACACCTCTTAAATAATATTTTTTCAAAAATAAAACTTTTCATTAATGGGGGCATTATAAATTATAATGGACAATAGTGAAGATAGGAATTTTTGAAGTCATCTTCGGATATAAAATGGTAGAGGTTGTCAACCAAACCTTCCATTGGGCAATCAATATTTTTTGGGATAAATATGGCCTACCAAAATTAAGGGCCTTTACTTGGTTAGTTGTTCAAAATCACATTCTAACTCATGATATAATTTAGAGAATGGAAATTCATGGACCATCAAGGTGTTGTATGTGTTTTCTAGATGAAGAAACAATGAAACATCTCCACTTTTCTTGCCCTTCCACAGTTAAGTGTTGGGAATGGCCATGTGACAAATTATCATGGAAATGGGTGTGGCCCTAATTCTTACTACAGGGTTTCACCTCTTGGCATACTGGCTTAGACATTCATGCCTTCTCAGGATTTTGGAAAGCAAGTCCAGCGATACTCATCTAGATTATATGGAAGGAAAGAAACAAGCGGATTTTTAAAGGTAAGGAATGCCATGTGTAGGATATCCTAATTAAAGCTAAGGTTGTTATTTTAGAAATTATATCTTCACATGTTAAAATAACCAAGGCTCAATTTTTTGCTTGGGATATGGATATTATACCCAACTGGTGTCTTCTTAAGGTTCCCCCCATCAATGGGCCAAGAGATAGCAATTTTGAAATGAAAAGATTAAAATTTTCATGTCGGTCCTCCCCTCCCCCTATCGTTTTCAAATGGAATTTTGATGGCACAACTGGGGGTAATCTTGAAGCTTCAGGAGATGGTCGCATCATTAGATATTGTGTTGTGTCACTAATTAGAGTTTACTTATTAAACTTGGTTGATGGAACTAATAATGAGGTAGAAGCACAAGTTTGTCCCTAGGCTTCATTATCGTAGAATAATGTGGGATCAATCATATCCTTGTTCAAGGGGATTATATGGTCATTGTTCAAGCTCTCCAAAATTGAAAGGTGAAATCCTAAACGTTGAATACATCCTTGGCAAAGTCTAGGGATTATTGAATTCCTTGGAAGAATGGCATGTATCCCACTATTTTCATGAAGCCAACACTTTAGTTGACTTTCTTGCCAATCATGACATCAACTAGGCCATGGAAGAGTTAGTTATAAATTATGTGGATGACTAGGATGGCCTTTGGGCTATGGATAATAGTTTGTAATAATTACTCATGGCCCACAATCATGGCTTTCTAATCCCTTTGATGATCTTCAATCGAGGGTGCTTTAATATTTTTTGATGTGACGATATTTCAGTTTTATGAGGCAAAGTGGTGGCTAGCCCTCAACTATGTGAGCAGGGTTGTCTAGGATAGTGGAGTTTCAAGAATCATAGACTTTTTCCTCTCATATTGATATCAAAAATCATTTTTTTGGTGTTGATTCCTTCTTACTCACGGTGTTCCTTATCAAGCAAAGTCTACAAATGAGTGTGATCAAAGTGCTTAGTGCCCATGAGCCATTGTTTTTTATCCACAACTTCAAGCAAGAAATGCCTTTTAAGAAATTGGTTTTAGAAGGGTAACTAAAAAGGATATTTTGATCCAGTTAAGGGAGGTGATACAAACAATCAAGGTGGTTTTAGGAGAAGAGTACCCTAACTTATATAATGTGTTATTGGAGTTTCTCACATGTTGGTCATAAGATGCAATGATTACTATGTGAATTTTTAAGTTCACTTTCCTTTATCATGATTAAGTAGTAAATGTAAAATATTAATATACAGTTGTGATAGAGTACACACTTCATGTTCACATCATATGCATATATATAGAGGCCTTTATTATTTTTCACATACTGTAGACACCAAAAATATGCACACCATGATTTTGAATGTTGAAATTCCCATGGACCACCTTAGGACCCCCTTGGGATCAATTAGACCTTTCGACCCCTAACTGAGCCTAACCCAAGTCAAGATTGACCAAATGACTTAACCTAGCTTTTTACCCACTATGAACGTTGGCCCTTGACCGTCTTGACTGTCGATAGTCAGGATGACCGTCGATGATCACCCTGACCGTTGATGGTCAAGATGCACCTCCTCAACCAGCAACATGCAAACCATCCACCTTGCTTTTCTAAAAATAACTCATCTAAATCCATGTGCAAGCCATTGTATGCATGAGTTAAAATTAGAAGATCCAGTTAACATCTTGTTGCAACTCTCCTTCCTTGCCCATAAGAAGAGAGGATTGGGGAGGTGAAATCCATTTGTAATTGTTATCAAGAGCTTGTGCATCCAAAGTTATCTTTTTATAGGTCAATCATCATCAACAATCCAATGATCCATCCATCAAGTCAAAGAGCCATCTTACTGTTGTCACTCCACCAAAGCATCAAGTATCATTACTTTGTCAGGATCATGTCAGACTCCACCAATGAGTCAACCACTTCAAGCACCCACCCAATTAGCCTTTTACAAGTTAAGTATTTGTTTTCTAGTATTCAATTACTTTATTTGCCTTTTGCACTTAGCCCAACACCAACCCATATCTTGGAATCCAATTTTTTGATCCCATCAATCTGACCATTTACAAACCCAAACCTACACATAGTAATTATCAACAATTATCCCAACCATCGACAGTCTGCCCAACCGTCGATGGTCAACCCAACCAGCAACAGTCACCTTAACCATCGATAGTCATCCCAACTGTCGATAATCATAGTGGTAGGAAATTCCAACAAGTTATTTCCACCTACCTACCCTCAACCAAATCTAATTTTCTATGTCCCTGTTTATTCACAGACTCCTACCTGATTTTTTACAATAAACCCAAGCCATTTAACACTAGTGTTGATCCATTTATTGTTATATTAATCATTTCTAATCTATTTCTTTAACAAGTATTTCTTATGTTCAATTTTAGTACCTTTTGATTATTGATGCAAGTACTTTCTATTTTGTTTATAAACTTAATTGTTTAAACTTGTGAATTGACAGCCCCCGAGGAAGCTCTTGCTTTTGGGATCTAGCTAGCGCTAGACAATCCACTCAGCTATTTATCTAACCAACCATTTGCTTTTGGAATCTAGCTAGCGCTTGACAATCCACTCAGCTATTTATCTAACCAACCATTTGCTTTAGTTTTGTCTTATTTATAAGTCATCCTCCTGAGCTAAAGAGGAGTTCTCCACAATCATTTGATTCAATGCACACATAATCAAATAGGTTTTTCAACCATACCCACATTTAGTTTCTTCTTCTTCCCTTTTCAAAATATAAATTGAAATTCATTAAAACATTCTAGCATGCCCGATGGGACCTTGAGTCTTTACTCGAGTTTTCTCTTATTTGCATCTATATTCTTCTCTTTATGTTGTGCTCATAAATGAAATCAAAATTTTTTTTTGGGCTTAAAATTAAGTGCATACATCAATTGCTTGCAAGTTTAACTCACATTGTTTAACTTAAAGCAAATTAATTCTATCGTAGCTTCACTTTTTGTTGCACAAACTAAACTAAACCACCTTCATCAATTAAACATCAAACAAACTTGAGATAAGGCCCGACTATGATTCCATCACCTAGCGATCACCTTACCCTTTTTTGGCAATCCTACTTGGAGGTCATTACCAAGGGGAAACCAACTCAGCTCTCTAGTTGAGTATAAACTTTGAAAATTAGTATAAATTGGCTAAACACCTGATACCCTTATTGATAGGTTATGGAGTTAAAAGCTTCACTGATGCAAGCAGGGAAGGAGGTTGCGAAGGGTTGCAGAGTGTCACAGACACCAGCGTCGGTCAGGCCAATCGACGTCGACAGAGAAGAGACAGAAGGCAATCGACGTCGGTCAGAAGTTGGCACCCCCAGGCAGACAGGGACCGACGTCGGTCACCTGTGTGGTTCGGACTGCGAATGTTACGGGCAGTTAGCTAACGAACCAAGTGTTTGCATGTTGAGAGTCAATTTTAGACTAAGAGCTGCAGATCTAATTATTGTAATTAGGTGTCTAATTATTGTTTGCATGAGATCTATTTAAGAGACTCATTGGTTGTATTGTAAACTTGTGCTAGAGAGTAAGAGAGCAATAATATAAGCTCCTTCAGAGAGAGGAGAGCAATGGTGTGTTCCTCCTAGTGCCACAGTACCAAGTGTGGGTTCTGGATTGGAGAATCAGTAGGGTTCTTCATGTATGTATGATCTTGGTCATCAGGTGAGCATGGCTACTTTAGGAGATCTACATGGTAAGTAAGATCATTGATCTGTAGGTGTATGTATGTGCAAGGTCAAGGTTCACAGGTGTGCAGAACCAGATTGATTTACAGATGTGCAAGATTAGATAGGACAGCAACACAACAGGGAGCAGGATCAGGTGGGATCTACTTGGAGTACAGTGCATACTCAAAAAGAGAGCAAAGAGGAAGGCAAGGAAGAACCTTCCATAAGTAAGATCAGATTGAGTTGCAGGTTGTTGCAGGTTCAGGGGAGATCTACTTGAAGTATATTTATGTACTTGTGGAGTGCGTGGAACACAGGTGGACTGGCAGTAGTGGATACTGGCTGGTTGGAGGTGAACACCAACTCTGTGTTTGAGTTGGGTGTTGGGACTTAAAAGAGAGAGCTTTGAGGGAAGATTTACTGTTTATGCCCTAGAGGTGTGGGAGCCCTAGAGGTGTGTAAGGAAGAAGAACTGTGGCAGCCTTCTTTGTTGTATTTCCTTCTGAAAGAGTTTTAATACAAGTTGTGTATTGTCTCTCATATCATGTGTTATTTTTGAATTTTAGTTACTTGTGTATTCTGGTTAATTTCCGCATGTTAAGTTGCTTGGTAATCAATTATGTGCTTCTGTTATTTATCCCAACACGTGGTATCAGAGCTAAGGTTGCAGGGAGCAGGTTTTGTGTTTGGTTACAGGTCACTCTCAGGGGTTTCTGATTGAGTGGGAGTAGAGAAATGGCAGAAAAAAGTAAGCTAAGAATGGAGGAGTTGAAAAGCACAGATGGTCACTTACGGTCTTATGGAAAGAAAGAGCAGGTAAAAGAAGATTGTTGGTTGGTAGCAGATCAGCATGAAGGAACTGAAGATGTAGATGTTGCAGGTGTTGTTGCACAGGATGCTCTGGGAGGTTTCTTGGATAAAGTTGAATCTTAGATAACAGAATCTGTTGCCTCTTTCCATGCAGCCCCAGGGAGAGGAGCTAGTGAGCCTTGTCAGATTATTGGCAAAGGGGAAGTGAAGCTGAAATCGCAGGCGAACAACACATGGTTGTTGAAGGAGGTCATGCAGGTCCCAAGCTTGGAGATGTGGCTAATTTATTCAAGAATATTGGGTGATGAGATATGCTCAAGAACTCTCATAGTGGATGTACTTGAATTAGCTGGTGGTAAGAAAATAGGTACTCTTTATCTACTTGTTTATATTACTGATTCTTATTCTGTTGCAGAGACGTGGCTTTGTAGGCTTGGTCACATGAGCAAGAAGGAGATGCATGTTCATAAGCGGAAGACTGATATATTTGACAGGCTTAAGAACTGGAAAGCCTTAGTGTTTATGGAGGAGATGGCGAATAGAGACCAGTGGATGGGGTTGGATACTTCTGGGCAGGGCAGTTTGGACATGGGTTTTGATTCAAAGGAGCTCGCGGGTAAAAAGTCATCACTCACAGGCAAACACAGGTACCGGCATTGGCAAGAAAACTAATGTCGATAGTAGGTAAGACCGACGTCGGTCAGGAGGACTGATGTCAACAACAGGAGACACCGACGTCGACAGGGTTGGTAGTCAGGACAAGCGCATGGGAACTGACGTCGGTCAGATGTAGACTGTGTAGTGACCGAGGTCGGTCACTGTAACGGATTTTGGGTGGACAGCAAGCTATCAAGGAGTTTCAAATGCCCATATGGAGGACTGAAGGTGGTAAGTAAGCCTCAAATTCGTTGTTCCTCTTCTTTATACTAGTTGCTGACTGCAAAGTAGGAAGGATCCAGGAAACAGTGGGAGCATGGTAGCTATATGATGCAGAACCAAGCGGAGACTTGGTAGGGTTGCCAGCAGGTATGAAAGCATATAGACGAATGGATACCTTAGTTGAAGAATAGAGAGAACCGACATGTGAGACGGAAGACCAGGTCATATGGTCTTGAGGAAGCTACATGACAGTGGTACAGGTTTTGACAGGTGGATGACAAAGCATGGCTTTAGTCAATGTCAGGGTAACTACTGTGGTTTGTCTTACCAGGTGGATGATGGTCATGATATTATCCTGTTACTGTATGTGGATGGTATGTTTGCTAGCAGGTTTGTACATACAGGGTTTTGCTAAGCTAAGGGTAAGATTAGTTCAGTGGTTTGCTATGAAGAATTTGGAGCAGCAAAATTCTTTGGCATGGGAGACATGGGAGATCATAGGTTGATTTTGTCTTCAGTGGGAGCTGATGTGAATCAGGTGTTGGCGAGGTTCATTACGCAGGATGCAAATCAGAGCACACCAAGGGCTAGACAGTTCAGTGTCCGAAATCACATGAGGTCTGGTATAGGCCTGAGTTTGCCCAAGCAGTGGGTGTTGTCAGAGAGTTAGGAGCCAATTCGGGGAAGTGGGTTCTCAGGTATGTGAGACAGACCAGCAGCAGGGATTCATGCTATGTAGGGTCAGGACTTCACTACATGGGTTTGTAGGTTCGGATGTGGCAGGGTACTCAGATGACAGGAGGTGCACCACAGGTTGTGTGGTGGGTGGTCTTTAGGGTTGAGCTTGAAGAGGGATACAAGCCAGAAAATAGATTAGACGGGGTACAGGTATAGGTACAGTGCAGTTGTTTATCTCCAAGTGGGAGATTGTTAGGTTGTGGAGCTAAAAGCTTCATTGATGCAAGCAGGGAAGGAGGTTGAAAAGGGTTGCAGAGTGTCACAGACACTGGCGTCGGTCAGGCCAATTGACATTGGTAGAGAAGAGACAAAAGACAATCGACGTCAGTCAGAAGTCGGCTGGCATCGGCACCCCCCAGGTAGATAGGGACCGACATCGGTCACCTGTGTGGTTCAGACTGCGAATGTTACGGGCAATTAGCTAACGAACCAAGTGTTTGCATGTTGAGATCCAATTTTATACTAAGAGCTGCGGATCTAATTATTGTAATTAGGTGTCTAATTATTTTTTGCATGAGATCTATTTAAGAGACTCATTGGTTGTATTGTAAACTTGTGCTAGAGAGTAAGAGAGCAATAATATAAGCTCCTTCAGAGAGAGGAGAGCAATGGTGTGTTCCTCCTAGTGCCACAATACCAAGTGTGGGTGCTGGATTGGAGAATCAGCAGGGTTCTTCATGTATGTATGATCTTGGCCATCAGGTGAGCATGACTACTTTAGGAGATCTACATGGTAAGTAAGATCATTGATCTGTAGGTGTATGTGTGTGCAAGGTCAAGGTTCACAAGTGTGTAGAACTAGATTGATTTGTAGGTGTGCAAGATCAGATAGGACAGCAACACAACAGGGAGCAGGATCAGGTGGGATCTACTTGAAGTACAGTGCGTACTCAGAAAGAGAGCAAAGAGGAAGGCAAGGAAGATCCTTCCATAAGTAAGATCAGATTGAGTTGTAGGTTGTTGCAGGTTTAAGGGAGATCTAATTGAAGTACGTTTGTGTACTTGTGGAGTGTGTGGAGCACTTGTGGAGTGCATGGAGCATAGGTGGACTAGCAGTAGTGGATACTGGCTGGTTGGAGGTGAACACCAACTCTGTGTTTGAGTTGGGTGTTGGGACCTAAGAGAGAGAGCTTTGAGGGAAGATTTACTGTTTATGCCCTAGAGGTGTGGGAGCCCTAGAGGTGTGTAAGGAAGAAGAACTATGGCTGCCTTCTTTGTTGTATTTCCTTCTGAAAGAGTTTTAATACAAGTTGTGTATTGTCTCTCATATCATGTGTTATTTCTGAATTCTAGTTACTTGTGTATTCTGGTTAATTTCCGCATGTTAAGTTGCTTGGTAATCAATTGTGTGCTTCCGTTATTTATCCCAACACTTATCTCTGTGATGTGTGAAGGGAGGGGGTAGTCCCCAATACCAAGCCACATATTGATTCCCAATATAGATTCCTTTTTAGCATCTAAACAACCTAAAACCAACCATAGACTTCCTTTCTAATACCCACTCTGCAAGCCAATTTCAGTCACACACATTCTTGAAAGCTTAAAGCATAAGCCAAAAGAGAGACTAAAAAGAACCTTTAGGACTTAACGTAATTTTTAGAGTGTGATTAATTTTCTTGATCATTTGTTGTCTTCTCTCTATTTGAGTGGTGAGATTGTTTATGCATTCTATCTCCCTTATCTTGGATGGTTCTAACTCACCAATAATGAAAGAACCTAGTAGAATAAAACCCATCACCAAACCAGTCGAATTCTTCTACCCCCTCATCCATGGACTACATCTCTGAACTAGTAGACTCTCTTCACCCTTTACAAAGTCCTCCTTTCCCTTGAGAGGTTCCCCAATGAGATGCAAACTTTTCCACCTTCTTAGATAATAATCTTATGGCCCTCCAGCACTACCTCAACACTATGCCTCACCATACCCCTTCTTCAGTTCCACTTATGGACCCACCTTATGGCATGCCTTCCCATCTCATGGGAAACACTTCTATTGCCACGGTCACCACCCAACCATTAGCTACCTAAGCCTCTTCATCTACCAACAATCCTTTTGATACCACTATAGAAAACCAACTTTCCCAACCTACAAACACCCTTATACCTTCCACCCTTACCAACAACTCCTCCACCTTAGGATCAACCCAACCATTATCCACCTATACTCCCCTCACCATGGGGGTACCTACCACTGGCATTATCAACCTTCCTTCAGCTACCTCCCATTCGCTAACCACTACCCTGCTCTAAAATCTTATGGTACCTATACCTTCTACCCTACCACTAATTACCACAAAGGTCACCACCCTTCCTTTGATCGCCAACCTAACCACTGCCTCTACCCAATAGGTGCCCATTGCACCAAACCTAGGTTCCATCCCTAACCCACAAGGGCATGTACCTCTACCTAATACCCAACCACTCACATCTACTTACCCTTACATATCTTCCACCCAACCACCGATGTTCACATACCAATATGTGATAGCTCCTCAACCTCCTACCAATTTATCATTATGTCACCCAACCACCACAATAATATGCACCTTACAACCTTTTGGGTACACAAACCCAAGTATACCTCATGAAGATGATCATGGATAAGATGACTACCCTAGAGTCATCCATTTATGGAGCTCATAACATCGTATCATATGATCAGATCTATAACAAACCCATTCACCCATTTGTCCCTATCTGACCCTATCCACCCTAGTGGGAACTTCCCAAGTTATCCAAATTTTAGAGTAAGGAGGATCCCCAATAGAACCTTAGGGCATTTAGGCACTCATGTTATTTACTTTCTTATGACAATGCCCTCCTTCTCCACATTTTTCCTATGTCTCTGTTAGGATTGACATTGGATTGGTATAGTGCCTTAACCAAACATTCCCTCTTCTCCTTCACTCAGTTGGCTCAAACTTTCTTGGATCACTTTTTGATAAATATCTCCAAGAAGTCTTCCATCACTGGCCTCTAATCTATCTGACAGTTTGATGATGAATCTATTATTGATTTTGTAGCCCACTGGAAAAGGCTAATCAATTAGCTTTCCTTATCTTTACCCAAACCTGAATTCATAGAACTATTTGCTCAGGTATATGCCAAACACATCTCTTCTACACTGCGTGTCCAGAGCTTCAAAATTTTGATGAAGCTTTTACCATGATGCGTAAACTTGAAAATAGAGCCATTGACAAAGAAAAACTAAAACTAAAAAACAAGAACTCTACTTACAAAACTAATGAGGCTTCCTCCTCCAAACTGAGCAACCAAACCAACATTAGGACCAAAAGAAAAGAAACTGTGAATGCGGTTGTCCTTAAATCTACTTCTCCATAATCCATCAACCAACCAAATTCCTCTACTTCTTCAAATCAAAACACAATAAACTAAAATTGGAACCCCCAAAAGTAATTTACTCCACTTGGAGAATCATATGCCTCAATCCTGGAGAAGTTATTGAAGGCCAACATCATACAACTTCCTCCTCTCAAACCACCTCAACAATTTGATGCTTCTCATCCTGCACCTAGTCGGTACAATGAGAATGATCTATGCACTTTTCATTGGGTAGTAGGGCATGATGTTAGTAGGTGTAACACCTTTAATAGCATTGTCCAATCTCTCATTAACAAAGGGAAGCTTGTGTTGGATAGCCCCAACACACCTCAAAACTAAGCCCTTGACATATTTAGGCAACCTTTCCCCAATCATGCACCTACTAAAAATGAGAGCAATAAGGTTGAGTGTTCTCACAATGCCCATACTATTAACATGGATATTGGCACACTCATTGCTAAAGAACCTACTGCCCAACCTATATGTTCCTCACCCTCTCCCCTTATTGAGGTAGTGGAGTTACCTTCTCCTCTTTTGAAGACCCAAGCTAAGGAAGCACCCCTTTTTCCTTATCCACTTATTGAGGTAGTGGAACCATCAAACCCTCCTTCCACTAACATACTAGAACAAGCACTCATTTTACCTTCTCACTTAACCATCTAGCAATTTACTGCCCCTTTGGAGATCATTCCTGAAAGGGAAGCCCCCATGTCTGTACCTCTCACCGAAGAGTCACCCATTCAAACCTTGCATCCTTTGATTGATGAAAAGGATGAGATTACTACCCCTCTATCTCAACCTATGGACTTATATTTTAGGTCCATTATCCAGGGAATAAAAGTAGCCTACAGACCATTCTCTAAGTTAGTACAAAAATTGAAATTTATCTCCAATACTGACATCAATCGAGCCACCTTTTGGCAGCAATTGGGGCTCCCTTACATTGCCAAGAAAGAACCTCCTACCACACCATTGGCAGACCAACCCACCCCTTCCATTATCTACACTCCTATCTTACCAACCAAACTAATGAAAGCCTCTACAAACCCAACTATTCCTTCACAATCCAAATTAACCAACCACCAAGCCACCCAGTCATCCTCTCCAACTAAATAAACCAAAAACCTTGGCACCTTCCCTATGCAAAGTCTTAATCACCCATATGTGAAAGCAAAGCTTACCTCACCAAACCCAACAACCAACCATAAAACCAAATTGACCATGAAAATGAAGCCACCAAAGGGTTAGAGGGCTAAACTCTTACCTCCCTCAACCTTGCCCTCTATCTTGGGGCCTCATCCCTCCACTCTGAGTAGGAAGCTGGTTGTCCTAGCCAAAACCCAACAACTGATACTATACTACTTATATCGGCACACATGCTTTCTGACACACCTGTCTTCACCGAACCAGTAACAACCAAGATACTTACCTTGAAACCTCATATCTCAACTTTCTCAACATTTGCCTTACCAAAACCAAAACCACCAACCAAGTGCACCACCTTACCCAAACCTTCTGTCACCAAACCTGCTCCCAAAAAGACTTTCATCTCACCAACCCAGATCAAAATCTCTAAACCTTCTCCAACTTTAACTAAATCCTACTCTACCATTTTCAAAAGGTTATTACCAGCTTCTTACTTGACCTTACCCCCTATCAGACCATTTGACCCTCTTGGTTCAAAACCCATCTGGTATAACGAATGCCACATGTGCTCCTATCACAAGACATCAGGGCATGATATAGAGAACTGTAAGGCTCTCCAAACCATTATCCATTGGCTCTATGATGAGGATGATCTGCTAATAGATGAACCTCCCACGGGCCCATTACCAATCCAACAACTAATAACCACTAGCCAAAACCTATCTATTCCTTCACTCTCACCTCAGAGTGACAAGGAACCAAACAACTCTCCTACCCCAATTCCTCCCTCTATCCATACCATCCACGTGGTCACAAGAGCACAACAGAAGGATAAGGGGAAGGCTAAGGTGTCCATCTTATGGACATATCCATCTTCCACCTCCCAACCAAACCAAAACCAAGCACCTTCAACTAAACCCAAGGTTTCTATCTTGGGTACCTCCCAATCCAAACCCTCTGAATCCATCAAGAGAGTGGTGTTCAAACAACTTCACCAAACTCTAGTGAAGATGAGCTTATATGAGTTGATTACTACTTCACCTCATCATCACCAAGCAATGATAGAGGAATTGCCATTGGTAGAGGTCCAACCTGAAGACACTCAACCTCTGGCTGCCTTTATTGGCACTCTCTAAATTTCCAACCTTGTCACCTTCAAAGATTCAGAAATACCTTCTATCCACCCTGATGACCCAAATCCCCCTCTCTTTATTACTGCTTACATCAACCAAACCCACATCAAATGGGTCATGATTGATAGGGGATCTAGTATTAACATCATCTCCTCCCACGCCTATAACCAACTCAACCTACCGAATAATGTCATGTTTGAAACCTCGATTATCCTCCGATCCTTTAATGACACCATGACCACTACCCTAATAATGGTTTTCCTTCATATCCATTTAGGACCCCACACATTCCTTGAACTCTTTTATGTAGTGGAAGGCGAATTCCAATATAATGTTTTGTTAGGACAACCTTGGATTTGCTCCATGGGTTGCAACCCCTCTACCCTTCATCATTGCATCCAATTTGAGCATGATGGCTAGGTCATCACCATCCAAGCTAACCCAAATCCTTTTTCGGCATGCAACATGACCTACCAACCCAATGATGTCCTCATACCCCCTTCTAGAACACCCTCAATAGCCAAAGACCAACCTTCAACCACAAAAGTGGACATCATATCCTCTTCCACCAATGAGGCATCAACTAGCTCATCCATATCCTATGATCAGATCCCCACCTCACACCCTTTGGAATCAACATTCTACCTCCTTTCATGGGGGGAATATCATCTTTTAGCCCTTGAAACTTTACCTACTCCCCGAGAGTATGGGAAACTTGACCACCAACCTAGGTATGACCCTAATGTCAAAACCATTGTTCCCTTTGGACCTTCACACTATCAAACCCATTTCATCTATGGGGGACTTGACAAGCCCCTTAGCGCTTTTACTACCTCTTCTTCACCTCAACCATTCACCCTCAATTTCTCCTACCTAGACAAGTTGAGTCTTGATAAGACATACCTCCAGATGTGTGCTTGGAAAGGATTTGGTCTTGGATGATATGAACACAACCTGCATGAGTTGATTTCCACTGAGACTAGGAAGCCTCATGAGAAACATGACCTTGGTTTCATCTTACCCAACAAGAAGCAAGCCAAACCACCTACCACCACCATTATTGAGGAAGACATCCCTTCCTCGCCAACCTATCCTCCACTTGGGTGTGAGGATAATGACATCATCCCACCTAACCTTATTTTTGTCAACATGATCAACCTCAAACCCCTTATCAAAATGAAGGGGCAACCATAACCATCCCTTTGACCCATCTTGAGATGATAAAATATGACTCTCCTACCATTAACATTATCAAATCCCAGAATGATGATTCCATCCTTACCTACCTTGGTGCACCAGATTCTTCCATCCATAAATCCCTTCCTTCTGAGACCTCGATCATGTTGAATGAATCCACCATGGATATCAACTTGGGCACTTCGAACAACCCTTGCATTATCAAAATTGACCAATCACTAAATTTTGAGAAACTTTGGGACTTCTCATCTTTCCTCCAAGACTGTAGCATAGCATTTACTTGTCTTATAGTGATATGCTTGGAATTGACCCTGTCATTTCCATCCATAACATAGTCACCAACCTTGATGCCAAGATTTTCAAGTAGAAGCTTCGACACATGCACCCTCACATAACCATTCTTGTCAAAGAAGAGCTTCAATGTCTTCTATCTATCAATTTCATTCAACCCATTGACTATCCCCAATGGGTCTCAAATGTTGTGTCTATCACCAAAGCCACAAGGGGACTACACATTTGTGTGGAATTTTGTGACCTCAACCTTGCTTACCCAAAAGATGATTTTCCTCTACCAAGAATCGACCAACTAATTGATCTTACAGTTAACCATGAGATGTTATCTCTCATGGACGTATTCTTGGGTTACAATAAGATCCTAATTGCCCTCAAAGATCAACACAATACCACCTTTACCACCCCATGGGGAACCTTCTACTATAGAGTCATGCCTTTTGGATTAAAAATGCTGGTGTAACCTACCAATGTGCCATGACTTATATCTTCCATGACCTTATCCAAAAGATTGTAGAGGATTATGTGGATAACCTTCTCAGAAAATCCAAACTTCGAAAGGACCATTTAGCCATTCTTAAGATTATCTTTGAGTGCCTCATCCATTACCATGTCTGCCTAAACCCTAAGAAGTGAATTTTTAAGGTCTTATCAAGAAAGCTCCTTGGTTTTATTGTTTCCCTTCACGATATAAAATTTGATCCCACCAAGATCAAATCCATCCTTGACATGTTTCCTCTAATTAACCTCAATTAACTCCATAATTTATAGGGTAAGCTTCAATCCATTTATCACTTTATCTCCCAGCATTCAGATCGATGCCAACCCTTTCACCACCTTATGAATAAGGATGTGTCTTTTAAGTGGAACAATGACTATCAAAAGGCCTTTGATTCACTCAAAAAGTACCTTTTGTCTCCACCTATCCTCACCCCTCCCAAGGATGACCAACTTTCTAATTTTATATCTCTACCACTGACCACTCCCTAGGAGAAATGCTCGCTCATTAGAATGAAGAACATAGAGAGCAAGCCATGTATTATATTAGCCACATGCTTCTAGAGTACGAGACTCAGTATACCCATATTGAGAAGCTTTGATTAGATTTAGTCTTCATGACCACCAAACTTTACCACTACCTCCTTAACCACAAAACCTATGTCATAAGTAATACCAACCCACTCAAGTACATGCACTCCAAGCCATACCAAAACTAGTGCATGGCCAAATAGCTCATGCTTTTATCAGAGTTTGACCTTGAGTTCCTTAAAAAAAAGTCAATTAAGGGACAAGTCATCGCTGACCAATTGGTTGAAGCACCATTAGCAGACAACCAACCTTCTCCTCTTGAGTTCCCTGAAGAGTCCATTGTGACCCTCTCTCAGGTAGACTTCACCTATCAAGTCACCATGTTCTTTGATGGATCCAAATGTCAATGTGGTTGGGGAGCTGGTATTATCCTTATTCCCTTTGACAATGAACCTCTTTCTATGTCCTTCAATCTTGATTTTGAATGTACCAATAATATGGCTGAGTATGAAGCCCTAGTGATAGGCCCTCAAACTACCTTAGCCTTGGGAGTCAAAATGATCAACATATTTGGTGACTCCCAGCGTGTGGTCAATCAAATCAATGGATCTTACCAATGTAAGAATGATGTGTTGCAACAGTATAAATAACTAGTTGACAAACTCTTAGCATCATTTGAACACTACCACATCCAATCAACCTCATGATCTACTAATAAGTTGGTCGACACCATGGCTTCCCTTGCCTCTCAGATCCCATCTGCACCCTCTGACTCTAACTTATCTGTCATTATCCATAAACTTACCCAACCTTCCTATGTCAAGCTAGATTCTTCCACCATATTTAATTTGGAAGAGACCCAACCTTGCCATTGTTCCTTCTGGGCTTTCTAGGAATGCTCAAAGAGAATTTATCTAGAGTACCTCATGTTATACCATTATGGGAGGAATTCTTTATAAACATGGTTTTGATGGCCTCCTCTTCCGTTGCCTACGTAGTGATGAATCCTCTCATACTATCAAGGAAATGCATGATGGAATATGTGGGGAACACTTTAGTGGCCTCATCATAGTTAAACGCATCCTTCGCCTCGATTATTATTGGCCTACCCTTAACCAAGACTGTTGTGATTATGTGAAAAAGTGTGTTAAGTGTCAATAACATACCAATTTACATCACACACCTAGCCATAGTCTTCATGTTTCCATTGATTTCTAGCCCTTATCACAATGGGGCCTAGACCTTATTAGTGAAATTAACCCCTATTCTTCGCAACAACACCATTCTATCATCACTATGACTGAATATTTTACCAAATGGGTAGAGGCTACTCCTTTAGTCTCAACCAAGGTGGAGAAGATTGTTGACTTTATCAACCATCACATCATTTACCATTTCAGTGTTCCTCACAAGATTATCATCGATAATGGCAAATACTTTTGAAAAAAAATAAGTCCAAGGTCTTTGTGATGCTTTTAAGATTAAGTTAATTTTCTCCTCGCCCTATCACCCTCAAGTGAATGGATAGGATAAAGCCTCTAACAAAACTCTTAACAACATATTAACCAAAATGGTCAATGCATCTAGTCAGGATTGGCATTTGCACATCCCCTTTGCATTATGGGCATATCCTACTAGCATAAGAACCCCTATGGGTGCTACCCCTTTCTCCTTAGTATTTGGAGTGGAGGTCATCTTGCCTCTCGAAGTCCAAATCCCCTCTCTTTGCATATCTTTGTAAGATCTGATTTCTGAGGATGATTATCATTAGCACCATTTAGCCCAGCTTGAGATACTTGATGAACGATGCTTAGCTGCCCTTACCCATATTCATGTCTATTAAGAGTATGTAAAACATGCCTATAAAAAACACCTTCAAGTATGAGAACTCAACATTGGAGACCTCATCCTAAAGGAAAATCAACATGTCACCAATATGGAGAAAAGCAAGTGGGACAAGTTTGCTTTCAATTGGCTTGGACCTTATATCATAACCCACAAGTATGGATCAGGAGCTTATCGGTTATCTTCTCTCGAAGGCCACTTAGAACCTAAGCCCCTCAATGCTTCACATTTTCATCTGTTCTTTTGTTAAGAAGGATCAAGTTCACCTTTTGTTTTAACTTAAGCTCATCCCTTGATTTCAACCACATCCATCTCCCTATTTTAGGGGAAACTAATTAGAATTGGATCATGTGATTATTTTTCACAGTCATACCCTAATATTGAATAATGGGTACCATGGCTCTACCCATGGCATGATCCTCATGGTACTTTTTTCCCCTCTCCCAAGATGGATTCCCATGATCATTGTCACCTAAACCTCTTTACACCTAATCAACATTCTTGTGATTTTAGTTTTGCCTTCATAAAGGTAAACTCTTAAACCAGCCTAAACAAGTCTATGTCAAGCAAAATCAAGCAAAGCAATAAAAATCAAAAATCCAAACCACTGGCCATCATGGGTCATTCCTAGCATTTGCAGACTGTTCCCTTGAAGGATAGCTATTGAAAAAAATTTGAAATTGATCAACGTAAGGTGGAATGCTCCCTTAAAAGATAAATATCAAAAACATTAAATAAAGCACACAAACTTAGACCACTCCCTCAAGGATGGCTAAGTAAGACATTTTTCAAAAGCATAGCAATTTCTTGGAAGCTTCCTGCATCGATCAACTTTCCATATACAACAATAGAGAAAAAGACCCATTATCAAAATCACAACAAAATCAAACTAATTATAAAAGCCACAATCAGCTCTCACACAACAAAATAAGGTGGAAGTTGCAACAAGTTTTCACAAGTAGACTTCCTGCATCAATCAGTCTACACTTTGTATGACATAGAATTTTTTATACTGACTCTTCAGAAACCTACAGAATAGGCATACTAGTCTCACAAGAAGGTTCCATTTTCATCCATCTCCCCTTTATACACTATAAACAAGGGATTTTGTGCTTACTTAACATTATGTGGTCAAGACACTTTTGTTAACCAACTAACAAATGCTAATGCGAAGCATTTGAAGGGCTTATGTTCATTAAGCCAATCCAAATTTGATTTTGTTCTAGTCCTTGTCAAAGAAGAAGCATCCTGCTCTCTTCTTATCCTTTCATGACTAGTTGATATTTTCATTACGACGTTTGTCTCTTGATTATATTTTCTATTTTCCCATCTAGTGTTGGTAATTAACCTACCTCATGTGTTTTATCTTAAAACAAGTTAACAACAACCATATGCACATGTGTCATAAGCAAACGCATAACCATAACAAGCATAATAACATCATAGCATCCATGAGCCATAAAACAATCAACCATTTCATCACATGTATAAATCTAAGTAATGAAGCATATACTCATTAAAATTTAGCATACCATAAAACAAGCAAGAATTATAGCCATAAATAAAAGCCATCTCATTCCTAGCTAGGTGAGTCTAAATCAATGTCTAGCAACCATAACATAAGCATAATCCACAAGCAATATAAACTTCATATCATAAGCATTAATATCAAAGCAAATCATAGACCATGAGTATGAGCAATAAATAAAGACCATATAAATAGCTCATCAGTCAGATAAATATCATAATGTATACAAAAAATATACATGTCTCTCCCTCTCAAAATGTACATCTCATCACATCAGCTCGTAGGATGGAATCAAAATGATATATAGCATAATATACTATGTCATGTTTATGCCCCAAGGGCACCACTGTCTCTTGGAGCACCACTAGATCCTAGTGCCTACCCCCTATAGTACCTACCTATCCACCATATGTACCTATCTATCCAACTATAGATGTGGCCCATTGACCTAGTGTCACCATGTTGATTCCACCTGCCAAACTAGCTCTGTACTCACCCCATTAGGGCTCTTCTAGGATGTGAGTGAAGACTATCACCTCATAGTACTAAAACTCTTACATAGTGGCTATGTACCTCTACATATCAATGGTATTTACTAGACCTACTAGTGATGTTACTATGCCTCTGGTCTGTCTCAGAGCATCTCACTCCTAGATGACCTGGACTAGTGTAGCCCTAGCTTGGTCCCTCTCATCTATCATAGTGGCTAGCTAACCCTGTAATGTAGCAACTTGACCCTATAATATATCCACCTACCCCTATAATGTTGTGACCTATGCCTATATAGCAGTTAGCACCACTCCTACCTACCCATCGAGGCTAGTCCCTTATACCTTGCCCTTTGGCTCCATCTCCTAGCTGGGTCTATAGCCATCACCTCCTACCACCATCACCAAAATTTATAGCTGCATATAAAGCCTGGTACCATGCCATGTACCCATTTACAAAGCCAACATCATCTATCTATGACATGGCTGACAACTCCTTGTGATCTAATAAGGTCTATATAGGATGTGGCTCTAGTAATAAAATCTTTGAGTCTTTGCACTTGTATCTCGAGAATGTGCCTAGAATACCCTAAACCAAGTTGAACTATCTACACACCCTATCAAAGGGGATAAGCTCTACCTCCCCATCCTACCTATTGAATATCCACCTATAACTCTGTAAAGACAAAGTCTGACTCTTATAGTTAGCCCACTTTGGGAACCCAACATTGGGTCTCCAGGTGATGTCTCCAACCACTAGTGCACCCAGTGCACCCCTGAACTAATCCACATTGTGTGCACCTCCCCCAGCACTTGAAGTGGCAAAGTTACCTCTCCATCATATGAATTTAACTAATAAATCTATCTGAGTGTATCCCATTCATGGAAGCCCCACTGGCCTTAGCACTCAGATGTGATAATAGGTCCAACAATGTAGAACCAGGCTGACACTGATACCATACCTCTTGTGGGCCATAAATCCCCACATCTCTCTATATATCTACAAAAAGAGTATAGGTACCTAGCTGAATACAGTCCACCCTAGTAACAACACAACCAACACCCCCAATAATAAGTATGAGAACCTCCTGCTACTCGATTCAATAAGATAAAAACATGAGATAACCATCATAAGCATAGTCATGAGTCTCCTCTCACCTGACACCCTCTCGTATAACATGTTATAGCTAAACCCCCAACATGCCATCTGACCTAATCACTATCATCTCTATATAATAGATCAATATGATCCTCCAACTCCTCTTGCTCTAGGTGATAGATTAAATCACCTCGAAGAGGCAACCATGTGATCCTATGCACATCCTCTAGCAAGATCATCATCTCATCGATCGATAGTAAGAAGGTGTTTGTAGCTGAATCCCATCTCTCGATGAGAGATACTATCATGGATGCATCTTGAGGAACATGCTGATAATTCCTCATCGCTCCCAACCCAACCTCCTCTATATGGGCCTAGTCAGTTAGGGTCATCCCCTGGTGGATCTCCATGAAGATGAGCAATACTCGATCATGCATCTATATCTACTCCTAAGCCTACAATAATTCATTTGGAAACACAACTTAATCACCTACACCATTGTTACCTACCAACTAAACCTTTTCCTACACCTACCCTACCTTACCCTTCAAACTTTACACAATGACCTATTTCTCTACCCATCCTACCCATCTACTCAATACCCACCAAATTTACCCTCCAACTTACAAGGTCAACCTACACCCAACAACTCACATCTAACTTACCTTAGCATTTTCAACACTTTCAAAAAACCATTTTTTCTCTAGGTGACATCGATGATTATGGTGACCATCGACGATCAGACATCTATTTCCCTATAAATGTCAATCATTGACGGTCGGACCTAACCACTGATAGTTATTATGGGTGTTTTAAGAGTGGAACACCCAAAACCTAACCTACCCTAAAACCAACCAAACCACATACGCAATCTCCTACTTTTCCACCCTTATTCACCTACCCACCCTAATTCCTCTACCCACCCATTCAATTTTCCCATTTACCCACAAATTTACCCAAATCACATAAAGACCCTAATTAGGTCATAACCATTCAAACCACCACCTTCAAACCCCAAAGCAATTACCATATCAAGCTAAGCTACCAATTTTAAAACATCCCCTACCTCATTTCATGATTTCCACCATAGACCCACCCGTCCTCATCCATGCTCACATATTCCCTGCATCCTCACTGGTCCCTTAATTCCTCTCAATCATGCCAACTCAGTAGGTTCACCTTAGTAGTCATCACCCACAATATTTTCCCTTAAAAATGCCAAATGCTAGAGCTCTATAGTCAAAAGTGAAAATGAGTAAAATGACATTCACTTTTTACTTTTAACCACCAGACTTTTAGGGTTTTCACCCTAACCATCAACGGTTGCCCTTGAGCACCTTGACCATCGATGGTCAAAAGGCTCACCTTTTTTATCTCACCTATAAGCAGACCCTTTTTTCTCAGTAGAACCAAATCATTTACCCACCCATGGAGACTACCTTCTCTTCCCAACTTGACCACCTCATCACCTCACTATTAGTCCCTTTCAGCCTAACTAGTGCATGTTTTACAACAAATTTTCCCTGATCCTTTGACCATAGTGACAACATTACCATGTTGACCACTTTTTTGCACTTGTACCACCTCACACACATCAGACCCACTTATGTCTTATTGAGAGCACTTCCTACCTCGAATACCCATGACACTTAACCAGTATGTGTTTTCATCGAGGTACTTCCTGCCTTGGATACCCATAAAAACACAAACATCACCTAGGAGACTTGCATTTATGAGTGTACCTTGCTGCCATACCTAAATTCAATCACATAGTCCACTTGTCACTTGTCCCTCTAAAAATGACCTTTATTTTTACCAACTATGGTAACCTAATCAATGCATGTTCTTGGCTATTGCACCTATTGTCACCCTTTGTGTACTTGTTTGCACTTCAGTGCCCAACCTATCATCCACCTTTATCATCACCTTTACCCACCTTATCAAACCTGTACTCAATTCTATTTTACCTCTCAACCCCTGATTTGATGGGGAATACCTCCTCCCATACTCAAGGCAACCAGACCTATCACCAACAATCTATTTTTATTTTTTAGGTTGTTGATTCAAAGTTGTATAACAAAAAGGGGCAAAATGTAGACACTAAAAATCCACACTGTGATTCTGAATGTCAAAATTCCCTTGGACCACCTTAGGACCCACTTTTTTGTGTCAATCATAATCAATAATCCAGCCATCACATCAGAGAGTTAACTTGTCATCACTGCTCTACCAAAGCATCAAGTACCATTAATCTATCGATTCATGTTAGACTCAACCAAGGAGTTAACCACCTCAAGTACCCACCTGATTAGCCTTATGTAAGATAAGTATTTATTTTCTAGTATTCAATTACTTTATTTGCCTTTTGCACTCAACCCAACACCAACCCATCTCTCAGAATCCAATTTTGTGATCCCATTAATCTAACCATTTACCAACCCAAACCTACACATAGTAGCCATCGACGGTTATCCCAACCATCGATGATGTGTCCAACTGCCAATGGTCAGCCCAACCGTCGACGATCACCTTAACTGCCGACGGTCATCCCAACCACTGATGGTCACTATTGTAGGAAATTATAGCAAGATATTTCCACCTACCTATCCTTAACCAAATCAAATTTTATATGTACCTGTCTATTCACAAACCCCTACCTAATTTTTTGAAATAACCCAAGCCATTTAGCACTAGTGTTGATCCACTTATTGCTATATTAATCATTTCTAGTCTATTTCTTTAGCAAGCATTTCGTGTGTTCAATTTTAGTTCCTTTTGATTATTGATGCAAGACTTTCTATTCTATTTATAAACTTAATTATTTAAATGTGTGGATTGACAACCCCCGAGGAAGCTCTTGCTTCTGGGATCTAGCTAGCGCTAGGCAATCCACTCAGCTGTCTATCTAACCAACCATTTGCTTTAGTGTTGTCTTATTTATGGGTCATCTTTCTAAGACAAAAAGGATCTACAATCATCTGATTCAACATGTGCACAATCAAATAGGTTTTTCAAACATACCTGCATTAGTTTCATCTTCTTCCCTTTTCTAAATATAAGCTGAAATTCATTGAAACACATATGCTATTATTAATATTTTTGAGGTGGATGGAATTCTTACTTTTTAGTAAGTTATATGTTCATGATTATTGCTTCATGTTAGGTTTGGATCACATCCCATGTTTGATTAAAGTTTGATCTATGGAAATATGAGGCCACTCCATGTTCCAATGTAAGTTATTCTTACAATGATTATTTGTATGCTATTATGCTTCCACCTGATATAGCGATTTATGTCTTTGATATGTATTCCATGTGGTTTAGTATACCTTATAATTGAGGTGTTTAAAGTGTCTGGTGTGTTTTCAATTGGTTTATGTATCATATGCTTAGTGTGTATTCAACTACCTAAAGTATTTTATGTGTTTCACATGATTAACACTGCTTCAAATGCTTCTTTATGTTTCTAATGTGGATTTATATTTTCTATTTATCGGATATGTTTACTGTGCCATAATAGTACATTTTATGTTTTTTCTATCATGTTTTAAGTGACTAATTTATGTCTTGTCATATATATGACTTATTTTTTTATCATGTATAATGTGTCTCTAGTGTGTTTGATGTGCATATTATATATTTGATTTGGTTTCACTATCTTATGTGCCTTCTACATGCTTGGCATGACTTTAGTGTTTGAAGTGTTTGTTGTATGTTTTATCATATATTTTATGTGTCTTCTATCATAGTTTTTTATTCACATGCTTACCATTTTTTATGTTTTTTTATATGTCACCAAGATCCATATCATGCAAAATGCCTTGACTACTTTCCTAGATTAAGTTATTCATATGATGCATCCATTACGGAAGAAATATTACTCATGTTTTACACTACTAAATCTAATGTTCATGACTACTATATTTATTATATCTTAAACCCACATGAGGCATATTATCCTTGATCTTGCATTTCTTATATCATGGGCCCATATGGGGAAACATGCTTATAACATATATGTTTCAAAGGTTACAACTTTATATGTTATAAACCATCAAATTCATATCTTGTGCTATACATTGTGCATTTAATCCATTTATTTTGAGATTTGATCCCTCACATGTTTATCTAAAATATAAAATGGGTGGCATATATCCCACTTATGATATTCAAATACATGCATATGCATAAATACATCAAAATTTCAATAACTCACATTGTATTTAGTTTGCCTGATATAGGATGTACTCAAACTATTCTAGCTACTCCCATAGGGGGATTTACTCAGGATATATTTTAAATTTATTTATAGTTATTATCATATTATTATATAAGCTTGATTTTAGACATTACTAATAATTGTAATCAAAATTCCATCAAATACTTTAGACATGTGTGGAGGTTTGAATATGATAGACTGCATAACTCCATTCCATTTATTTGTAGAATATGGAATCTTGTTTTAAGTTTTTTAAATTTTAGAATATTATTATTTTGCCCTCATTCATGAATACATAATAAAAAAAGTGTTTTTGAAAATTTATAGGTACATTAGATTTTGTTGCAGAGTTATAGGCTCACAAAATTCTGTATCCATATCACATTTCTACTTTGATATTCATGTGCACATACATCAAATTAGAGGAAAATTTAGACACCTAAAAGTGGAAGTCATTTATTACTCTTTAAATTGCATGATTGAATGATATATGTGTACCTAAATACAAAATATATTTATGTGTGTGCTTAGTTAGCATTATTTCTATTATTTTATATTTCTGTGTGCCTAAAGTTAGTGAAGGGTTAAGACATGAGTTAGCCTTAGATCAATTAGGGTTCTAGTTGTTAAATACAAATGAGGGAAAACCTCTAAAGAATGTATATTTTTTATGATATCAAATTTATGCAAGAGATAGTTGCCATTGTGTGAGAGATCTTTTGTTAAAGTCAGATTTGCAGGTGCAATCCAACCTTGGGGAAATAGGTACTACCATATATTCCATTTATCAACATTTCACTCTATATTTTTCAGTTCTTTTTTGTTGTTATTTGGAATGTAGCAAATTGTATTAGAGCTTAAGTTCATTTATTTTCCTTTACATCTACTACCATAATTCTAAGGTGAGTCTACCCAAGAAAAATGTTAAATTTTGTGACAAAAGACTAATTTGATGAGTTATTTAAGGAGGTTTAAAAAGAGATTCATTCATCAAGAGATTAGGTAAATCAACCCTCTAATGAATACGAGGACAAAACCATTTAGGGAAAACTTGACTTAGATCCACCAAATTAGGAAGAGGAAGAGTAAGGAGATGAGGAGAAAGAAATACGAAGATTGCATCACCCTTCTTTAACCTACAAGTGAAGATCCCACGATATGATTTCAGAGGGTAAGATGGAAGCCCATACATACTCGAGAGGATAAGTTGAATGTGTCTCTACTTGGATGGTGTTTTCCACAATTGGAGAAAGAGATGGCTTTCTACAAATTCGTAGGGAGAATTTTTAAACTTTTTTAAAGATCTAAATAAGAGAGTCAATTGTAACTATGATAACATGTATGATATTCAATTGATGCACCTATTTCATAAAGATATGACTATGGAGGCTTATATAGACAATTTTCAAGTTTTGGAGTCCAAGGCCAAGATTTCTTCAATGTTGGTGCAAAATATCTATATTTCAAATATGTGGGTTGATATTCAAACTGAGGTAAGGATGTTTGACCCCAACTATTTTGAAAGAGCAATTATTATAGCTAAAATATTAGAAAAACATATTGATGCCTTAAAAAAAAGGTAGGGCCTATTTTTTGTAGATATTTTGCTTGGGATAAGAAATCCAAATACCCTAGTCATAATTATACTCCTATGTCCTTTGTTTTAAACTCATGTCATAGGTGTTCTAATCCATGTAGTAAAGGACATTTCTATAATCCAAAAATATTTTAATGGCAAAGGATGTGTTATTTTAAGCTAGGGTCAGAGTAAGAAAATGAGGAAGCCTTCGAGAACCCCACTTTAGGGTGTTCACCAGAATATCTGTCTCTTGCTATAATAGAAATGGGGGAACCATTTATATCACTTTATGAAATGATAGGATTAAACCATTTGGATACATTCAAGTTTTTTCCCATGTCAAAAAATCTCTATTTTTGCTCATGGTTGATCCTATAAGTACACTTAATATTTTGGATAAGAAACAAGTCCAAAGATTAGGCCTATATTTAGACACTTCTAAAATTTTCCCCATTAAGGTTCTTGGACACTGAAGTACTGAATGTGTAGGAGTATTCCATAATGTGGATCTATCAAGAGCATATTATGTCCTTAAAGATAAATTTTATGTGGTTTATATTGGGGATGTGGATGTTGTTTAGGAGTTCAATTGTTATACTCACTTGGAACATACTCTACCAACCATCAAGAGATATTCTTGACATTTAAGCAAGTGTAACATGAGTGTACTATCAAATATCTAGGCCCAAGGGAAATCAAAATTATTGATTCTAATTAGATGTTTTTTTTGAAGAAGTGGCACTTTGAATTTATGGCTCACATCTATAGTATGAATGTGGAATCCTCTACCACATATAAACAAGCTCAAGGGATTCTACAGTTGTTATGCAAATATAAGGTAATTTTTGGGATCTACCAAATAGGTTACCACCAGATAAGGAATCATAGCACATTATTGAGTTTGACCCTAGAGAGGCGCCAATAATGGTAGACCCTTATAGATATTGTCAATTTTAAAGGTCATAAATAGATGAATTGATCATTAAAATCTTAGAGGTTATGATCAATATCCCTAGAAAGATCCCATATGTTTCTAGTGGTAATACCTAGGAATAAATGATGGGTCATATAGACTACATTGATTATAGGGCCTAGAATAAAATCACAATAAAAGATAGATTTCCATTGCCAAGTATTGATGATTTACTTGATGAGTTGCATGGGGCAACTTATTTCTCAAAAATAGATCTCAAATTTGGATACTATTAGATTCTAATTTCAATTCAATATTTGAATAAGATGGCCTTTAGATTGCATTAAGGCTGATACCAATTCAATTTCACGCCTTTTGGTCTCAACAATGCTCCAACCACCTTTCAAGCATTGATAAACAAGGTATTTAACAATATCTTGTGTAAGTGTTTTCTTGTATTTTTTGATGACATTATGGTTTATAGTAATTCATTGAATCCCATATTGAACATTTGCATTCTATGTTGGATATACTATCCAAGGATATGTTGAATGCAAAGGCATCTAAGTGTGAATTCGCAAAGGCATATTTAGAATATCTTGGTCACATAATTTCTATTGATGATGTTCACACTGACTCTATAAAGATCAAGGCCATATGTGATTGGCAAGTACCCAAGACTCTTAAGAAACTTTATGATTTCCTAGGTTTGATAAGATTTTATAGAAGATTTGTGAGGAACTTCTAAACAATAGCTCATCCCTAGACTGAACTCACTAGGAAATATTCCTTTAAGTGGTCCACAAAAGCAAAAAAAAAAATTGAGGATCTCAAAAGAGATCTTGTATTTATTCCAATTTTATCAACCCTAGTTTATCAAAGTCTTTTATCATTGAATGTGATGCCTTTGAATCTAGATTGGGTATAATTTTATCTCAATATGACCACCCAATTGATTTCAAAAGTATGAAATTTAATTAATGTGAGGGAATAATGTCCACATACAGTAAGGATATGCTTTCCATCCTACATGCAGTCTTCAAATGGCATTAGTTTTTGTTGGGGAGTAATTTTTTTGTTAAAACTAACCACCTCATCCTTAATCTCTTATTAACTCAAGAGACATTAAAAAAGGAGCAATAGAAATGGATTGATCACCTTCAAGCCTATGAATTTGAGATCCTTTACAAAAAATGGAAGGATAATGTGATGGAAGTTGTATTATCCTACTACGAATAATTGCCACTATTTCATGCCTATCCATTAGCCAACTACTTGGATACATGACCTTTTATAGGACTACTTAAGTCACCCTACTCAAAATAAACTCATGTGATAAATTGTAGATGACGAGAAATGGAGTGTTTGGTTAGTTCATAATGGCATAACTATTTTTAAAAGATGCATTCACATGAGGGGTGACTCTCCCTTTGTCAAAAGGTGCTAGAGAATGACCATGTGTCTCCATTTATAGGCCATGTACGGTTCTAGAAAACATATAGAAACATCAAATGATTTTTTAAAGGGAATGAATGCTAATATTCTAAAATGTTTAGCTAAGTGTGGCATTTTCAAATGGAATAATGTGGAGTGTTCCTTCGCCAAGCTTTTTGCAATCAAATTTGGTCCCATAACAAAAGTGGTAAATTGTATCAATAGACTTTATCACGAATCTTCCCAAATCCAAGGGTAAAGATGAAAATTTTGTGGTGGTTTTGATCATAATTCCAATATGATTTATTGAGCTTATAGAATATGAATTACATATATGTATATAAATCCCTATATATGCTCATAATAGTCCTACAAAATAGGAAGAGCAATAACCTATAAACAATATGTAATCTTCTAAATTACAAAATAGGTCCATAATAGAATTTATTCGACTAACATAGTTTAACAAGTAACAAATTAACTAAACGCTATGTGAGTTATTTTATAGATTACAACCTCACTTTTACATAACAATATTTATTCTATCATTCCCCCCTTAATTTATCATAGCTTGGAGAGTACAAGAGAGAGAGATTCTAAATGTCTCAAACTTATCACATGCAAGTGACTTCATGAAGACATCTGCACACTAATCTTGAGTGGGGCAATATTGCAACTATATATTATGTTGTTAAACATGTTCACGTATGAAATGGGTTTGAACCTCAATTTACTTAGTGCATTCATGAAAAAATGGATTGTGAACAAGTTTAAGAACACCCTAATTATCATAGTTTAGAATTAGTGGCTGAGTCTGTGAAACACCTAATCTCATCAATATGTGATGTAGCCATATTGCCTCATAGATAGTTCCTCCTACAATGCGATATTTTGCCTTAGTAAAAGAATGAGAAACAAATTTCTGCTTCTTACTCCCCTATGAGATTGGACAAAATCCCAAAAAGAATACAAACCTAGAAGTGGATTTTTTGTCATCAATGGAACTTGCATGATTTGCATTCATGTATCTTGTCAGAAAGAACTTATCATCATTATTATATGTTAGGCCATAATCCATTGTTCATCAAATATATCATGATACCTGCTTAGTTGTTTTCTAATGGCTTACCTTAGCTCCTACATGAACCAAGAAAGATAGCTGACAACATAGCTGATATCTAGCCTAGTGTATGTGAGGTAGATGAGACTCCAATCAACTGACAATAGAGAGTGGCATATAACGGTGATGGATCTAAGCGAGAAAACTTAAGACTTTTCTTCATAGGTCTAGCCTTTTGTTTTCAATCCATCATTTGAAACTTCTCAAGAATTATCTTGGTATACTTCATTTAAGACATGAATATTTGGTGTTATCTTTGCCGTACTTCTCATCCAAGACAATAGTGTAGTAGCTTGAGTTATATCATGTTAAACAATTGGTTGAGATCTTTTTTTGTTGCATCAATCATCTTCACTAAGCCGCTAGTGATAACTATATCATTGGCACAAACAATAATAATAACAATCCCACCTTGCTTTTTGAAGTAAAGATTGGGATCATATGGATTCCTCTAAAATCCATGCTTCAAGAGATGCTCATCAATTTTTATATTCCAAGATTTAGGAGCCTGTTTGATACCATACATATATTTTATGGGTCTGCACACCTACTACTCTTACCCTGGTGTGACATAACCTTTTGGTTGAGTTATGTAGAGCTCTTTCTATATATCTCCATTTACGAAGGCACTTTTAACATCCATATGATGTATGTTCCATATAAATTGTGAAACCATTGCAAAGATCATTCTGATTATCTTTATCTTAGTTGGAGTAAAAGTCTCCTCATAATATATACCTTCTTTCTGTGCATACCCCTCCACTAAGATTCTTGCCCTGTGCTTGTCTATACTACCATCTATTTAGTATTTGGTATTAAATATCAATTTTCACCTGATAGGTTTTTTCCCTGGTGGAAGATCAAAAAGCTACCATGTGTCATTCTTCGCGAGAGCCTAATATTCTGCATCCATGGCATATTTCCAAGGTTTGGACTCTAGGGCTTCATGGATTGTAAAGGGCTCAAAATTTTCTATGGCAATGCTCATTAAGGCCAAATTTACCTCTACATGAGCAATACTCCAAGTCCTTGGTATTGTGGATGAAGTGTTTGGAGGTCCATCCAATTTCGCATCTCAAATTGTACTCATATACCATTTAGGCATGCGTTGAGTAGTAATTGGTGGTGTTGGAGATTCTAACTAACCATCACCACTATTCTCATCTGGAAAGTTTACATGTTTGATAACTGTATCAGATGTATGTGTGGAAGATGAATTGGTTTCACCTTTCTCATCAAACATTACATCCCTATTGATAAGTGTCTTCATAGTCTTTAGATTAATGAGTCAATATGCTTTCAACTTGTTACCATATCATGAAAAAATACATTCTTGGGTTTTCTTATCCAAATTATTCCTTTTCATCTTTGGGATATGCATGTATGTCTTACAAATAAAAACTCTAAGATGAGATACTTTCATCTTCATCCTAGTCCATACTTCTTGTGGTGTAACACCATGAATATCTTTGGTGGGTGACCTATTTAGCATATATACAAATATGAGATATGCTTCTACCCAATATGAATGAGGCAATTTTGCATCCTCAACCATGCTTCGAAACATCTCTACAATGACATAGTACTCCTTTTTGTAACACCATTATGTTGTGGTGTAGAAGGAGTAGTGTATTGACGATGTATTCCATGCTCTGTAAGGTATGTAATGAACTTTTTGCCGGTGTATTCTCCTCATGATATGAGTAGAAGGCCTTGATTTTGTGACCAGTTTCATTTTCAATAAAAGCCTTAAACTCTTTGAAGGCTTGAAATTCTTGATCCTTATTCTTCAACAAAGAATCCCACATCTTGAAGGAGTGATCATCAACAAAGAGTTGGAAATACTTATAACATTTTATGCTAAAAGTCATAGTTTCACACAAATCGATGTGCACCAAATCTAGTGGATAAAGATACCAATATTCACTTTTATCAAAAGGATCTCTTCATTGTTTACCAGCTAAGTAACTAGAATAGATATCAGAATATCATTTGAGTGTGGGAAGAACTTTGACCATGTTGTGTTTTCTTAATCCAAGCAAATACCCATAATTCAAATGACCATATCTTCTATGCCATCGGTGAGATTTGTCTATACCCTTGACAACAAGTACCTGATGGTCATTGTGTACAAAATCAAGATGAAACATCTTGCCTATATTCAAAGCTCGTGTAATAATTTTAGAGCCTAGAGACTTGTTCTTGATAAGGAAAAAATCATCACCATGGTTGTGATCAAACTTAACTTTGAGATTGGGATCGAGAATTTGACTTTAAAATAACAAGTTTTTAGTGAATCTTAGAACATATAGGACATTTGTGATTGTGGTAGTGTGGTTACCAAGTTGTCAAAAAACATCACCTTTACCTTGAACAGTGTATGATGAGTCATCACTAAGAGAAACATTACCCCAAGATCATGATTAATGTAAAGCAGATAACCATTTTTTTTTGTCCTGTCATGTGCCTTGTGGCACCAAAATCAACATATCATACAAATTTTGAAGAACAAGGTTCCTCATGTGTCTGTGTAGTAAAGACATGATCATCTTATGAAGATTGATCATCCTCATCAACATTCCCATGTTGTTGTTTCTTATTCCAATGCTTTTTGGAATGGGGTTTAGGCTTTAATGACTGAGGTGGATTTTGTGACGTGGGCTTCTTACTAGGTGAGCCCTGTGTGAATGCATTATACCAACAATGTTTGAGGTCATGTCTTATATTTTCACAAATAAGATAAACCTTCTATGAATGGGATTTGTTCCCCTGTTGGTGTTGTTGATTATTCTACTTAGGGTTTTGTTTAGAAGTACTCAAGGGCTTCTTCCCTTTCTAAGAGGAGGCATGTACATGTTATTCATCAGGTTCCTCTACATTTTCCATGGCTTCTTTTTATTGCAACATGTTAACCAATGAGACAAAGGTTGGTTTTTGACCCATGACATTTAATTTGGTCACAAATTTTTTACATATGGGGGTAGATATCCTAGGACAATAGGTACCAAAGAGTCATCTTTCACTGGTTCACCCAATGCTTTAAGTAAAGCCCACAATGTTGCAACTCTATAAAGAAAATCCTCCAATTTTTTCTTTAGATTTCAACTTTAGACTATGGAGTTGGATTTAGAGATGAAGATTATGGTTTTGATTCTTTACTTCAAAGGCTATTTGAAGCTTATCCCAAGCATCTTGAGCTATAGTGGAATTATGAATATGAGGTTGTACCTCGTCTGAGACTTAGAACATAATTATACCCTTAGCCTTATGATTGGATTTATCATATTTGCACTATTGATTAACATCAATAACATTTCAGGTCCATGTGCCATCAACAACTATCTATATGTCCTCAAATTCTAAATGGGTTAAAACCATATTTTTTCACACTACATAGTTGTCACCTCGAAGAAGCTGAGTGTCTAGTAGAATAAAATGTGGTCTATTTTGTCTATGTGTGCAAATCTGATCAAACTAAAAAAAGGAGATGGATTGGTGCCTTATAACTCCAAAAATTTCTCTTTTCTATATATTATTAGACTGATATACCAGACCTCTCTATATGTGCACCTCCTGATAAACTCATTAGTAATGGAAGAGCTCATCCTTTCGATATACCTGTTAGTACTTGAAAGAGACTTTAATGCAAGTGATAGAAGAATGGCACTAGGTACATAGATAATACCTAAAAGAGATTCATTTTTTCATTAACACATACTTAAAAGGAATTCTGCATATGTGGGTGTAATTTCCCTATATATTTGGAAATTCCAACTGTTAATATTTATGTCTATCGATAATATCAAATGGGTTTTAGAGAGATGGTTTATAAATATTTTTGAACCTTATTACTCCCTGAAGATTTAAAGGGTTGATGCCCAGACATCATTGTTGTAGCAATGTTAGGCTATAAACGTAGTAGTTCAAAGCATGATGACATTACACATAAAAGTGAACCAAAGGTATCATTCATATCGAACACTACGAATGAGATTTTTAAAATCTCATTGTGTTTGCATTGATATGATTTATCTGAAATAAAAAACTTTTAAAAATTACAATTTGCAAGCACATAGAAATAGACAATACAATTTCGTAAATGAAAATAATTAAAATTATCCCTTCAATTTTTGGACCTTTTTCTTGTTTTATCTTTTCTTGTTTTTTTCCTTTGGCATTTGCTTGTGATTTGAACTCTATCCCTCTTATGGCTAGATTTTAGCAAAAAAACCAATATACCAACTCCTCTATGTATTATTCCAAATTTATAAAGGACAAAATTAAAATATAAACTACAAAAATCACACCTAATAAAGCATAATCCATAGTGGAGTGTTGAGTTAGAAAAAGAATAAGATTAGAATGCCTCGTTGTGCTCCACTAAACAAGTTTGTAAATAGAATGCCAACTTAGAAGTGATCTAATAGCTATACGACACTATGCACAATTGTACGTCAACTTTGAAGATAAAATAATATGCAACAGAGAATAATTTTCAGCAATCAAATCTAGAAAAAATAGATCCGTATGGTCTTCTAAGGAGAAAAATTGAATTGCATGTCAAAATGATTATGCAATCAAATCATGCATCTTTAATTATTCCAATTGGTTGTATGAAAGTATGCATAGCTGCAATAGAGGTTAGGATGATGCAACACTGAACAAACATCAGTTTGCAAAAATCAGATCTCAATAATTTTTGCCATACAACTCAGAACTAAGAAAAACTAACTAGCTTCAATGAAATGACAAAAAATAGCTTTTAGGCTTCTAAATCATTGTACAGCTAGGTACAAATATGTACGGCCAAGATGCAAAGTGTCATCCAATGAATAAATAATATCTACAAAAAAATTAGGATTTGATAATGATCAGATGATTATATATGAAGAAAATTCGTACTACAACAGTGTATAAGAGAAAACAAAGAGTGAATTACTTCCAAGGGACCAAAAATTTGTATGGCCTAGTATAAAAACATCCAAGTGAATTCCAAAAGGTGCAATATGACAACAATAAAGGTCTGCAACATAAATCACCTTCCTAAAATGTATGTATGACTCACTATTACTAAAACTATATGGATAGCTTAGGAAAACTTGGCTCCTTGGCCACCAATAAGCCTGCAAGCTCTGCAAGTGCAATCTAACTTGCACAACTGCTCTAAAATTTGCTCCACTCTGATAAAATTTTTGAGCATAAATCCAATATGATTTATTGAGCTTACAAAATATGAATTACGGAGATATATATAAATCCCTACATATGGTCATAATAGTCTTACAAAATAGGATGAACAATAACCTATAAACAATCTGTAATCTAATAAATTATGAAATAGGTCAATAATAGACTTTATTTGACTAACATAGTTTAACCACTAACAAACCAACTAAAAACTATGTGAGTTATTTTATAGATAACAACCACACTTTTACATAACAATCTTACTATGGTAAATTTATTCTAATAATGGTCGATAGATTGATAAAGTGTGTCCATTACATCCCAACATGAAAGTATGGGAACAATGGTGCTAAGGTTGGAAAATTATATTTCCAACATGTGTTTAAGCTACATGGGATCCTTAATTAGATCATTCACAATCGAGATAAGATTTTTCAAAGTCATTTATGACACAAATTATTTTGAAATGTAGGTTTTACATTTAACATGATCATTGCATACCACCCCCAAATGAATGGGAAAATGGAGGAGGTGAGCAGTGCTTGGAAGGGCATATAAGATTTTATGTAGAGAATAAGTATAACAAGTGAGTAGGATGGCTACATTTGGGTGAGTATTGATACAACACCACATACCACACATCAACAAAAATATCACCTTTCAAGGCATTGTATGGTTATGAGGCATCATCACCATAAGATTGGGTAATTCAGAGGGGAAAGGTCCCAAAAACAGAGGAATTTGTGGAAGAAATGCATAACATTTTTTAACTATTAAGAGATGACATGGTGGTGAGTGCCAAAACAATGAAGCAATAAGTGGACTGATATAGGATAGAGAGTTTTGAGATTGGGAACATGATTTTGGTATATTTTTAATAGTATTAAAAAAATACCTTGAGGGATGCAGGGAAGTATAAGTTGTAATGAAAGCATTATGGGCCATACCAGGTGCATGCAAAGGTGGAAGGAAGTTACATACACATTGGACATACCAAACAAGGGAAGTTTATATGATGTATTTCATGTGGCATGTTTGAAGAAGAAGATAGGGGTGCATTTGGTACCTTAAATGGAACGTCGATAACTGACGAAGAAGGGAATCTTGTGCTAAAACTAGAGAGCATTGTTGTGGGGGGAATTTAGGAAGCTTTAGAACAAGGTAGTGTGCATGTTGAAGGTGAAGTGGAATGGGATATTCATGGAGGATGCAACTTTGAAAACTAAGGAGTGCTTGGAAAATCACTTGGGCTTGAAGAGGGATTTTTTTAAAATTAAATTGAAAATAAAAAATGTTACCAATGTGGTTGAAAATGGTGACCTTGGAGACAAACATCGAAGAGTGTGAGTCAATTAAAAAATGTGCCCAAAATGCAAAGAAATCCTTAGATTTTTGTTTATTTGTTTATTTTTTATAATTTCATCATTCTCATTCATGTAAGATGTCAAGTCATTGCATATGGTAGGTTAGTCAAATATTTCATGTAGTAGGTAAAAGTCTTGAGTTCCATTCTCATAATAAAAAACTTTACATTTGAGAGTTTGACTGGCTTTGAGATCAAAGCTCTTTGAGGGGGAGGGCATGTTATGTACCTAAACACAATATATATTTGTGTGTGTGCGTACACTTAATATTATTTATTTTATTTTATATTATGCCTATAGTTAATTAAGTGTTAGGTCATGAGTTAGCCATGGACTAATTAGGGTTTCTAGCAGTCTAATGAAGTGGAATAAAAGCTCTAAAGAATGTTTTTTTATTTTCTGCAATATCATCTTAAAGCAAGAGATAGATGCCATTGTGTGAGAGCTATTTTGTTACAGTTGTATTTGCAAGTACAATCCACCCTTGGGGAAGTTGGTGCTCCCACATTTTCGTTTATCTTCTTTTCATTCTATATTTTATTGTTTCATTTTCTATTATTATTCAAAATGTAATATTCATCCAAATTAGGTGTTATTTACATATTTAATACCTTTTTATGGTTCTATACAACACCCTCTAAATGCTTTTTTCTCTCTCCTACCCCCTTTCCCCCACCTTGGGTTTTGTGTCTAGAGTGTCCTAAAATTCTTGGGTCCTATCCACAAAGTTAAGATGGTCCTAGGCCCATTGGTGTGATACCTTCAATGTTTTACCAAATGACCTAGGTAGTTCCTTTTTTATTTTCTATTTTGGATTGTTAGATGTTGGTTTGGTTTCTGATAGCGTCCTACTTTGAATTCTTTTTTTTAATAAATATACAAGCATTATTTTTTATTTAAATCCAATCATACATATAAAATTTATCTATCATTCACATGAATCTATTGAGCACTTACAAGCATTCTATAGAAATCAAACAATCATTAAAGCATTTATTGAAACACACAAGTTTATGTTAGATACACATTGCATAATCCCTGGTTTTGTTATTGAATATATTCCAATTATTTAGGTTTGATGTTTTAAATATTACTATTGTCTACATGCCAAATAAATAACAAGATAGTTGTGTTATTCTATGGTTTACAACAAGCCCTAAAACATAGGATGTTTTCCTTAAGTTTTCAAGTATTATTGCTCATCTAGGGTTTGGAGAAGAAATCTATTGTATAAGTGATATGAGTCATTGGAGATAAAGACCAGATGAATGTAGTCATCAAGCCAATATTTTAGTTATATGTCAAATTTTCTAAAGTCTCCCAATACTTTGTACCTTGTCTGGATTGGGATTAGTGCTCTTAGGAAGATTCTTTGTTCGTTGTCAATTTTATGGGTCAGCTCTCTATCACTTATGGACACACATTTCATTATAAGATATTGGCGATTGTCACTATGTCTTGAAATGAAATAGATACACCTATAAACCTTGCATGTCACCTCTTTCTAGTTTTGGAATTATCTAATTTGGATTATATTACTATTTTGCACATGGTATTCACTTAACTAATTGTAATTGGGTATTTTTGTCATAACATAGTGAAAATCCATTTATTTATTGCAAGCGGATTGTGTGATTGGGTTTGTTTTCAATCTTGATCATAAGTTTAAAATTAAGTAACACAAAATTTGAATAATATACAATGACAATTTGATGAATTTTAATGCCCCTTATATTATATTCATTTGTAGGTCATATCGAAGAGAGTAGAGTGTAATATAATTATATAAATATTTGTAAAAACCATATATAACCATCGTAAAATATCATGGAATGTGAATCTCAATGGAAATGTGTGCATCTCATATGATGGTCAAATATTGGAGGAGATGGTGGCAACAACATGCCCCACTGTAGAAACAATAGTAGAGATGGATAAACATTATGTCTAGATAGAACCATCTAGTATAGATAACATCACTTAATGCTGAAAATAGAAGAGTGTGCATCATCATTGAGGTTGAAATAGATGGGGATGAATATTGTGCCCCAACAAATGTTTTGTATTCATAATATTAATAAAATAATATTAAGATAATAACTAATTTAGAATGTGCATCGAATTTTCTTCATAGTAAAATGTTAACTAGCAAAGCAATGATGCATTTGCATGTAAATGACCTATAACATTTGCTATTTATAGGTAAGTTTTAATTCAAATTTCATAATATTATTTTGCACACCAAAAAATAAGAAAGGCAAGGAAAAGAGAAAATATGCGTAATTAACCAATGGAGAGAGGGAAAACACTTATCTAAATTGTATACTTTGACCTATACAATAAGATCGGATGAAAAAATGAGAAACAAGAGTGCTCTAACATTACAAAAATGGGGTTTTGATCCTCAAAAATTGACAAAAATACTAATATAATTTGATTCAAACTAAATTAACTATATATCAACAACTATACAAAATTGACACTAATTAACCTAAATAATGCCCATGGGACCATTGTAGTATACTACATTTACATACCATAAATTAATGTCGTTAAAAAGTGACATTAACCACTACCTCTACCTTACCTTCATTACATATAAAATTATATTAATGCATTAAAATATGCATTTTAAATTTATATATTAAAACTTAATAAATTTTTTGTCAAATGACACGTTTTATAAAGCAATGCAACCACATTATTTTTGTTTGGTAAGTTTAATCTTTGTAATTTAAATGTAAGTTATCATCTTTTTTTTGTGTGTTTTGAAAAGTAAAATAGTTTATTAATATTATTTTTAATTTGATTATTTTTTTAAGGCATGGAGTTTTTGGGTAAGTAAAAAATGTTGATTTGAGCATAATTTTCAAAAAACAAGAGTATGGAATATCAAATCTTTATGTGATGGTAAGTTTGTTTTGAGAAATATATGCACATGCACGAAAAGTGATGATGAATAGTAATATGAGATAGAAATTTTAGAATGTAATTTTTTACATCTTTATATATAGCAATTTATGTGAAGGTACAGAACATTCAAAACGAAAAGGTGACCCTGTGTATCACTTGTACTCCATGACTTATGTGACCCTATGACATATGGGACTCCACCATCTGTAACTCTATGATTGGACATATAAAATGCCATAAGCAAATAAAAACTATAACTTTGTGAACACATGGAAATTAGAAGATTCCATGCATGATAGTCAAAGTCAAAGGTCAGAATTTATTTGCATGGCCACATGAAAAAACAAGAGAGGCAAGTGCCACAATAAAGGTTGAATTTAAGACATCCATTGCATCCATAATTTATAAGAAACAAGGGTGTGTACAGCCTAGTTTATGCCACATTTTCTAAAATATTGAAATTTGTATTCTTGTTTCTGTAAGATTTTAAGTTAAGAATGGTAGGAGATGCTTTGAAACTTTTTAATAAAAGCAATAAACATGTCTTCTACGAGATTGTGTGTATATATATATATTATAAATATTACAATGTGACCACTTCGTTAAATATTCATATAGTATGATGTAGTCCAAGAACTTTTTGATTTGTTGCAATATTAGTTTTGAAAAAAATTAATATATGTATTCAAATTATAAATATAAAACAAGAGCCATAAAATAGCTAGTATTTGCCAAGTTTTGGTAGTATTATCTTTAGTTGTGCAAGTGTTAAAGTAATGGGTTCCCAAACAAGGAATCATTTCCTTGTTTTTAAGTCAACTCTACAAATTGTGGAAGATGTTGGTGGGTCGTTTAAATGTTGATGTGGCTTGTTGTCCATACATTTATATGATGGAGTTGGACGTAGAAGATATATCTATCAAGGAGTTGGAGGAAGTGGTTGTTGATGCAAATTTGTTGATAAGCTCCAACAAGGAGGTGATAAACCCGCTCAATTTAGGATCTCATGAATAGGACTCAATATTAATCAAATTTAACATTCACTCAAATTTGAATTAATATGGTACGAGAGTTTTAAGGGTTAATTTATTTCAAGTAAATACCAGAAGCATCTTTTTGTAAGATAAATTGGTCATAGGGAATAGCAAAAATCGCATTCATCTACAAGTTATCATTTCGTTTATGACATATCTTGTAAGTTTAAATAGTCTACTTCGCACTCATTGCATCAGATGAAAGTATTTTGATTGTCTTAACTTTATGCTTCTTTGTTAACAATGCTAGGAATCAACAAGATCAAAATAAATTGGGAATTATGGGCAAGTCAAGGGATCAGTGCCCAAATTTTTAATGTAAGTGAGGCCTCTTTAATGCCTTTTTTGAAATAATCCTTTCATTCCCTTCTAAAGTTTGATTTTAAAGTACTTTATTCCTCTTTGTCTATTACTAATTAAAATTGAATTGTTTTGTTTTGAATGGGAAGAGATTATTCTTTGCTTATTGTGCTAGGAAAATCCATCCTTTACAAGAGGAGTTACCCAAGAGTACTAGATAATAACTGCATGCATAGAGACAAATTACTTTGATGCTAAGAAAACTACAAAATCCACGCTTCCTCTAACGAATTAATTGCCTTTTGGTTAAAAATTTGTTAATGTTGTTAGGTGTGAAGTCATTATTCACATGACACTATTCATGGATGAGGTGACAATGGTGACTTGGCAGGTGAGGTGGCTCCTAGGTGATGTAGCATGGCCCACTAGGTATCTTTCAATTTGAAAGGTAGGATAGAGATGTGGGATGAATTTCTCCACCACGCACATGTGTTTCCTTTTGCTTTTTCATGTGGGGAGTATGTGGGGTGTACCTCTTGAGTGGAGTGAGTAAGTGGATGTGTGGGGCACAATTTTGTGGAGGATCCACTATCTTAGTGCTTGGCTAAAGACAAAGAGATGAGTTAGAATCTTTTGGTCTTTAGTGGGTGAGTGGAGCACCAGTTTTGTTGCATGTGAAAGTGGAGGACAAAAGACAAATTGTCACATGGAGGTGGTGATGCTTGTGTATAAAGAATTTCCACTTTGTTTTGGACTATGCACAAAGTGGTAGACATTTTTAATGACCACTTATGCATCCACTTAGAATGCGGTGAAATTTCCTTCTCTCTCATTATTTTCTCCTTTATTCTTTTCTCTTTGTAATTTGGTTTTTAAGAATGAGATGCATACTTGGTCATGGAAGAGAGGTGAGCTTGGTTAAAGCTTGTTTAAGCATTTGTATGCTTGGGAAAAGCTTTTAAGCTTTAGTAACATTGTATTAGCTTGTATGCATTGAAGACAAGGAGACTGTGAGAGTTTTGAGAGGTGTTAGTGTCAGGGTTTTGTCACAGGTGTATTCTCCAGGTGCTGCTGAAATAATAGCTGATCAATTCTATGTGGACGTAGCCAAATTCGTGAACCAGGTACATCTTGTCTTATGCTTTGCATTGTTACTCTTTGATTTGTTTAAGTTTTAAAATTGCTTTCACAATTCCTCTCATTGCAACTTAGGAGGATATTTCTAAATTGTCTATTATATCATAACAAGTGGTATCAGAGCAAGGTTGTTTGTTGCTGAGGATTAAGTTTCAAGAAGCTAATGATTATAGCTTGAGTGGGAGCTATGGTAGATGAAAAATTAAAGGTGGAAAAGTTCAATGGACAAAACTTTGAATTGTGGAAGATGCAGATGGAGGATTGCCTATTTTAAAAGGACCTCTACTTGCCGTTGGGAGGTTTAGCCAACAAGCCAACGTCAATGACATATGAGATTTGGGAGTTGTTGGAACCATCCATCTGTGCCTTGCATCTATAATTGCTTTCAAAACATCCCAGATAAGACTACAAAAAGTCTCAAGAAAGCATTAGGGAAGTTGTATGAAAAACCCTCTGCCTCTAATAAAATATTTTTTATTAATAAATTGTTCAATATGAGAATGGTTAAAAATGGTTCAGTAGCAAAGCATTTCAATGATATTAATATGATTACTAGTCAGTTAAATTATGTTAACATTGACTTTGATGATGAAGTCAAGGCTCTTTTAATTATATGTTCTTTATTTAAGAGCTGGAATAACTTGGTCATGGCGGTGAGCCACTCAATCTCAAACAATGCCAAACTCAAGTTTGAGGATGTGGTGGGTATTATCCTAGGTGAGGAAATGCAAAGGAGAAGCAATGGTGAAATGTCCACATAAAGCAATACATTGTCCATGGAGGCTAGAAAGAGATCAAAGAATAGAGGAAGAGGAAACCGTGGAAAATCAAGGAAAGGTTTTAGATCAAAATCAAGAAGAAAGTTGGAGTGTTGGCACTATGGGAAGCCGGGTCACACAAAGAAAGAATGTTGGGTTCTTCATGAAAAATCAAGCAAGGAACAACATGAAGGTAAAAAAGAGGCAAATGTAGTAGGTGATGTGTTACAAGATGCCTTAATTCTTTCTTTAGATAATATTAATGAATCTTGCATTTTAGATTCAAGAGCTTCATTTCATGCAACTCTTAACAAACATTATTTTAGAGATTATGTTCAAGGTGATTTTAAACATGTATATCTTGGTGATGATGAACCTTGCAGTATTATTAAAAAAGGAAGTGTGAGTGTGAAATTGTAGAATGGGAACACTTGGGTGCTTCAAGATGTTAGGCACGTTCAATTTTGAAGAGGAATCTAATTTTTGTAGGGTAGTTGGGAAGTGATGATTGTGTGGTCACTTTTAATGGTGATTCATAAAAGGTTACAAAGGATGATCTAGTTGTGGCAAGAGATAAGAAGGTGGGTACTTTATATTTATCCACTGTTAGCACTAATGCATCTTGTGATATAGCTACTTCAGGTAAAGATGCAACTATGTAGCATTATAGACTTGGCCACATGAGTGAAAAATGAATGAAGATTCTTCACTTAAAAGTAAAATCACCAAGTATAAAGAAAATAGATTTGGAATTTTGTGAGCACTGTGTGTATATGAAACATAAACATGTGTAGTTTCTTAAAGTTGGACCAACCCAGAAGACAAGGAAGTTAGAGCTTGCGCATACAGATGTATGGGGTCCCGCTAAGGTATCTTCACTTGGTGGTTCAAGGTATTATGTTACCTTTATCGATGATGCAAATAGAAAAATTTGGGTTTATTGCATATGATGTATTTGACACATTTAAGAGATGAAGAGCTTTAGTTGAGAATGAAACAGGTTTAAAGCTCAAGTGCCTTAGGTCGGATAATGGTGGAGAGTATTACAGTAAGGAATTTGATAATTATTGTTCACTTAATGGAATCTGTAGGCAAAAGATGGTTCTAGAAACACCACAAGAGAATGGTGTATCAGAGAGGATGAACAAAACCATCATGGAATGTGCTAGGAGCATGAGATTGCATGCAAGATTACCATTACTATTTTGGACAGATGTAGTTGATACATCCGTGTTCCTGATAAACAAATGACCTTCAAGAGCCTTGGAAGAAAACATCCCAGAGGAGGCATGGAGTGGTAAGAAGGTTGACTATTCTTTTCTAAAAGTTTTTGGTTGTGAAACTTTTGCACATATCGATAAAAAGAATAGGTCCAAGTTAGAGGCTAAATCTCAAAAAATTCATTGGCTATGGTACTAATGACTTTGGATTCTAGTTGAGGAATGAGGAAGATAAGAAAATCACCAAGAGTAGAGATGTGATCTTCAATGAGAAAGTCATGTACATGGATCAGTTGCAAGAAAGTAAGAAAAAAAAGCCAAAAAAGAATACTTAGTGTTGGAAGACATCAAAAATTAAAGTGTCCCAAAGGTACCATTTCAGAGTGTGGAGGAACAACAGGAACACCAAAATCTTGTTGTGAGGAAATCTACTAGATTAAATAGACCACCTGAAAGGTTTTCCCTTTCTTTTAATTATTTGTTACTCACTAGTGGTGGTGAATCAGAGAGCTTTGAAAAAGCAATGCATGTTGATGCCAAGGATAAGTGGGAGCGGGCTATGGATGAGGAGTATGACTCTCTCATGATGAACCAAACATGAGATTTGGTGAAGCTTCCAAAATGCAAGTGAATGTGTGGGGCACAATTTTGTGGAGGATCCACTATCTTAGTGTTTGGTTAAAGACAAAGAGATGAGTTAGCATCTTTTGGTTTTTAGTGGGTGAGTAGAGCACTAGTTTTGTTACATGTGAAAGTGGAGGACAAAAGAAAGATTGTCATATGGAGGTGGTGATGCTTTTGTATAAACAATTTACGTATAAACAATTTACACTTTGTTTTGGACTATGCACAAAGTGGTAGACATTATTTAGTGACCACTTATGCATCCACTTAGAATGTGGCAAAATTTCCTTCTCTCTCATTGTTTTCTCCTTTATTCTTTTCTCGTTATAATTTGGCTTTAAGCATGAGATGCATACTTGGTCATGAAAGAGAGTTGAGCTTGGTTAAAGCATGGTTAAGAATTTGTATGCTTCGGTTGATGCTTGGGAAAAGCTTGTAAGATTTAGTAGCATTGTATTAGCTTGTAGAAGCTTGTATACATTGAAGATAAGGACAGTGTGAGAGTTTGGAGAGGTGTTAATGACAAGGTTTTATCACAGGTGTATTTTCCAGGTGTTGTTGAAATAATCGTTGATCAATTCTATGTGAGCATAGCCAAATTGATGAACCATGTACATCTTGTTTTATGGTTTGCATTGTTATTGTTTGATTTGTTTAAGTTTCAATTCTGCTTTCATAGTTCCTCTCATTTCAACTTAGGAGGATATTTCCGCTTTCTCTTTTATATCCTAACAAGTGGTATCAAAGCAAGGTTGTTTGTCCCTAAGGATTAAGTTACCGAAAGCTAAGGATTATAGCTTGAGTGAGAGCTAACGCAGATGAAAAATCAAAGGTGGAAAAGTTTAATGAACTTTGGATTGTGGAAGATGCAGATGGAGGACTACCTATTTTAGAAAGACCTCTACTTGTTGTTGGGAGGTTTAACCAACCAGCGAACGTCAATGACAGATGAGAGTTGGGAGTTGTTAGATAGAAAATCACTTGGAACCATCCGTCTGTGCCTTACATCTATAGTTACTTTCGACATATCCAAGGAGAAGACTACATAAAGTCTCATTAAAGCATTAGGGAAGTTGTATGAAAAATTCTCTGCCTCTAATAAAATATTTCTTATGAAGAAATTGTTCAATATGAGAATGGCTGAAAATGGTTCAGTAGCAAACCATTTGAATGATTTTAATACCGTTACTAGTCAGTTAAATTCTGTTAACATTGATTTTGATGATAAAGTCAAGGCTCTTCTAATTCTATGTTCTTTACCTGAGAGCTAGAATAGCTTGCTCATGGCGTTGAGCAACTTAGTCTCAAACAATGCCAAACTCAAGTTTAAGGATGTGGTGGGTGTTATCCTAAACAAAGAAATGCAAAGGAGAAGCAATGGTGAAACGTCCACATCAAGCAATGCATTGTCCATGGAGGCTAGAGGGAAATCAAAGAATAGAGGAAGAGGAAATCGTGAGAAATCAAGCAAAGGTTCTAAATCAAAATCAAGAGGAAAGTTGGAGTGTTGGCACTGTGGGAAGTCGGGTCACATAAAGAAATAATGTTGGGCTCTTCGTGGAAAATCAAACAAGGAGCAACATGAAGGTAACAAAGAGGCAAACGTAGTAGGTGATGTGCTACAAGATGCCTTAATTCTTTCTTTAGTTAATATTAATGAATCTTGGGTTTTATATTCAGGAGCTTCATTTCATGCCACTCTTAACAAAAATTATTTTAGAGATTATGTTCAAGGTGATTTTGGACATGTTTATTTTGGTGATAATAAACTTTGCAGTGTTGTTGAAAAAGGTAGTTTGAATGTGCAATTGTAGAATGAGAACACTTGGGTGCTTAAAGATGTTAGGCACGTGCCAAGTTTGAAGAGGAATTTAATTTTTGCAAGGTGGTTGGGAAGTGGTGATTGTGGGGTCACTTTTACTGGTGACTCGTAGAAGGTTGCAAAGGGTGCTCTAGTTGTGGAAAGAGGTAAGAAGGTGGGTACTTTATATTTATCCATTGTTAGCATTAATGCATCTTGTGATATAGCAACTTCCAATGGAGATGTAGCTATGTGGCATTATAGACTTGACCACATGAGTGAAAAGGGAATGAAGATTCTTCACTTAAAGGTAAAATTACCAGGTCTAAAAGAAATAGACTTGAAATTTTGTGAGCACCATGTGTATGAAAAAAAACATTTACGATTTTTGAAAGTTGGACCAACGAAGAAGATAAAGAAGTTAGAGCTTGTGCATACAGATGTATGGGGACCTACTCAAGTATCTTCACTTGGTGGTTCAAGGTATTATGTTACCTTTATTGATGATGCAACTAGAAAAATTTGGATTTATTGTATTAAACATAAATCTAATGTATTTGACACATTTAAGAGATGGAGAGCTTTAGTTAAAAATGAAACAGGTTTAAAGCTCAAGTGCCTTAGGTCAGATTATGGTGGAGAATATTGCAACAAGAAATTTGATAATTACTATTCACTTAATGAAATCCATAGGCAAAAGACGGTTCCAAGAACATCACAATAGAATGGTGTATCAGAGAAGATGAACATGACTATCATGGAATGTGGTAGGAGCATGAGGTTGCATGCAGGATTACCATTACAGTTTTGGATGGATGTGGTTGATACATCTGTGTACCTGATAAATAGAGGACCTTCAACATCCTTGGATGGTGGCAGATGAAAGGAGGCATGGAGTGGTAAGAAGGTTGAAATCTACTAGAGTAAGTAGATCACCTGAAAAGTTTTTTTCTTATTTTAATTATTTGTTATTTACTGATGGTGGTGAGCCAGAGAGCTTTGAAGTAGTGCATGTTGATGCCAAGGATAAGTGGGAGTAGGCTATGGATGAGGAGTATGACACTCTCATGATGAACTAAACATGGGATTTGGTGAAGCTTCCAAAATGCAAGAAGGCATTGCAGAACAAGTGGGTATACAAGATCAATGAGGAAGATGGAGGTAAAAAGAAATACAAGGGCAAATTGGTGGTAAAAGGCTTTGCACAAAAGAAAGGTATAAATTTTGATGAAATCTTTTCCCCTCTGGTTAAAATGACTTCTATTAGAATTGTGTTGAGTTTATTTGGAGTGGAGGACTTGTATCTAGAACAGTTATATGTGAAGACTGCTTTCCTTCATGGGGATTTGGAGGAGATCATGAAGCAGTCACAAGGTTTTGAAGTTAAGGGTAAGGAGAAGTTTGTGTGCAAACTAAAGAAGAGCTTGTATGACCTTAAACAAGCTCCTAGACAATGGTATATTAAGTTTGACAATTTTATGTTGGATCAAAACTATTCTAGGTGTCATTATGACCATTATGTTTATTTCAAAAAATTTGAAAATAGCAGCTACATTACCCTGCTTTTGTATGTAGATGACATGTTAGTGGTAGGTTCTAACATGCAAGATATAAATGTACTCAAGAGACAGTTGGGAGATTATTTTGCTATAAAAGATCTAGGTGCTACGAAACAGATCTTTGGGATGAGAATATCCAGAGACAGAAAGAATCAAAGATTGACACTATCAGAGGAAGAGTACATAAAGAAAGTATTAAAGAGGTTTGGCATGCAGAATGCTAAACCAGTTGAGACACCTTCAGTGGGCCACTTCAAGTTAACAAAGAAACAATGTCCCAAGATAGAAGAAGAGAGGAGTCACATGTCCAAGATCCATTACTCATCAATGGTTGATAGCTTAATGTATGTTGTGGTGTGTACAAAGCCAAAGATTACCCATGTAGTGGGAGTGGTGAGTAGATTTATAAGTGATCTAGGAAAGGAACACTGGCAAGTAGTGAAGTGGATTATTTGTTACCTTAGAGGGACTTTAGATGCAGTGTTATGTTATGGTGGATCTGAAGTTACTTTACAATGATATGTTGATTCTGACATGGCAGGTGATTTGAATGGTAAGAGGAGCACTACTAGGTATGTTTTCAATGTGGGTGGTATAGCGGTGAGTTGGATTTCACGTGTACAGAAAGTGGTGACACTTTCTACCATAGAGGTTGAGTATGTTGCTACTACAGAAGAAAATAAGGAGATGATATGGCTACAGACGCTGATGGAGGAGTTGAGACACCAACAAGAAAAATGAACATTTTTTAGTGATAGTCAGAGTGCCATTTACTTAGCAAAGAACTCATCATTTCACTCCAAAACAAAGCACATTCAGTTGTGGTATCACTTCATTCAGTCAACATTGGAAGAAGATAAACTAAACTTGGAGAAGATACATACAAATGAAAACCTTGCGGATATGATGGCCAAGATGGTCACAAGAGTGAAGTTGAAATTATGTTCAACTTTAGTTGGTCTTTGTGGATGAAGATCGGGATGAGAATTGGTTCAGCAGATGCAGCAGTGAGAGGTTTTGAATACTAACTTCAAGTGGGAGAATTGTTAAGTGTGAAGTCACTATTCAACTATTCATAGGTCACTATTAACGAATGAGGTGGCAATGATGACTGGACAAGTGAGGTGGCTCCTAGGTGATGTGGCATGGCCCACAGTGTATATTTCATTATTGGAAAGGTGGGATAGCGCTGTGAGACAAATTTATTCACTAGGCACATGTGTTTCCTTTTGATTTTTCATGTGGGGAGCATGTGGAGTGTATCTCTTAAGTGGAGTAAGTGGATGTGTGGGGCACAATTTTGTGGAGGATCCACTATCTCAGTGCTTGGCTAAAGACAAAGAGATGAGTTAGCATCTTTTGGTCTTTAGTGGGTGAGTGGAGCACCAATTTTGTTGTATGTGAAAGTGAAGGACAAAAGACATATTGTCACATGGAGGTGGTGATGCTTTTGTATAAAGAATTTCCACTTTGTTTTGGATTATGCACAAAGTGATAGACATTGTTTAATGACCACTTATGCATCCTCTTAGAATGTGGCAAATTTTCTTTCTCCCTCATTGTTTTCTCCTTTATTCTTCTCTTTTTTTAATTTGGCTTTAAGTCTGAGATGCATACTTGGTCATGGAAGAGAGGTGAGCTTGGTTAAAGCTTGGTTAAGCATTTGTATACTTGGGTTGATGCTTGGGAAAAGCTTGTAAGCTTTAGTAGCATTGTATGAGCTTGTAGAAGCTTGTATGCATTGAAGACAAGGAGAGTGTGAGAGTTTGGAGAGGTGTTAGTGACAGGGTTTTGTCACAGATGTATTCTCCAGGGGCTGTTGAAATAATAGCTAACCAATTCTTTGTGGACGTAGCCAAATTGGTGAACCACGTACATCTTGTCTTAAGGTTTGCATTGTTATTCTTTGATTTGTTTAAGTTTCAATTATGCTTTCATAGTTCCTCTCATTGCAACTTAGGAGGATATTTCTGCATTGTCTATTATATCCTAACAAATGTCTCATCACGTGCAGGACTCCTTAAGGTTGTCTCATACCCACAATTTTTTTTTAGGAATCTATCAAATACACAAACTCCTTATGATCTACGTGTGATCATACTTCCTTTTGGCTTAGATCCTTGGGTTTGAGGTTTAACTATTCCACCTAAAATTTCCAAGGAGCCACATCTAGATTCATTTTGGTTATACATATTGAGCCCTAGAAAGGGAATCAGTGGGCTTCATAGCAACCAATTCAACTTCAAAATTGTATCAAGCATTTCTCTCCTTTTTAATGTCTGTTATTTTTTACATGGATTTCTATGTTATGTTATATGCACTAGTTATATAAAATCTATAAAGCTTCCTGTGTTTCAATGCTTACTCTTGAAAAATCACTGCTAGTAGATGAAATATGGGGCCCAAAAGTTGTGCAAAAACCTAGCTCAAGTTTTTGCACCTTCTCTCAAATTGATGGAAAATGGGCTTTTTCTTCTCCTAATCGGGTAGTTATATCTAAAAACCATAAGAAAAATAATGTATGTTTCGGAGATTGAGTGACACTTAACTTGATGCTTATCAAGCTGATAAATGTTTGTACAGTACCAAAAGTAACACTTTAATAATTGTAGTAATTCATCAACCATCCAAACCAATACAATGCAATATGTCAGTAAATATAAAGTTTAGTGCTCAAATAAATACTCTAATGATTGTTTGATTTGTCTAAATATTTGTAACATGCTCAATAGACAACTGTGAACAACATAATTCTTTAACTTTCACATGATTCTTCTTATATACTTTTAATTGATATTGATTATACCAGAAAATTACCACTCAATAAAAGATCACTAGATCCACACTAGTCATGCCTCGGAAAAAGTGGGCATTCAAATGGTTCAAGTAATGTCATGGCAATAGCTTTTGTAAGCCGGTATTCAGATTCGATAAAAATCCAATGTGTCACGGAGCAGTCTTGTCACCAACATATGCTTTTGGCCACCTCACCAGAGTCCTATACAGGGTGCATATTCATTTCTATGGTTGTCATGTTAAACATTGAAAATAAACATTAAGGATGAATTAGTAGCAATCAAATTGATGAGGAATGGGATTCCCTTAGGGTGGAAAGTTGCATACGCTTTAACTTAACATTTGAAAGATTGATGTTCTACACAGAGTGCATTCATTTTCTCAGGGAGCGCCTTGGAGGTGCTTTTGAATTGCAGAGCAAAATATATACAGAGTAATTACAAAATATTTTGTGTCATGCATTGAGACAAATATGTTCAATTCATTGTCTTTTATTGTAAGTAAACACAAGTATGATCATATGGCCATCTTAGCAAAGAAAATCAAGCAAGAGAAATCACAAGCTGCAACAAAAGAGAAATTGAACTTGTTGAAACTACTTCCCTAAATTTTTAGTACAGGAATTTAAAAAAAAAATGACAGATAGGAATGTTATCTTAGCAGTATACAAAGATCGATCTGCATAGTGAAATAATAAGCTCAGACTGAATAAATCAAAATATGTATGCTCTCAGGGATCTCCATACCCTGTACAAAGACATAGATCTGAAACAATTTATAGGGATTAGGCCTGGAATTTTAATTTTGCCATTCCTGTCAATTGCAAATTGATTGATGGTTAGCCTTCGCAAACAATTTAGAACTAAATTTTAAATTAAAAAGCACCCTAAACTTAACCAATATTCGCAAACTCTGTGGGGTATGCAATCTGTGAGGTTTGCACTCTTCAGGTATCATAAAATCCATACTAAAAAGTGTGAAATATTAAAAGTAGTTAATTCCCAAATAAATCAAAATGTTTGTGAGTCTCATATTAATATAAGCTTTTGTATCATATTGTTTTATTAATATGATTTGATAATTTTTCAATCAAAAATATATCAAAAAATTAAACAATTTTCTGATTTTTTAAGTTGCAAATATTTAGGTCCACAGCGCATTAAAAAACACTTGATTTTGACTGTAACATAGGTTTTGAAGCGCTAAAAAACAATTTAGGGGATTTACATCAAATATTTTCCCCGGCTTGTAGAAAATGCATTACCCTGATCAATTCTTTGGTGGGTCTCTCAAAGTTTTATCCTTGTCAGGGAAAATATTTTCTGGTCCCATTCCCAAGGGATTGCTTGCATGCTTATATTTCAAAAACTAAACTCACATTCTTTGTTTGGCTTTGAAATTTCTCATTAAAATTTTCAGATTGATAAATAGAGATGGAAGAGAAATGGACATCTAAGGACAAAGAAACAAGTAGTACTTTGTCATGTGCGTGCAGGGTTTTAGTTCATTTCTATACCATTTTCCTCAGTCAAATTAATTAGCTCCAGAACAACATTTTTGCTTTTACCATCCCATTTATTTGCCTCTATATCATATGAAATTTATTAACTTGTTCAATTAAGAATGATAGCAAGCAACATTCGTAAAAATCGAGATCCATTTTGTGTTAAAAAAGGAATCATAACAATTAGGAGATTTAGCTAGAGACTAAAGATAACATTGACTAGTTTGCATGTGGTGGTTTAAATACACAAAGAAATCAGCCCTTCTTTGATATAAAGAATTGTATTCATCTTAATCGTAAAATTGAAGGCATTGTACAACATGTGCCATATGTTTCTGTCTCAAGAGCTATCCCCATTTACTCTTATTATAACACCTTCAAGGTTTACTCCAAAACCAATTACATACACCTATAGCACAAAATAGGTATGTGGCATATTTGCATAAACTTTAAAATATGGTACACGAACTCGATGGAACGAGATACGCCTCATCAAACCGAATAAATGTTACAAACGAATGTATGTTAGCTTCTGTCAAAACATTTCGACAAATGTATCATCGATGGCTTAAGATATCTTAATAGTTTTCAAGTGCATCAAATAATTCTTTGAAAGCCTATATACATTATATGGATAAAGATAAATCTAACTTGCACCACAGCATACCTGCAAGACAAATTCCTAAAGAGAATTTTTACTAACCTGTTTGTAAGGTCCTTGCTTCTTGGCAAATCCACACCTATAAACTCCATTGTTTATTGGATCATATGCCTAGTTATTAAGTTTGTCAATCTTGGAACACAGATAAGGCAGATATAGGACCAGATATGGATAGTTTACAATGTCATTAAATTCAGTGTTCAACATACGAATGATTTCAGAACTCTCATTGTTGACTATCGTTTTAGCTTTTTAATCCCATAACACCTATACATTTGGGTAAGACTAATTTGTCAAAGAACTGGCCAAAGACAGTGACTTGCTCAAGGAATAGGCCTCGTCAAGCTTCTGCTTCCCAAGCTTTGTCTTGGTCTTGACACTAACTCCACTGGACACGAACTTGTAGGCCTCTATTGTTTTTCACCAAGCAGACACAGAGCTCTATCTGACGTTTCAATTGAAGATGACTCTCAAATTGAAAAAGATATTATGACCTCAAATTCACCTAGAAAATCAAAACAAAATGGTATTTTTTAGTTTATGCTCAAAAGCAAATCTACTTTCTCTTTTAGATTTTACTTGCATGTTGTTATTAGAAAGGTCAAGTTTGGTGGCGTCTGATAGTTTCTATGCAGAGTCAACAGCATTGAAGAGAATAAGTCCTCTGAAGTCCTGCAAAAGCTCGTTATAGTCCAACTACATGCTGTCATTCTTTGAAAGTACTTCCGCTTGTGTTGTTGTAATCGCTGGATTCTTAGCCTCGTCTATGATCTCCGTTGTAGAACTCTTAACTATATTATCAAACATTTGCTAAAATGCTTCCAATCGTATAATAGATTTATACGCTTCTTTCTCCTCCTACAATTCTCTTCGCCTCCCCCTTGCATCACAACCCGCTATGGTGCCATTTCCTTTTGTACGTGATGTATCCACCTTCGGTGAAGAGTATCCAGATGCACCCTTGCTTACGAGGTAAAGTGACAGAAAGATATAATCATGACAAGGACTACTAGTCACGGTAACATACCCTAATTAACCGCCTCCATCCTTGGTAGCTCCTTTGAAAAGCCAAGCAAAAACTAATTCACAAGGAAAAGCTTACAGGGCTTAATTAATGCAAAACGTGTTCCAACAAATGCAACAGAGGTTTACTGGCAGCAAACTCTAATGGATTAGTTGCTCTACAATATTCTCTTTGAAAAACATGAAGCACATAATACAAAACATGTAATATGGTGAACAATGATGAAGTGGTAGGGAAGAGCAAGGCATATAAAACATGTAACTGGTGAAAGATTGTAAGGTACATTGGGCGGTGATGGTGAGTTGTTAAGATAGGTTATTTAAGGAGATATGGTACACCATAAGGCTCATAACGCACCCCAGAGCTGGATTGAGGGCAGCAATTAGATTTGCATGGCCTCCACCCATTACAAAATAGATATATAATCATAATATATAATTATATAATAAAAATATAAATATAATATCGCACACCAAAAAGCTCGTGTCACACACCAAACTTAAATTCAAGACGGTTATTAAATTTATATGCCCTACACCCATTGCTAAATAGATATATAATTAAAATATATGATAATACACTACGTATATAAATATAAACTATTATAATATAGTTAAAATATTTTATATTTATATTATTAATAAATTATTATATAAAGTAACATATACTTTACATTCGATGCATGTTCAAATTGAGTTTCATTCTCATTTAAAAACACAAACACATTATACAACTAGCAACACTTAAAATCAAGCACCGTGAATGAATTAGAACCACCATCACATTAAAGTCTCTATCGTAACAAGAGTGAATTGGGAGTGTCTCGATACATATGATGACACAACCATATCAAAATATTGCAAATTGAAATATTTGATATAGTTGCAATTTATTTGAGTAAGATTAGAACTTAGTCTATCATTGTGAAATCAAAATAATTGCCTCGGAGGTACATACAAGTTTGTCTCTTTATTTATCAGACAACTATTCGTATTTGCTAAGATCAATGATAGTCACAAATCCTCCACTGGATTCCCCTGGCAACTCCAATGCAGCTTCAAGGGTATCTTCTATGGACTGCAATGATAAAATACCAATCCATTATTTGCCAAAGAACAGGTGCTGTCTGAGAATGTCTCAACAGCTCGAACAGCCCTCCAATCCAGAGCAAGTGAGAACTCACCATTGCTCCCAGTGGATAACAAAAATGTTCAAGCACCACATGTATTTCAGAACTTGTACCTAGAAGAGGTTGATTTCACATCACACAAAAACACAGTCCACTTGCAAGAGCAGAGTCAGATTTATATCACATACCAGGAGACACTCTGACCAGGTAGTTCCACTTCTAAAATGTAGGCAAGTATAACAGGACCTTTTCTGCACTAAATAAAAAATGGAATGCAACCCAAGTTTGCTGCCATTTCTTATATCTTCTAAGTGGCAGAGAAGGCAGCAGAAGAAAACTTAGAATTAAGGTAGATTTAGTCTGTTGTATTGAATTATATCTCACAGTATGAATTCCCGTGCAATTGAAATCTACACTACTGCCAAACACTATCTAGTCTAAGGCAAGGGTTTCACCTAAAATAAGCTACTGGAAACTTGGATCAGTGCTTTGTCCATATAAAATATTAACTTCTGCAGTTGCTGAGATTAAAGATATACAAAATTAGAATACAAATAGGCAAATTCACAGCAGATTCAACAGAAGTTGTGATGGAAGAGAGTCGGCTGCCATGTAACAATGAAAAATAGTAAGGATTGAAAAATCATACCAATCACAAAAGCTACATTTCACCTCTGAGCCTTCGAATAAATACATCAGCCCTCTTTGTGTTACAGGTTCTCTGTAAACAAGGGATGAACAAAAGAAAACAGTTTACAAACCAAATATCTTTTCTCATTATCAGCAGCACACTTATATGTGTGTGCATAATGTATAAAGATGAAAGATCTTAAAATGCAAACAATCTCAAGACTCGGGCCCTCCGTTTCATCCACTGTGCCAGTAATGTACTGCTGCAAATTCTCTGCTTTCACTCTCTTAATGTTTTATATCTCCCACGCCTTATATTACAATAAAGCTCTGTGAAAAAGGCACCCCCAAATGCACGCTGTAAGCACTGAGTTTCTGCTTTCTCTATCTTTCATATCTCCTCCACCTTGTTCTATGATCGACAGTGTTACTTGTGCCTATTTCCTGATCACTATTGTCATCCATCTCCATAATGTGCCTTTCACCTGGCTTCAGAGTTTTGGCTTCTTGTATATCCTCATGGCGAGCTCGAGCAGCCTCTCGTCAAACTCGATGATCCTGCACCAAAATCCAAACTTTGGATTGAAGATGCAAAATGAATGCCCACTAAATGAAAAATAGCACATTTTTAAAAATGCCTAAATGCATTTCTCCCCTATCAGTTCTAAAAGATAGACAAACTTACATCACATTAGGGGTTATCATCTGTTTCAACTTCCGAGCATGTGTATTACATGACCCATTTTTGGCCTTTTCTGAGCATCCGGATCAACACACCAAAGAGCAACCAGTAAGCCTCGTTTTAAAGCCCATGATGGTTTCACTTCCATTTTTGAATCTATTACTTCATCTGACTGTCGGCTTCGCACCATAGACTTCAGCCAGTCCACCAAATTGACCTGACAATTTTCCAACATTTGAATAAATATTCAAAACAATGGTTACCTTTTTCAGTGGATAACAAAACAAAATGCTTTGTGCTAACCTCGTTTGGATGTCTGCTATAATCAACTGGCTTTCCACCGGTAATTGTGTCCATGATAAGTACCCCAAAACTGTAAACATCACTCATCTCATTAAGCATTTCAGTGCTGGCATACTCAGGTGTCACATATCTGCAAGAAAGATGCCAAGCAGGTAGAATATAGCAGCAATAGAGCTTTGGTTTTCTTAGATTTATATAACAGAAGATTGCAAATCTCCATGCAAGAAAAACTGACAGAGAGAAAAAACTAACCCAAAAGTTCCCATCACACCGGTAGTGACATAGGTACTCTCAGGTCCCAAGAGTTTAGCCAGTCCAAAGTCCGACAAGGAACAGATGTGAATGTTCATAACCATGGTCTCTTAAATTCAAATCTAGAGAAGATGCCTGATGAGAAAAAAAGTTCTCCAGGTGTTGTTGCTTGCCTTATGGGCTTAAAAGCATTGCCTGGCTCAAATTCGACATCTCAAAAGAAGGCATCTGCTTCGGAATCAAGGATAAGCTATGATATCCTTCGTTCTCAGTGCATTGAAGGAAAGAGTTTTACTCAATTTAATTCTACCAAGTAGACTACAAACAATCAGGATCATAGAGCTGTTGAAAATGCTACATATAGACATATCTTCTCATCTTCAAAGCAGAAAGACAGCAGTGCATTTGTTTTGTCAAAGACCCCAAAAACCCAATCAGCAATCAAGCTGTCTACAGCAGAGTGGACTGAATGAATTCGATTCTATGCCAAGTATGAGAATTTTCAACAAAGCAAACTTAGTGTTGCAACAACGAGAAACACTAGATAAGATTGCAAAACCTTTTGAAGCTCCTATAGTTGTAATGAAGCCTGCAAAGTTGCTGAGCAACTTAAAGTCTGGCATATTTAGGGATGGTTTTTGTATTCCACTAGTTTCATTGACTATTTTGGGTCTCATAGATGCTGATATATTTATCTATCTTTAACTCACACAAACATTAGGAGACACAATGGAAGTTGATTAATTGATTGTTTTACCATGGATTTTATACAGCGTACCAAATAAATTTGATTGTACTTTACAGCAAGATGCCAAGAAAGTATGAAGAGGGAAATACAGCTATCAAATATCTGTAAAGTGTGAAAAAGGAAAGAGAGGACATTGGCGCCAAAATCTTCCTGGTTCCTTATGATGAGCAGGCAGTCCTGGGACTTGGCCAATTTTCTGGAATCCTATATTGCAACTGGAACATTTCGATGACCATTGGCGTTACACATTGTCATTGGTCACAAAAAGCTTCCAGGTTTTGAGTATTATGGCTTTGGTGGATTTCAACCTTTCCTGGAAGTGAGGGAGTTCCCCCAGGGAGCTAACATACATACAATTTTTTCTTTCAATCTGTAGAATCTTTTGGGTCATGAATACCTTGGGGCTTAGTCAATTAAATGGTTGTTAAACTTGGATGATCATGTCAAAACCATTTTGCATTTGCAGGCCAACCACAAGTAACACTGTGTGCTAGCCAACATATCATTGCAATGAGCCTCTTCGTTATCCCACAATGATGCGGGATATCTCTTCTTTGTTTTTGTTTTCTGGCAGCACCCCTTCTAAAGCATTTGTGTTCACAATTTAATGAACATTATGAATGCTCTGCCAGGTGTCGTATCAAAGATAGATAGCATGCCAATTTATATACTCTTTCTTCTAGTTTCTGTAACTTTTACCTGATGTTTACATCGATTCGAGCGAATAAGCATCTTTATAATCCGTATCAAGCCCTGAGCTAAAAAAATATGAATAGAAGTGGCAAGTCTTCTTGTAATGTTAGAACATTAGAAAATCTGAAACCTGAATTGAAATTTTGAACATAAAGATCATGCAATATTCAAGGTCTACAGTAAAATCACTAACCATGCTCCACCCACTGATAAAAGGCATTAAAAATTTGCGGATTGCTTACATTGGGACCATTAATATTGGAAACCATCTTGTACAGTCTGCAAAAACGCATTGTATTAAGAGTTCTTAGAAAAGGAATAGTAACCTTTCTTCTTCTTTTCATTTCTCCTCATCTTCTTCATCCAATAGCAAATAAGCCCAACTCTGAGGTGTTAAAACTTGTTGATAATCATAATAGTGAAATGTTATCATTAAAGAGGCAGATAAGACGATAAGTAGCCATTCTTTCTGAGTTAGAATCATCCTTGAATGTGGAAGCAACCTATTCCATTGAAAAAATCCGGTCTTGGTGGGGGTGCATCCAAGGAAAGCAGAATAGAGAAGAATTGTGCTAGGGGACCGCTATCATTCCTAGCTGCTCAATCTCATGTGAACTTTTTTGGAACGAATTTTCCCTTACATGTAGCATAAAGGATGGAGGTCAAAGATGGTTATAGAGTTAGCATCTAAGTTGCCGATACGAATACGGGTACGAGTATCGGATACAGAGATATGGCAATTTTTTTTGGGGGGTTTGGATACGGCTGGATACGGCCGTACATATATATATATAAAAAATTAAAAATATAGTCATATAAGCAAAATTAACCACATAATAGACATAAAGGAAACACAATAACTTCAAATAAGTTAAATAACCACAAAATATATACTCATAATTCAATGCCAAATATCATAATATTCAATAGTTGAACTTATATTAGTTTTATAACAAGTACATGGTGCAAATGTTACAATGCATAGACAAAAATAAAGAAAAAAAAGCACTCTCATTGTTCACTATATTCTTCTTCGCCTGCAATGTCTTCATCATCATGTGGTTCATTAGAACCACAAGCAGCAGCAGTGCCACTCCCACTAGCCCCACTATGCAAGTCATGTGATGCATTGTCTAGCTCCATGTCAAATAAAGAAAGGTAGGCAAGGGAGGCGTCTAAATCAGCAACATTTGGGTTCATATCCCACAACTTTATTGACCCTTCTTTGTATTGAGGTTGTTTATGTGAGAGAAGACGTAAATTGGAATGCACATAAACCAAATCCTCCGTCTTTTTTGCAGCCAACTTGTTGCGTTTAACTAAGTGGATAAAGCCATCACTGCCCCAACTCCGCTCAACTGAAGAGGAACTTACAACCTATTGAAGCCACAAAGTGAATCAGAATTTATAAAAAGTTAAAAATTAAAAGACTAACAGTTAAAACTTAAAACAAACATTGAAAATGTCAAAAGAAGGGTAGAGTAAAAAATTAAAATCTTACTTGCGATAGAATTTTTATTGCAAGTGGTTGAAGGTGGGTGGATGCTTGCCCATGGAGGTACCACCAAAAATGAGTGTCCATCTTGTACTTGTCACGGATAGCTCCAAGGAAGTGACCCACCGAGGATATGAAATGCACAAACTCTTCTCTGACTTGGTCTTCTACCTATGGATCGGGAAAGATTTTAGAGAATGTTGCCTTATCTTAGCAACCTCAACATCCCTATATGGTGCGACCCTCCTAGGCAAAGAAAAAATCTCTGCACTGTAGTATTTGGATGTCAAGGCAAAAGCAAGAAGATGCAATGGGGTGGTCATTTTATTCCACCTTTCAATAAGATGCGATTGCACTTCCTTGAAGAACCTCTCCGTGAGATCTTGCTCTTTGACATTTATAATGGATTTAATGTTCTCAATCATTGAGACAATTCCATCATAAATCTCACCCAAACATGGATGATCCATGTCCACATATCTCAACATGCTAACGATGGGATTAATTAAAACTTAGAAAATACTCCACACGTTCCTACCACGCATCATCAAGAATCCACCTTTTCATCTTTGTAGCCCTCTCACTGTTTGCCAACCTCCATACACGCCAAAGGTTGTTGATAAACATGCTACTCAATGCATCATGCACCTTAACAAGTCGTCTCAAGACGAGGGCGTGTGAGACAAATCGAGTCTCAACAACCTAATACAAAATTAAAACAAATAATCAATAAATTTAAAAATTGTTCAAAAATAAAAACACTACAAATTACAAACTTATAAAATTAAATTAAATTAAGAGTTACCTTCAACAACTACAATTTTGAAAAGGCCCTGAATATGGATTGGGACATGTGATGGTTGGTTATGAACATTTGGATCTCATTCGCCATTTCATAGACTTGTTTGATCCAGTCAATTTTTGTTTTCAACTTTTGCAACATAAGGTTGAGGGAATGAATGGCACAAGGTGTCTAAAATATATGCCCATACCTTGCCTCAGCCAACATGCCCGCAACTTTGCAATTTTAAGCATTGTCCGTTATAATTTGGACAACGTTTTGAGGCCCCACTGCCTCAATAGACTATCAGGATGTCATCAATGAATTGTGCATCCTTCACTTTCCCTTCAAAATCAATAGCCTTCAAAAACATTGTCCGTTTAGGGCTCACTGCAATCACATTAATCAATGGTCTATTTGTCGCATCTTTCCATCCATCGAAAATGATGGACACCCCTGTTTCGATCCATGAATCCCTGATGGGTTTCAATGTGTTTTCTTTCTTTTGTCAATAAGGTGGTGCGCACATTTTCATAACTTGGGGTGACAAACCCTTTAGGGACAACATTGATAAATCTCACCATTTCCTGCCAGTATGGTGATCTAACAGTATTAAATGACAGCCCACATGCATAAATACAATGCACGGTGCTTTGCTCCGCTATCTCCGTGGATTCATTTTAGAATGCCCTCTCCAATGGCCTTGCATCTTTTGTTCTCTTGCGACCAAGAAGTGAATCCTCTTCCTCTTCGGCCGCAACGGGTGTAGCAAGAAAAGATGGGGACACCACATTAGCACGAGTTGGATCAACAAGTGGTGATCGTTTCTTTCTCAAAGGATGTTTCGATTTTTGCACCACAACGGCCACTGCCTCTTCTTGCTCTTTGATGTATGTAAGGATCTTTGCCTATGGCAAGCCCTTTCCCGGCCTTCCACCTATGCTTGGCCCACCACAAACTCTGATTTCAATGCCAAAAATCGCCCACAAATGAGCTTTCACTCGAGTATACAAGCTCTTGAATTTACCGTTACACTCTGAGCAAAGCCAATGAAAACACCCTCCACTAAGCATCTGTTCTAATATTGTCACATACTTTCAAAGGGGCGTTCGCGGATTAAATTTGAGGGTTGTCCCTTGCCCCACCGAACTAGCACTTGCACCTTGAAACATTTTAATTTTTGACAAATACCTATAGCTCCTGGTAAAAAATAAAAATTGCTATTAAAATTTAATGGTAAAAACTAAAAAAAAACAATTGCCATTAAAATTATTTTAATAACAATAAAATAAAAAACATAATCATTGCATTTGGTATTTGTGGAAATAACGGTTACAATTTAAAAGAATAACCAAAAATAAATTAAAGTAAAAACTAGTTACAAACAACAAAAAACACAAATCTAAAAAACTTACCTTAAATTAGCAAATCTTCTTCCTTACAAGCTCCTCAAGCTCTTGGCGCCAAATACTTTAGAGCAATGGTGTAGGTTTAGCACCAGGAAGGAGTTTCAAGCTTATGCAACTGAAGAAAAACAAGAGTGATCAAATGTGCAATGAGAGTGAAAAACACATTGAAAGAGAAATGTGTTATCTTGTTATAAAATGAGTATGAATGTTGTTTTTGGGGTTGGGAATCCACTTTATTTTGTTTTTAATTGCATTTTGAAGTCCACGTTTGACTTTTTCAAAGGCGAAATTGGCAAAAATTAAAAAAACTCATTTTTTGCGCCCGGGAGTGCAGGGAGACGCCCAGGGAGCGTGCCTAGGCTGCGGATACGCATGGGTGACGTACCCAGGCGTATCCGTAGCCCAGGCACGCTCCCTAGGTGTCTTCCCACCCTGCTCCTGCACTCCCGTTGCCGTAGCCGTATCCCTACGCGCTCTCGAGGCCTGCAACTGGTGTATCCGGTAACATAGGTTAGCATACCTATACTATATTCAAGCTCTAAGTGTATGTCAAAGCATTAAGCTTATATCTAAGACTGCTATAGCAAAAGACTAGCCCATAGAGATATGTTATATGACCAGCCAAACTGCCCATGAACTCCCTTTCAAAATAGTACGTGAAAAATGCAATTATCTATCAAACCCATTTTCAGCAACATAACACACAGTAAGCCGGCCTTGTCAAGCCTAACTTTAACCCCTAATCAGAGTCCAGGCCCATTCCCAGGCAATACCCATATTAAAATCTAATAAAATCCTGATTCGTTGCGTCAAAATTATCACATTATGAGCAATGTAGACAATTTTATGCCATAGCAATTCTTCTGTCTGCAATTTTAGGACACAAACAAGTAAACTTGGTTAAGACAAAAAGAACAAAAACATGCCTGTAAGATCACCTGTTATGAGCACTAAAGCAGGTTTGATCATGACCAAAGCCGGCGGCACAAGCTGTCAGAATGAAAGAGCTCTATCTGGATGGTGTACACTCAAGTGGAGATCAGAAAGCTGAACCAACAAATCTTGGGCTTAATGAAAACTATCTAAGCAGAGAAATACCTCATTTCCTAGTTAGTCTCTCTTCTCAGAATACCTTTTTATCTTTCAATTAATCAAATCAGTGGTAACATCCCCTGCTCCTTGGCCAATATATATTCAATTCAATGGTTAGACATTTCCTCCAATCAGATAAGTGAAACTCTTCCCTCATCATTTGATAGTCTATCTTCCCTTGTTTCTCTTTTTATTGATGACAATAAATTCAATGAGAGCATTCTTTCCTCAGCCCTATCATTTTTTATACAACACTTTGCTCTCTCCCTTTTAACCACCATGTAAAAAATTTTAGAAAATTCATTTCCCAACTTAACAAACTTGAAACCTTTTAAGATTTCAGTGAAGATATTGTTTTTTAGATTAAGCACTTCGAAATGCAATAAACTGCCCAAACTTGGAGAAATATTGTTGCTAAACAAATTGTCATTCAGCATGAATATTATCAAATTAAGAGACCACATTGATGGCATGGATCCGATCAATGCATTCCCTAACACATCCAAGATTTTGAGTTGCGTCCACTTGAAGTATTTGCTAAAAGTTGCCCTTACAAATGATTGGTTGATACATTAAGCTCTACCAAAAAATAACTTTTTCCATAGCCAAGAGGAAAGTTCTCCAACAACAATCCATCATGATACATTGTTGATGGACTACTCTGGAGAAATTCCCTCTTGGCTATAGAAAAACAATCATTTCTTGGTAGAGCTAAATGTATTAATCAATCAACTGCTTCAAGTTGGATGCAATTGAAAAGCTTGGATGTGTTGGTGAATGCAGTGATTGGACCCATGTCATCAATGTGATCTTTTAGTTTAATAATATTGATATTGAATGACAATTTGTTTTCGAGTGTTAAATTTAAACAATATCTTATCAAGTGGGTTGTAGTTCAACTGTGAGGATGATGGTATAAAAGGTGCTGCTAGCCATCCACCAAGGTACAAATCCTAGGAAATATAGAAAAGGGGTGAGTTCCGGATCATGCCCTTGATGAATTTCCCTTGGTCCTTAGCACTAAGCCAAAGAAATATTATGTACACCTAATCCATGTAAACGTAGGGTTTCAATAAAAAAAAATAACATCTTAGCTGAAATCATGGAAGGTTTTGGGTTTGTTAAGATGATAAATAAAATTTCAAAGTGTTTAAAAACAAGAGCTAAAAATATATAAAAGATTACAATATTGAAAAGAAATGCTCTGATTGAATCTATTGTCTTCAACAAAGAGAGCAGAGGAGAGACTACCAAATGATGAAGAAGAGTCCCACTTATCTGTATAAGGAAGACAGAGCATTCGAACTCGTGTTTTCTTGTTTCCGGCCTCCCACAGCCGCATGACAAGCACAGCCGCAAACCAGGGCCTCACGGATGAAGATAAAACCTCTCCACCATAAACTTAGATCGTTCAGAAGCGGGTAGATCCAGGTTTTGTAACCAGGGTTCCAACAACGAGAGTTGGAATCGGAAACTGAACAGCTTCATGGGCGTTTTTCGGCAATGTTCTTTGCAACTCCATAGCCGTCCTGCATCTGCGTGTACCCAAAAAAGCCGCTCTTACCTCGAGATCGTTGAAAAGGTTCAATTTTACGATCGCCTGCAACCGCGTGATAAGATATTTGAGATGCCGTGTCGAATATGTATTTTGAAAAAATTAATTAAAACAACGAAGAGGTTAATTATTGAAAAGGTTTAAATATTTTTTATGCAGACAAATTAATGTTATTTCATTGCCCTTACATTACAGGGCTTAATCAAAATTATTATATATCCGTCAGAGTAATAACTGGGAATAATTCTGTTTTTTTGGACTAATGTGAATAGATTATGGGAATTTATAATTTAGTTTTAAATATGATAAAAAAAATTCGATGTTTTTTTTCAATTCAAATATTAATTTGGGATTATATATATAAGAGATTTGGAAATGAAATTTCGTTTTTTATAGAAATGTATTTTATAAAATGTTGAAATATATGTATTAAGGTATGTAATTGTTTTGATAAAATACTTCAATAAAATGCAGAGTAATAGAAATACTTTAAAATGATATTAAGCAACAATGAAATGTGGGTTAATAGAAATGTTTTTATGCAATATTCATGGATTCAATTCAGTTGCATATTCTTAGTCTCTTTTTTATTATATTAGGAAAACAATTTCTTGCATATGCAAACATTTTCAATTATAATATGTAGATGTTTTTTATAAATAAAAAGAATGGTTCTATCAAGATCTTACCTTAAAAAAGAAAATATGATAAAACAATGCTTTTTAGATGGTAGGAGGAAGGCAATTTCCCCTTTGCATTTCTTTTCTCAACGTCTATCCACCCCTCAATAGACTCCTCCAAACAATGAGATTGTGTATGGGTCTTATAAGCGAGAGAGAGTCTAAGTCAATCATTTAGGCATTAACTCTAACAAAATGTCAACAAAACACACCTTGGGAGAAGGGGGAACACTCATGGACTGGTCATAAGCCACTTAGAGAAGACAGAAGGCTAGTTGAGGATAGAACAATCCTTTCAATTGTGGTTCGCAGACAAGTGAAAGATTATTTAGAGAAAAGGAAGACAGAAGGCTAGTTGAGGATAGAACAATCCTTTCAATTGTGGTTCGTAGACAACACCTTATCCTTCCAGAATAAAGACACCTCTTAAATGATATTTTTTCCAAAAGAAAACTTTTCATTAATGGGGGCATTATAAATTATAACGGACAACAGTGAAGATAGGGATTTTTTAAGTCATCTTAGGATATAAAATGGTAGAGGTTGTCAACCAAACTTTCCATTGGGCAATCAATATTTTTTGGGATAAATATGGCCTACCAAAATTAAGGGCCTTTACTTGGTTAGTTGTTCAAAATCACATTCTAACTCATGATATAATTTAGAGAATGGGAATTCATGGACCATTGAGGTGTTGTATGTGCTTTCTAGAGGAAGAAACAATGAAACGTCTCCACTTTTCTTGCCCTTTCACAGTTAAGTGTTGTGAATGGCCATGTGACAAATTATCATGGAAATGGTTGTGGCCCTAATCCTTATTGCAGGCTTTCACCTCTTGGCATAATGGCTCAGACATTCATGCCTTCTCAGGATTTTGGAAAGCAAGTCCAGCGATACTCATCTAGATGATATGGAAGAAAACAAACAAGCAGATTTTTAAAGGTAAGGAATGCCATGTATAAGATGTTCTAATTAAAGCTAAGATTGTTATTTTAGCAATTATATCTTCACATGCTAAAATAACCAAGGCTCAATTTTTTGCTTGGGATATGGATATTATACCCAACTGGTGTCTTCTTAAAGTTCCCCCCATTAATGTGTCAAGAGATAGAAATTTTGAAATGAAAAGATTAGAAATTTTAGGTTGGTCCCCCCCCTGCCCCTATCTTTTTCAAATGGAATTTTGATGGCACAACTAGGGGTAATCTTGGAGCTTTAGGGGATGGTTGCATCATTAAATATTATGTTGTGTCACTAATTAGAGCTTACTTATTAAACTTGGTTGATGGAACTAATAATGAGGTAGAGGCACAAATTTGTCCCTGGGCTTCATTATCGTAGAACAATGTGGGATTAATCATATCCTCGTTGAGGGGGATTATATGGTCATTGTTCAAGCTCTCCAAAATCGAAAGGTGAAATCGTAAAACATTGAATACATCCTTGGGAAAGTCTAGGGGATTTTGGATTCCTTGGAAGAATGGCATGTATCCCACTATTTTCATGAAGACAACACTTTAGCTGACTTTATTGCCAATCATGACATCAACCAGGGCATGGACGAGTTAGTTATAAATTATGTGGATGATTAGGATGGCCTTTGGGATATGGATAATAGTCTGTAATAATGACTCATGGCCCACAATCATGGCTTTCTAATCCCTTCAACGATCTTCAATCGAGGGTGCTTTAATATTTTTTGATGTGATGATATTTCAGTTTTATGAGGCAAAGTGGTGGCTAGCCCACAACTGTGTGAGCAAGTTTGTCTAGGATAGTGGGAGTTTCAAGAATCATAGACTCTTTTATCTCATCTTCATATCAAAACTCCTTTTTTTGGTTATCATTCCTTCATACTCACAATGCTCCCTATCAAACAAAGTCTACAAATGAGTGTGATCAAAGTGCTTAGTGCCCATGAACCATTGTTTTTTCTCCACGGTTTTGAGCGAGAAATGCCTTTTATGAAATTGGTTCTAGAATGGAAACTAAAAATATTTTTTTAATCTAGTCAAGTGAGGTGATATAAGCAATCAAGGTGGTTTTAGGATAAGAGTACCCTAACTTATATAATGTGTTATTGGAGTTTCTCGCATGTTGGTCATAAGATGCAATGATTACTATGTGACTTTTTAAGTTCATTTTCCTTTATCATGATTAAGTAGTAAATGTAAAATATTAATATACAGTTGTGAAAGATTACACACTTCGTGTTCACATGATATGCATATATATAGAGGCCTTAAATATTTTTCACATATGTTATTGTTAATATTTTTGAGGTGGATGCAGTTCTTACTTTTTAGTAAGGTATATGTTCATGATTATTGCTTCATATTAGGTTTGGATCACATCCCATGTTTGATTAAAGGTTGTTCTATGGAAATATGAGGCAACTCCATGTTTCAATGTAATTTATTATTACAATGATTATTTTTATGCTATTATGCTTCCACGTGATATAACACTTTATGTCTTTGATATGTATTCCATGTGGTTTAGTAGACCTTATGTTTGAGGTGTTTAAAGTGTCCGGTGTGTTTTCAATTGGTTTATGTATCATATGTTTAGTGTGTCTTCAACTACCTAAAGTATTTTATGTGTTTCACATGATTAACACTGCTTCAAATGCTTCTTTATGTTTCTAATGTGGATTTATATTTTCTATTTATTAGATGTGTTTACTGTGCCATAATAGTACGTGTTATGTTTTTTCTATTCATGTTTTAAGTGACTAATTTGTGTCTTGTCATATATTTAACTTATATTTTTATCATTTATGATGTGTCTCTAGTTTGTTTGATGTGCATATTATGTATTTGATTTGGTTTCACTATCTTATGTGCCTTCTACGTGCTTGGCATGACTTTAGTGTTTGAAGTGTTTGTTGTATGTTTTGTCATACATTTGGTGTGTCTTTTATCATAGTTTTCTATTGACATGCTCGCCATTTTTTATCTTTTGTTATATATCACCAAGATCCATATCATGCAAAATGCCTTGACAACTTTCTTAGATTAACTAATTCATATAATGCATCCATTAAGGAAGAAATATAACTCATGTTTTACACTACTAAATCTAATGTTGATGACTACTATATTTATCATATCTTAAACCCACGTGAGGCATATTATCCTTGATCTTACATTTCTTATATCATGGGCCCATATGGGGAAACATGCTCATAACATATATGTTTCAAAGGTTATAACTTTATATGTTATAAACCATCAAATTCATATCTCATGTTATACATTGTGTATTTAATCCATTTATTTTGAGATTTGAGCCTCACATGTTTATCTAAAATATAAAATGGGTGGCATATATCCCACTTGTGATATTCAAATACATGCATGTACATAAATACATCAAAATTTCAATAACTCACATTGTATTCAGTTTGTCTAGTATAAGATGTACTCAAGCTATTCTAGCTACTCCCATAGGGGGATGTACTCAGGATATCTTTCAAATTTATTTAGAGTTATTATCATATTGTTATATAAGCTTGATTTTAGACATTACTAATAATTGTAATCAAAATTCCATCAAATACTTTAGAAATGTGTGGAGGTTTGAATTTGATAGACTGCCTAACTCCAATCCATTTATTTGTAGAATATGGAATCTTGTTTTAAGTTTTTTAAATTTTAGAATATTATTATTTGGCCCTCATTCATGCATACATAGAAAAAGTGTTTTTGAAAATTTATAGGTACATTAGATTTTGTTCTAGATTTCTAGGCTCACAAAATTTTGTATCCATATCACATTTCTAATTTGATATTCATGCACACATACAACAAATTAGAGGAAAATTTAGACACCTAAAAGTGGAAGTCATTTACTACTCTTTAAATTGCATGATTTTATGATATATATGTACCTAAATACAAAATATATTTATGTGTGTATGCATGTGTGTGCTTAGTTAGCATTATTTCTATTATTTTATATTTTTGTGTGCCTAGAGTTAGTGAAGGGTTAAGACATGAGTTAGCCTTAGATCAATTAGGGTTCTAGTTATTAAATACAAATGAGGGAAAACCTATACAGAGTGTATATTTTTTACATTATCAAATTTATGCAAGAGATAGCTGCCATTGTGTGAGAGCTCTTTTGTTACAATTAGATTTGCAGGTGCAATCCAACCTCGGGGAAACAGGTGCTCCCATATTTTCCATTTATCAACATTTCACTCTATATTTTTCAGTTCTTTTTTGTTGTTATTTAGAATGTAGCAAGTGGTATTAGAGCTTAAGTTCATTTATTTTCATTTACATCTACTGCCATAATTCTAAGGTGAGTCTACCCAAGAAAAATATTAAATTTTGTGACAAAAAATGAGACAAAGGACTAATTTGATGAGTTATTTAAGGAGGTTCAGAAAGAGATTCATTCATCAGGAAATCAACTAAATCGGCCCTCTACTGAATAGATGGACAAAACCAATTGGGGAAAACTTGACTCAGATCCACCAGATGAGGAAGAGGAAGAGTAAGGAGATGAGGAGAAAGAAATAGGATATTGCCTTCTTTAACCTACAAGTGAAGATCCCACAATATGATTTCAGAGGGTAAGATGGAAGCCCATACATGGTTGAGAAATCTTAACTTGGCCTTTAGGGTAAAAAATATAAAGACTCAAGAGGACAAGTTCAATGTGTCTCTACAACATTTAGATGGTGTTTTCCACAATTGGGAAAAAAGATGGCTTTCTACAAATTTGTAGGGGGGATTTTTTGAATTTTTTAAAGATTTAAATTAGAGAGTCAACTATAACTATGATAACACGTATGATATTCGATTGATGCACCTATTTCATAAAGATATGTCTATGGAGGCTTATATAGAAAATTTTCAAGTTTTAGAGTCCAAGGCCAAGCTTTCTTCAACGTTGGTGTAAAATATCTATGTTTTAAACTTGCAGGCTGATATTTGAATTGAGGTAAGGATGTTTGACCCCAACTATTTTGAAAGAGCCATTATTATAGCTAGAATATTAGAAAAACATATTGATGCCTTAAAAAAAGGTAGGGCCTATTTTTTGTAGATATTTTGCTTGGGATAATAAATCCAAATACCCTAGTCGTAATTATACTCCTACGTCCATTGTTGTAAACCCATGTCATAGGTGTTAATCCATGGAGTTAAGGTCATTTCTATAATCCAAAAATATTTTAATGGCAAAGGATGTGTTATTTTTGCGCTATGGGTCAGAGCAAGAAAACGAAGAAGCCTTCGAGAACCCCACTTTGGGGTGTTAACCCAAATATCTGTCTCTTACCAGAGTAGAAATAGGGGAACCATTTATATCACTTTATGCAATGATATGATTAAACCGTTTGGATACATTCAATTTTTTTCCCATGTCAAAAAATCTCTAGTTTTGGTCATGGTTGATCATATAAGTACACTTAATATTTTTGATAAGAAACAAGTCCAAAGATTAGGCCTGTATTTAGACACTTCTAAAATTTTCCCCATTGAGGTTCCTAGACACTAAAGTATTGAATGTGTAGGAGTATTCCATAATGAGGATCTATCAAGAGCATAATATGTCCTTAAAGATAAATTTTATGTGGTTGATATTGGGGATGTGGATGTTGTTTAGGAGTTCAATTATTATACTCACTTGGAATATACTCCAACCATCAGGAGATATTCTTGACATTTAAGCAAGGGTAACATGAGAATACTATCAATTCTTTACCCTCGAGGGAAATCAAAATTATTGATTTTAATTAGACGTTTTTTTTTTGAAGAAGTGGCATTTTGAATTTATGGCTCACATCTATAGTATGGATGTGGAATTCTCTACCACATATAAATAAGCTCGAGGGATTCTACAGTTGTTATGCAAATATAAGGTAGTTTTATAGGATATACCAAATAGGTTACCACCAGATAAGGAATTGCAACACATTATTGAGCTTGACCCTACAGAAGGGCCAATAATGGTACACCCTTATAGATATTATCAATTTCAAAAGTCGTAAATAGATGAATTGATCATTCAACTCTTAGAGGTTGTCATCGGCATCCCTGGTAAGAGCCCATATGTTTCTAGTGGTAATACCTAGGAATAATGATGGGTCATATATACTGCATTGATTATAGGGCCTAGAACAAAATCATAATAAAAGATAAATTTCCATTGCCAAGTATTGATGATTTACTTGATGAGTTGCATGGGGCAACTTATTTATCAAAAATAGATCTCAAATTTGGATACTATTAGATTCTAATTTGAATTCAATATTCAAATAAAATGACCTTTAGATTGCATCAAGGCCAATACCAATTCAATATCATGCCTTTTGGTCTCAACAATGCTTCAGCCACCTTTCAAGCATTGATAAACAAGGTATTTAACAAATGCTTGTGTAAGTTTTTTCTTGTAATTTTTAATGACATTATGGTTATATTAATTCATTGAATCCCATATTGAACATTTGAATTCTATGTTGGATATACTATCCAAGGAGATGTTGTATGCAAAGGCATCTAATTGTGAATTTGCAAAGGTTTTTAAATATCTTGGTCACATAATTTATATTGATGATGTTCACACCGGACTCTACAAAGATCAAGGCCATATGTGATTGGCAAGTACCCAAGACTCTTAACAAACTTCACGATTTCCTAGGTTTGCCAAGATTTTATAGAAGATTTGTGAGGAACTTCTAAACAATAGCTCATCCCTAGACTAAACTCACTAGGAAATATTCCTTCAAGTGGTCCACAAAAGCAAAAAAAAATTAAGGATCTCAAAAGAGATCTAGTATGTATTCCAATTTTAGCAACCCCTAATTTATCAAAGTCTTTTATCGTTGAATGTGATGCCTTTGGATCTAGACTGGGTGTAATTTTGTCTCAATATGACCACCCAATTGATTTTAAAAGTATGAAATTTAATTAACATGAAGGAATACTGTCCACATATAGTAAGGATATGCTTTCCATCTTGTATGCATTGATAAAATGGCATCAATTTTTTTTGGGGAGTAATTTCTTTGTTAAAACTAACCACCTCACCTCAAGCTCTTATTAACTCAAGAGACATTATAAAGGGAGCAATAGAAATGGATTGATCATCTTCAAGCCTTTGAATTTGAGATCCTTTATAAAAAATGGAAGGACAATGTGGTGTAGGTTGCACGATCCTGCTAAGAATAATTGCCACTAGTTCAGGTTGTGTCCATTAGCCAACCTACTTGGATACACAACCTTCTATAGGACTACTTAAGTCACCCTGCTTCAAATAAACTCATGTGATAAATTGAAGGTGAGGAGAAATGGAGTGTTTGGTTAGTTCATAATAACATAACTATTTTCAAAGGATGCATTCACTTGAGGGGTGACTCTCCCTTTGTCAAAAGGTACTAGAGAATGACCATGTGTCTCCATTTACAAGCCATGTGGGGTTCTAAAAAACATATAGAAACATCAAATGATTTGTTTTTAAGGGAATGAATGCTAATATTCTGATTTTTTTAGCTAAGTGTGACATTTTCCAATGGAATAATGTGGAGAGTGTTCCTTCGCCAAGCCTTTTACAACCAAATTTGGTCCCATAAAAAAAGTGGTACATTGTATCGATGGACTTTATCACGGATCTTCCCAAATCCAAGGGTAAAGATGAATTTTTTGTGGTGGTTTCGAGCATAAATCCAATATGATTCATTGAGCTTACATAATATGAATTATAGATATGTATATAAATTCCTACATATGCTCGTAATAGTCCTACAAAATAGGAAGAGCAATAACCTATAAACAATCTGTAATGTTCTAAATTACGAAATAGGTCCATAATAGCTTTATTTGACTAACATAGTTTAACAACTAATAAACTAACTAAAAACTATGTGAGTTGTTTTATAGATAACAACCTCACTTTTACATAACAATATTACTATGGTAAATTTATTTTAACATTCCCCCCTTAATTTATCATATATTGGAGAGTATAAGAGAGAATTTATGAATGTCTCAAACTTATCACGTGCAAGTGACTTCATGAAGACATTTGCACACTGATCTTGAGTGGGGAAATATTACAATTATATATTGTGTTTTTAAACATGTTCGCATATGAAATGGACTTGAACTACAATGTGCTTAGTTCATTCATGAAAAAATGGATTACAAACAAGTTTTAGAACACCCTGATTATCACAGTTCAGAATTATTCGTTGTGTTTGTGAAACTCCCAATCATGTCAGTATGTGATGTAGCCATATTGCCTCATAAAAATCTCCTCTTACAGCACGATATTTTGCCTCAGTAGAAGAATGAGAAACAATGTTTTACTTCTTACTCCCCCATGAGATCGGACAAAATCCCAAAAAGAATACAAACCCAAAAGTGGATTTTTTGTCGTCAATTGAACTTGCATGATTTGCATTCGTGTATCCTATCAAGAATAACTTATCATTATTATTATATTTTAGGCCATAATCCATTGTTTATTGAATATATCATAATACTCACTTAGTTACTTTCTAGTGGCTTACCTATAGCTCCTGCATGAACCAAGAAAGATAGCTGACAGCCTAGCTAATATCTGGTTTAGTGTATGTGAGGTAGATGAGACTTCAATCAACTAACAATAGAGAGTGGCATATAACGGTGATGGATCTGAGCGAGACAGCTTAAACCTTGTCTTAATAGGTGTAGCCATTGGTTTACAATCCATCATTTGAAACCTCTCAAACAATGTCTTGGTATACTTGACCTAAGATGTGAAGATTTGGTGTTCTTTTTGGTATAATTGTAATAGCCCAAGATCTATCATGTCAAACAATTGGTTGAGATCTTTCTTTGTTGCATCAATCATATTCAATGAGCTACTAGTGATGACTATATCATTGACATAAATAATAACAATAATAACACTCCCCCCCCTTGATTTTTTAAGTAAAGATTGGGATCATATGGATTCCTCTGAAATCCATGCTTCACAAGATGCTCATCATTTTTTATATTCTAAGCTTTAGGAGCCTGTTTGATAGCATATATATATATATATATATATATATATATATATATATATATATATATATATATATATATAATGATTTGCACATCTTCTGCTCTTGCCCTGGTGTGACATATCCTTTTGGTTGAGTCATGTAGGCCTCTTTCTATATATCTCCATTTAAGAAGGCACTTTTAACATCCATATGATGAACGTTCCATCTAAATTATGCAAGCATTGCAAAGATCATTTTAATTATCTTTATCTTAGGTGTAGGAGCAAAAATCTCCTCATAATATATACCCTCTTTCTGTGCATATCCCTTTTCTACGAGTCTTGTTTTGTGCTTGTCTATACTCCTATTTATTTTGTATTTAGTCTTAAATACCCATTTGCACCTAATAGGTTTCTTCCCTGGTGGAAGATCAACAAGCTACCATGTGTCATTTTTCATGAGATATTGATATTTTGCATCCATGGCATCTTTCCAAGGTTTGGACTCTAGGGCTTCATGGACTATAGAGGGCTCATAAGTTCTACAACAATGCTTATTAAGGCTAAATGTACCTCTGCACAAGCCATACTATGACTCCTTGGTTTGGTGGATGAAGTGTTTGGAGGTCTATCCAATTTCGCATCTCGAATTGTACTCATATACCATTTAGGCATACGTTGAGTAGTAATTGGTGGTGTTGTAGCTTATGACTGACCATCACCACTATTCTCATTTGGAAATTTTACATGTTTGATGCATGTATTAGATGTATGTGTGGAAGATGAACTAATTTCACATTTCTCATCAAACATTACATCCCTATTGATAAGTGTCTTTATAGTCTTTAGATCAATGAGTTAATATGCTTTCCAATCGTTATTGTATCATGAAAAAATGCATTGTTGGGTTTTCTTTCCAAATTATTCCTTTTCATCTTTGGGACATGCATGTATGTCTTACAACAAAAAACTTGAAGATGAGATACTTTCGGCTTCATCCCAATCCATGCTTCCTATGGTGTAATTCCATCAAGAGCTTTGGTGGGTGTCCTATTTAGTAGATATACGGCTGTGAGCTATGTTTCTGCCCAATATGAATGAAGCAGTTATGCATCCTCAATCATGCTTTGAAACATCTCTACAATGACATGGTTACTCCTTTCTATAACACCATTATGTTGTGTGGTATAAAGAGCAGTGTATTGACGATGTATTCCAAGCTCTGCAAGGTATGCAATGAAATTTTTACTGGTGTATTGCCCCCCATGATATGAGTAGAGGGCCTTGATTTTGTGACCAATTTCATTTTCAACACATGCCTTGAACTCTTTGAAGGCTTGAAATTCTTGATCCTTAGTCTTCTATAATGAATCCCACATCTTGTAGGAGTGATCATCAATAAAGAGTTAGAAATAATTATAACATTTTAGGCTATAAGTCATAGGTTTACACAGATCGGTGTGCACGAGATCCAGTGGATAAAGATACCAATATTCACTTTTGTCAAAAGGAGCTCTTCATTGTTTACCAACTAAGCAACTAGAACATATATCAGAATATTGAGTGTGGGAAGAACTCTGACCATGTTGTGTTTGCTTAATGCAAGCAAATACCCATAACTCAAATGACCATATCTTCTGTGCCATAGCTGAGATTTGTCTATACCCTTGACAACAAGTGCCTGATGGTCATTGTGTACAAAATCAAGATGGAACATCTTGTTTATATTTAAAGCTCGTGCAATAGTTTTAGAGCCTCAAAACTTGTTCTTGATAAGTCAAAACTTATCACCATGTTTGTAATCAAACTCATTTTTGAGATTGTGATCGAGAAGTTGACTTATAGAAAAATGAGTTTTTAGTGAATCTTGGAACATATAAGACAATTTTGATAGTGGTAGTGTGGTTACGAAGCTGTAAAACTCATCACCTTTACCTTGAACAGTGTATGATGAGTCATCACTAAGAGAAACATTACCCCAAGATCTTGATTGGTGTAAAGTGGATAACCATTCTTTTTGTCCTGTAATGTGCCTTGTGGCACCAAAATCAACATATCATATGGAATTTGAAGAACAAGGTTCCTCATGTGTCTGTGTAGTAAAGATGTGATCATCTTATGAAGAATGATCATCCTCAGTAACATTCCCATGTTGTTTCTTAGTCCAATGTTTTTTTGAATGGGGTTTAGGCGTCGGTGACTAAGGTGGATTCTATGAACTAGGCTTCTTATTGGATGACCCCTGTGTGAATTCATTATACCAGCAGTGTTTGAGGTCATCTCTTGTCTTTTCACAAATAAGACAACTTTTGTGAATGGGATTTATTCCCTATTGGTGTTGTTGATTGTTCTGCTTAGGGTTTTGTTTAGAAGTACTCATGGGCTTCTTCCCTTTCTAAGAGGATGCAAGTGCATGTTCTTCATAAGGTTCCTCTACATTTTACATGGCTTCTTCGTATTGCAACATGTTAACCAACAAGACAAAGGTTGGTTTTTTACCCATGACATTTAATTTGGTTGCAAAAAATTTACATATAGTGGGGTAGATATTTTAGGACAATAGGTACTAAAGAGTCATCTTTCACTAGTTCGCCTAATGCTTAAAGTAAAGCCCGTAATGTTGTAACTCTACCAAGAAAAGCCTCCACTTTTTCTTCAAATTTTAACTTTAGACTATGGAGTTGGCTTTACAGATGAAGAATTTGGTTTTGATTATTTGTCTCAAAGGCTATTTGAAGCTTATCCCAAGCATCTTAAGATATAGTGGCATTATGAATATGAGGTTGTACCTCATCCGAGACTCGAAACATAATTATGAGCTTAGTCTTATGATTGGAATTGTCATATTTATTCTACTGATTAACATTAGTAACGTATCAGGTCCATGTGCCATTAACAACTATCTATATGTCCTCAAATTCCAAGTGGGTTAAAACCTTAGTTTTCCACATTGCATAGTTGTCACCTCGAAGAAGATGAGTGTCTGGTAGAATAAAATGTGGTCTATTTTTGGTCATGTGTGCAAATCTGATCAAACTAAAGAAGGGAGATGGTGCCTTATAACTCCAAAAGGTTCCCCTTTCTATATATTGTCAGATCGATATACCAGACCTCTTTATATGCACACCTCCTGATATACTTGTCAGTAATGGAAGAGCTCATCCTTTTGATATACCCATTGGTACGTGAAAGAGACTTTACTGCACGCGATAAAAGAATGGTACTAGGTACATAGATAGTACCTAAAAGATATTTGTTTTTTCATTAACACCTACTTAAAGGAGTTATGCATTTGTGGGTGTAACTTCCCTATATACTTGAAAATTATAACTGTTAAGATTTATGTCTATTGACAGTAACGAATGGGTTTCAAAGAGATTGTTTATAAATATTTTTGAACCTTATTACTCCCTAAAGATTTAAAATATTGATGCCCAGACATCATTGTTGTAGTGATGCTAAGATACAAATGTAGTAATTCAAAGCACGATGACATTACTCATAAATGTGAACCAGAGGAATCGTTGATACCAAACACTACGAATGAGATTTTTACAATCTCGTTATTTTTGCATTGATATGATTTATCAAAAACAAAAAAAAATTATAAATGTTTACAAATTACAATTTTTAAGTCCATAAAATAGAAAATACAATTCCATAAATGAAAATAATTAAAATAAACCCTTCAATTTTTGGACCTTTTTCTTGTTTTATCTTTTTTGGGGTTTTTGCTTTGACATTTACTTGTGATTTGAACTCTAGCCCTATTATGGCTAGATTTTAGAAAAAAAACTAATCTACCAACTCCTCTATGTATTATTCCAAATTTATAAAAGATAATTAAAATATAAACTACAAAAATCATACCTAATAAAGCGTAATCCATCATGGAGTGTTGAGTTGGTAGAAGAATCAGATTGGAACGCCTCTTTGTGCTCCACTAAACAAGCTTGTAAATAGAATACCAACGTATAAGTGATCTAATAGCTATATGACACTATGCCCAATTATATGTCAACTTTGAAGATAAAAGAATATGTAGCAGAGAATAATTTCCAGCAATCAAATATGGAAAAAATAGATCCGTATGGTCTTCCAAGGAGAAAAACTGAATTGTATGTCAAAATGATTATGTAATCAAATCATGCGTGTTTAATTCTACCAATTGGTTGTACAAAAGAATGCACAATTGTAGTAGAGGTTAGGATGATGCAACACTTAACAAACATCAATTTACAAAAATCAAATCTCAATAATTTTAGCCATACAACTCGAAACTGAGAAAAACTGCCCAGCTTTAGTGAAAAGACAAAAAATAGCTTCCAAGCTTCTAAATCATTGTACAACTAGGTACAAAGATGGATGGCCAGGTTGCAGAGTGTCATCTAATGAGTAAATAATGCCTGTAAAAAAAAGGACTTGACAATGATCGTACGATAAGATATGGAGAAAATTTGTACTACAGTAGTGCATAAGAGAAAACAAAGAGTGAATTACTTCCAAAGGCCCAATAAGTTGTACTACCTAGTATAAAAACATCCAAGTGAATTCCAAAAGGTGCAGTATGACACCTATAAAGGTTTGGAATAGAAATCACCTTCTTAGAATGTATGTACGACTCACTATTACTAAAAACCATATGGATAGCTTAGGAAAACTTGGCTCCTTGGCCACATATAAGCATGCAAGCTCTGCAAGTGCAATCTAACTTGCACAAAGAAAATATTAACAAAGTTTTGCTCTAAAAGTTGCTCCACTCTGATAACAAATCTGAGCATAAATCCAATATGATTTATTGAGATTACAGAATATGAATTACAGAGATGTATATAAATCTCTACATATGCTCATAATAGTCTTACAAAATAGGACAAACAATAACCTATAAACAATATGTAATCTTCTAAATTATGAAATAGGACTATAATAGACTTTAATAGACTAACATAGTTTAACCACTAACAAACTAACTAAAAACTATATGACTTATTTTATAGATAACAACCACACTTTTACATATCAATCTTACTATGGCAAATTTATTCTAATAGTGGTCTATAGATTGACAAAGTGTGCCCATTACATCCCAACAAGGAAGGATGGGAACAATGGTCATAAGGTTGGAAAATTATATTTTCAACATGTGTTTAAGCTATATAAATTATTTATGACATAGGATTTTTCAAAGTTATTTACGACACAAATTATTTCAAAATGTAGGTTTTGCATTTAACACGACCATTGCATACGACCCCCAAATAGATGGGCAAATGGAGGTGGTGAGCAGTGCTTGGAAGGGCATATAAGATTTTATACAGGGAATAAGTATAACAAGTGAGTAGGATGGCTACATTTGGGTGAGTATTGATACAACACCACATACCACACATCAACGAAAATATCACCTTTCAATGCATTGTATGGTTATGAGGCACCATCACCATAAGATTGGGTAATTTAGAGGGGAAAGGTCCCAACAACAAATGAATTTGTGTAAGAAATGCATAACATTTTGAAACTATTAAGAGATGACTTGGTGGTGAGTGCCAACACAATGAAGCAAAAAGTGGACTGACATAGGACAGAGAGGAGTTTTGAGATTGGGGACATGATTTTTGTATATTTACAATAGTATTAAAAAAATACCTTGAAGGATGCAGGCAAGTATAAGTTGTAATGAAAGTATTATGGGTCATACCAAGTGCATGCAAAGGTGGAGGGAAGTTGCATACGCATTGGACATACCAAACAAGGGAAGTTTGTATGATATATTTCATGTGGCATGTCTGAAGAAGAAGATAGGGGTGCATTTGGTACCTTAGATGGAATTGTCGATAACTAACGAAGAAGGGAATCTTGTGATAGAACTAGAGAGCATTATTATGGGGGGAATTTAAGAAGCTTTGGAACAAGGTAGTGTGCATGTTGAAGGTGAAGTGGAATGGGATATTCATGGAGGATGTAACTTTGAAAACTAAGGAGTGCCTGGAAAATCGCTTGGGCTTGAAGAGGGATTTTTTTTAATTTTAAATGAAAATAAAAAATGTTACCGACGTGGTCGAAAATGGTGACCTTGGAGACAAACATCGAAGAGTGTGAGTCAATTCGAAAATGTGCCCAAAATGCAAATAAATCCTTAGTTTTTTTTTTTAATTCTGTCGTTCTCATTCATGTAAGATGTCAAGTCATGGTATATGGTAGGTTGGTCAAAACTTTCATGTAGTAGGTTAAGGTCTTGAGTTCCATTCTCATAATAAAAGACTTTACTTTACATTTTAAATTTATCTATCATTCACATGAATCTATTGAGCACTTACAAGCATTTTATATAAATCAAACAATCATTAAATCATTTATTGAAACACACAAGTTTATGTTAGACACACATTGCATAATCCTGGGTTTTGTTATTGAATATATTCCAATTATTTAGGTTTGATGTTTTTAATATTACTATTGTCTACATGCCAAATAAATAACAAGATAGTTGTGTTATTCTATGGTTCATCACAAGCCCTAAAACATAGGTTATTTTCCTTAAGTGTTCAAGTATTGTTGCTCATCTAGGGTTTGGAGAAGAAATCTATTGTATAAGTGATATGAGTCATTGGAGATAAAGACCAGATGAATGTAGTCATCAAGCCAATATTTTGGTTACATGTCAAATTTTCTAAAGTCTCCCAATGCTTTGTACTTGTCTAGAGTGGGATCAGTGCTCTTAGGAAGATTTTTTTTTCCTTGTCAATTTTTTTGGTCAGCTGTCTATCACTTATGGACACACATTTTCATTATAAGATATTGACAATTGTCACCATGTCTTGAAATGAAATAGATACACCTATAAACCTTGCATGCCACCTCTTTCTAGTTTTGGAATTATCTAATTTGGATTATATTACTATTTTGCACATTGTATTCACTTAACTAATTGTAATCGGGTATTTTTGTCATAATTTAGTGTGCAAGTGAATTTTGTGGTTGGGTTTGTTTTCAATCTTGATCATAAGTTTAAAATTTAGTAACATAAAATTTGAATAATATACAATGACAATTTGATGACTTTAATGCCCCTTATATTATATTCATTTGTAGGTCATATCGAAGAGAGTAGAGTGTAATATAATTATATAAATCTTTGTAAAAAACATATGTAACCATCATAAAATATCATAGAATGTGAATCTCAATGGAAATGTGTGCATCTTGTATGATGGTGAAATATTAGAGGAGATGGTGGCAACAACATGCCCCACTGTAGCAACAATAGGAGAAATGGACAAACATTATGTCTATATAGAACCATCTAGTATAGATAACATCACTTAATGCTCAAAATAGAAGAGTGTGCATCATCATTGAGGTTGAAATAGATGGGGACGAATATTATGCCCCAACAAATGTTTTTTACTCATAATAATAATAATAATAATAAATTAAAAAAAAAAAAAAAAAAAATTATATTAAGATAATAACTAATTTAGAATGTGCACTAAAATTTCTTCATAGTAAAATGTTAATTAGTGAAGCAATGATGCATTTGCATGTAAATGACCTATAACATTTGCTATTTATAGGTAAGTTTTAATTCAAATTTCATAATATTATTTTGCATGCCAAAAAACAAGAAAGTCAAGGAAAAGAGAAAATATGTGTAATTCACGAATGGAGAGAGGGAAAACACTTATCTAAATTGTATATTTCGATTTATATAATAAAATCGGATGGAAAAAAATGACAAACGAAAGTGCTCTAACATTACAAAAATAGGATTTTGATCCTCAAAAATTAACAAAAATACTAATATCATTTGATTCAAATTAAATTAATTATATATCAACAACTATACAAAACTTACACTAATTAACCTAAATAATTCCCATGAGACCATTGTAGTATGCTACATTTACATACCATAAATTGAAGTTGTTAAAAAGTGACATTAACCACTACTTCTACCTTACCTTTATTACATATAAAATTATATTAATGCATTAAAATATGCATTTTAAATGTATATATTAAAACTTAATAATTTTTTTTGTCAAATGACATGTTTTATAAAACAACGCAACCACATTATTTTTGTTTGGTAAGTATGATCATTGTAATTTAAATGTAAATTGTCGTCTTTTTTTTCGGTTTTGAAAAGTAAAATAGTTTATTAATATTATTTTTAATTTTAATTTTTTTTAAGGCATGGAATTTTTTGGTAAGTAAAAAATGTTGATTTGAGCATAATCTTTATGGGATGGTAAGTTTGTTTTGAAAAATATATGCATATGCACAAAAAGTGAGGATGAATAGTAATATGAGATAGGAATTTTAGAATGTAATTTTTTACAATTTTATATATAGTAATTTATGTGAAGGTAGAGAACTTTCAATACAAAAAGGTGACCCTGTGTATCACTTGTACTGCATGACTTAAGTGACCATATGACCTATGGGACTCCGCCATTTGTAACTTCATAATTGGACATAGAAAATGTCATAAGCAAATCAAAACTACAACTTGTGAACACATGGAAATTAGAAGATTCAATGCATAATAGTCAAAGTCAAAGGCGAGAATTTATTTGTATGGCCACAAGCAAAAACAAGAGAGGCAAGTACCACAATAAAGGTTGAATTTAAGACATCCATTGCATCCATAATTTATAAGAAACAAGGGTGTGTAAAGCCTAGTTTCTACCATATTTGCTAAAATATTGAAATTTATATTCTTGTTTCTGTAAAATTTTAAGTTAAGAATGGTAGGAGATGCTTTGAAACTTTTCAATAAATGCAATAAATATGTCTTCTACAAGATTGTGTGTATATATATTATAAATATTGCAATGTGACCACTTCGTTAAATATTCATATAGTATGATGTAGTCCAAGAACTTTTTGATTTGTTGCAATATTAGTTTTGAAAAAAATTAATATATGTATTCAATTTATAAATATAAAATAAGAGACATGAAATAGCTAGTATTTGCCAAGTTTTGGTAGTATTTGCTTCAGATGTGCAAGTGTTAACGTAAGGGGTTCCCAGACAAGGAAGTATTTCCTTGTTTTTGTGTCAACTCTACAAATTGTGGAAGGTGTTGGTGGGTCGTTCAAATGTTGATGTGGCTTGTTGTCCATACATTTATATGATGGAGTTGGAGGTAGAAGATATATCTATCGAGGAGCTGGAGGCAGTGGTTGTTGATGTAAGTTTGTTGATAAGCTCTAACAAGGAGGTGATAAACCCGCTCCATTTAGGATCTCAAGAATAGGACTCAATATTAATCAAATTTAGCATTCACTCAAATTTGAATTAATATGGTGTGGGAGTTTTAAGGGTTAATTTATTACAAGTAAATTCCAGGAGCATCTTTTTGTAAGATAAATTGATCATAGGGAATAGCAAAAATCACATTCATCTACAAGTTATCATTTCTTTTATGACATATCTTTTTAAAAAAATAGTCTACTTGGCACTCATTGCATCAAATGAAAGTATTTTGATTGTCTTAACTTTATGCTTGTTTGTTAACAATGCTACGAATCAACAAGATCGAAATAAATTGGGAATTATGGGCAAGTCAAGGGATTAGTGCCTAAATTTTTGAAATAAGTGAGGCCTTTTTAATGCCTTTTTGGAAATAATCATTTCATTCCCTTCTGAAGTTTGATTTAAAAGTACTTTATTCCTCTTTGTCTATTACTAATTAAAATATAATTGTTTTGTTTTGAATGGGAAGTGATTATTCTTTGCTTATTGTGCTAGGAAAATCCGTCCTTTACAAGAGGAGTTACCCAAGAGTACTAGATAATAACTCCATGCATAGAGACAAATTACTTTGACGCTAAGAGAACTATAAAATCCATGCTTCCTCTAACAATCGATTGCCTTTTGGATCAAAAATTGTTAATGTTGTTAAGTGTGAAGTCAATATTCAAAAACACTATTCACAAAACACTATTCATGGATGAGGTGGCAATGGTGACTTGGTAGGTGAGGTGGATCCTAGGTGATGTGACATGGTCCACAGGGTATTTTTCATTGTTGGAAAGGTAGGATAGAGATGTGGGACAAATTTCTCCATTATGCACATGTGTTTCCTTTTGCCTTTTCATGTGGGGAGCATGTGGGGTGTACCTCTTAAGTGGAGTAAGTGGATGTGTGGGGCACAATTTTGTGGATGATCCACTATCTTAGTGCTTGGCTAAACACAAAGAGACGAGTTAGCATCTTTTGGTCTTTAGTGGGTGAGTGGAGCACCAGTTTTGTTGCATGTGAAAGTGTAGGACAAAAGATAGATTGTCATATGGAGGTGGTGATGCTTTTGTATAAAGAATTTCCACTTTGTTTTGGACTATGCACAAAGTGGTAGACATTGTTTAGTGACCACTTATGCATCTACTTAGAATGTGGCGAAATTTCCTTCTCTCTCATTGTTTTCTCCTTTATTCTTTTCTCTTTGTAACTTGGCTTTAAGTATGAGATGCATACTTGGTCATGGAAGAGAGACGAGCTTGGTTAAGCATTTGTATGCTTGGGTTGATGCTTGGGAAAAGCTTGTAAGCTTTAGTAGCATTGTATTAGCTTGTAGAAGCTTGTATGCATTGAAAACAAAGAGAGTGTGAGAGTTTTGAGAGGTGTTAGTGATAGGGTTTTGTCACAGGTGTATTCTCCAGGGGTTGTTGAAATAATAGTTGATCAATTCTCTGTAGATGTAGCCAAATTGGCGAACCACGTACATCTTGTCTTATGGTTTGCATTGTTAGTCTTTGATTTGTTTAAGTTTCAATTCTGCTTTCATAATACCTCTCATTGCAACTTAGGAGGATATTTCCACAATGTCTATTATATCCTAATAGGTGGTATCAGAGCAAAGTTGTTTGTTGATGAGGATTAAGTTGCAAGAAGCTAAGGATTATAGCTTGAGTGGGAGCTATGGCAGATAAAAAATCAAAGGTGGAAAAGTTCAATGGACAGAACTTTGGATTATGAAAGATGCAAATGGAGGACTGCCTATTTTAGAAGGACCTCTACTTGCCGTTGGGAGGTTTAGCCAACAAGCCAACGTCAATGGCATATGAGAGTTGGGAGTTATTGGATAAAAAAGCACTTGAAACCATCCATTTGTGCCCTGCATCTACAGAGGCTTTCAACATATCCCAGTGGAAGATTACAAAAAGCCTCATGAAAGCATTAGGGAAGTTGTATGAAAAACCCTCTGCCTCTAATAAAATATTTCTTATGAAGAAATTGTTCAATATGAGAATCGCTGAAAATGGTTTAATAGAAAACTATTTGAATGATATTAATATGATTATTAGTCAGTTAAATTATGTTAACATTGACTTTGATGATGAAGTTAGTGTTAGGTTGTGGAGCTAAAAGCTTCACAGGTATGCAAACATGGAGGAGGTTGCTGAGTGTCATAATAACCAACGTCGGTCAAGTCAATCGACGTTGGTCAGGAGTAGACAGGAAGCTGCCAACATCGGTCATGGATCGGTCGACATCGGTCATCTCTAGACAAATAGTGATCGACGTTGGTCGTCTGTGCATTCCAAAACTGGTCTAATTTTAGACGGACAGTCAGTTTGCATATAAAGATTAATTTTAGTCTTGAGTCTGCGTTTCTAATTATTGTAATTAGGAAGTCTAATTATTGTTTGTATGGGATCTATTTTAGAGACCCATGGGGCTGTATTGTAATTTGTAGAATCATAAGGACTTGCAAAGACAATGACAAGGGTTCTTCCAAGGTATGTAAGATCTAGGTTTGCAGGTGTGCAAGACCAGGTTGATCTACAAGTGTGCAAGATCAGGAAGAAGATCTACATGGTAAGTAAAGTTAGTTGATCTGCAGGTGTGTGTGTGTGTGTGTGCAAGGTCAAAGGAGATCTGCAGGGTAGCAAGGTCAAAGGAGATCTGCAACACAACAAGGAGCAAGATCAAGGAGATTTACTTGGTGTACTTTGAGTACTTGGTGAACTGGCAGTATTATTACTGACTGGTGGAGACAACACTCTGTGTTTGAGTTGATTGGTTTGTAATTGAGAGAGAGAACTCTTGAGAGAGAATTACTGGTATGCCCAAGAGGTGTGGGAAGAGTGTGATTTCTTCATTGTATTTCCTTCTGAAAGAGTGTTAATACAAGATTGTATTGTCTCTCATATTCTGTGTTATTTTTTATTTCTAGTTACATATTACTTCTGGTTAAATTTCGTGTTTAGTTGCTTATACAAAGGTAATCAATTATGCTCTTAAGGAGTAGGGATCTTGACAATTGGTATCAGAGCTAGGATCACCAAGTGATACCACTGACAATTGGTATCAGAGCTGTGTTTGCTCCAAATCCTGACAATTGGTATCAGAGCGGGGTTCATCAAAACTTGGTTTAGAGCTTGGTTAGGTACACTAACAGGGGGTCAGAGCGTGTTAAGTGTTTGTTGATTACATGTCACTCTCAGGGGTTTCTGATTGAGTGGGAGTAAAACAATGACAGAAAAAAGTACACTAAGAATGGAAAAATTCAATGGCAATAATGATCAATTACTGAATTATAGAAAGAAAGAACAGATAAAAAAAGATTGTTGGTTGGTAGAAGAGCAGCATGAAAGAAATGAAGAAGCAGATGTTGCAGGTATTGTTGAACAGGATGTTCTTGTATGTTCTTTGGATAAAGTAGAATCTTGGGTTTTAGATTTTGTTGCCTCTTTCCATGCAACCCCAAATAGAGTATTTTTCCATGATTATGTCCATGGATACTTTGGAAAGATTTATTTAGGGGTTGGTGAGCCTTGTCAAATTGTTGGCAAAGGGGAAGTGCAGCTGAAATTACAGACGGGCAACACATGAGTGTTGAAGGATGTCATGCATGTCTCAGACCTGAAGAGGAGTCTAATTTCTGCAGAAAAGTTGGGTGATGAGGGTTGCACAGTTACTCTCACAGCAGAATCTTGAAAAGTTTTCAAGAGTGCACTTGAATTAGCATGTGGTAAGAAAGTAAGTATTATTTATCTATCTACTTGTATTACTGATTCTCCTTCTGGTTTATCTACTTCAGATTTAGATGCGAAGATGTGGCTCTGTAGGCTTGGTCACATGAATAAGAAGGGGATGAATGTTCTTAAGAGAAAGTTTGATGTATTTGACAAACTTAAGAACTAGAAAGCCTTGGTTTTCATGGAGGAGATGATGGACAGAGATCAGCTCAAGAGGCTGAATAATTCTGAGCAGGGCAGTTTGGACAAGGTTATAATCCAAAGTGAGCTCGCGGATAAAAGTCATCACTCACAGGAAAACACAGTTATCGACGTCGGTTAGGTGAGAATCGACGTCGATCAAGCAAGTATCGACGTCGATCATGTGCAGACCAGAGTTGGTGGTGTCGGGCAGGTGGACACCGATGTCGGTCAGGGAATCAGCGTCGGCGATCAAGAGGAATCGACATCGGTCGAGTGCAGACCGAGGTCGGCCATAAGTGATCGAGATCGGTCACTATTAGAACGAATTTTGAGTGGACAAGCTGTTAAGGAGTCTCAAACGCCCATGAGGAGGATTGAAAGGGTAAGTAAGCCTCAAATTCGTTATTCCCCTTCTTTATACTACTTGAACTTGTTGCTCACTGATGGTCAAGAACCAGAAAGTTTTGAAGAGGCAATGCAGGTAGAATCCAAGAAACACTGGGAGCATGGCATGAATTCTTTGGAAGAGAACCAAACGGGAGATTTGGTAGAGTTGCCAGTCGGGATGAAAGCACTGAAAGACAATGGATTCTTAGGTTAAAAAAAAAGAATAGACACGTGAGACAGAAGGCCAGGGTATATGGTCTTGAGCAAGCTCTGGGACAATGGTTGGATAATGGTCGCGACATTATCGTGTTACTGTATGTGGATGATATGCTTGTTGCAGGGTCATACATGTAGGGATTTGTTGAGCTAAAGGTAAAAGTAGCTCAGTGGTGTGCCAGGAAGAATTTAGGAGTAAAAATCTTTGGCATGAGTATTTCTAGAGACATGAAAGATCACAGGTTGATTTTGTCTCCAGATGATTATGTAAATAAGGTAGTGGAGAGGTTCAATATGCAGGATGCAGAATCGGTTAGCACACCTATAGATGGATAGTTCACAAAACAGTGTCTTAAATCACATGATGAGGTTGAGTACATGAGTACTAGACCTGATATTACCCAAGCAGTGGGAGTTGTCAGCAAGTTTGTGACCAATTCGAGAAAGGAGCACTGAAAAGCAGTTCAGTGGATTCTCAGGGATCTGAGAGGGACTATCAGCAAGTATTCATGCTTTGCAGGGTCAGGCATTTCTCTACATGGGTATGTAGACTCAGATATGGCAGGTTACTTAGATGACAGGAGAAGCACCACATGATATGTGGTGGTTGGTCTTCAAGATTGAACTTGAAGAGGGATATAAGCTATGAAACAAAATTAGACGATGTACAGGTACAGGTACAGGTGCAGTTGTTTATCTCCAAGTGGGAGATTGTTAGGTTGTGGAGCTAAAAGCTTCACAAGTATGCAAACATGGAAGAGGTCGCTGAGTGTCACAATAACTGACGTCAGTCTGGCCAACCGATGTCGGTCAAGAGTAGACAGGAAGCTGTCGACATCAGTCATGGATCGATCGATGTCGGTCATATCCAGACAGATAGTGACCGACGTCGATCGTCTGTACGTTCCAGAACTGGTCTAATTTTAGACAGACAGTTAGTTTGCATATAAAAATTAATTTTAGTCTTAAGTCTGCGTTTCTAATTATTGTAATTAGGAAGTCTAATTATTATTTGTATGGGATCTATTTAAGAGACCCATGGGGCTGTATTGTAATTTGTAGAATCATAAGGACTTGCAAAGGCAAAGACAAGGGTTCTTCCAAGGTATGTAAGATCTAAGTTTGCAGGTGTGCAAGACCAGGTTGATTTGCAGGTGTGCAAGATCAGGTAGAAGATCTACATGGTAAGTAAGGTCAGTTGATCTGCAGGTGTGTGTGTGTGCAAGGTCAAAAGAGATCTGCAAGGTAGCAAGGTCAAAGGAGATCTGCAACACAACAAAGAGCAAGATCAGGGAGATCTACTTGGAGTACTTTGAGTACTTGGTGGACTGACAATATTGTTACTGACTGGTGGAAATAACAACTCTATGTTTGAGTTGATTGGTTTGTAATTGAGAGAGAGAACTCTTGAGGGAGAATTACTGGTACGCCCAAGAGGTGTGGGAAGAGTGTGATTTCTTCATTGTATTTCTTTTTGAAAGAGTGTTAATACAAGATTGTATAGTCTCTCATATTCTGTGATATTTTTGATTTCTAGTTACATATTACTTCTGGTTTAATTCCATGTTTAGTTGCTTATACAAAGATAATCAATTGTGCTCTTAAGGCGTAGAGATCCTGACAGTTAGGGCTCTTCTAATTCTATGTCTTTTGCCTAAGAGCTGGAATAACTTGGTCATCACGGTGAACCACTTAGTCTCAAACAATGCCAAACATAAGTTTGAGGATGTGGTGGGTATTATCCTAAGTGAAGAAATACAAATGAGAAGCATTGGTGAAATGTCCACATCAGGAAATGCATTGTCCATGGAGGCTAGAGGAAGATCAAAGAATAGAGGAAGAAGAAACCATGGGAAATCAATGAAATATTCTAGATCAAAATCAAGAAGAAATTTGGAGTGTTGGCACTGTGGGAAGCCGGGTCACACAAAGAAAGAATGTTGGGCTCTTCATGGAAAATTAGGGAAGAAGCAACATGAAAGTAACAAGGAGGCAAACGTAGTAGGTGATGTGCTACAATATGTCTTAATTCTTTCTTTAGATAATAGTAATGAATCTTGCATTTTAGATTCAAGAGATTCATTTCATTTAACTCTTAACAAACATTATTTTAGAGATTATGTTCAACGTGATTTTGGACATGTGTATCTTGGTGATGATGAACCTTGCATTATTATTGAAAAAAGAAGTGTGAGTGTGAAATTGCAGAATGAGAACACTTGTGTTCTTAAAGATGTTAGTCACGTTTCAAGTTTGAATAAGAATCTAATTTTTGCATGGCAGTTTGGAAGTGACAATTGTATGGTCACTTTTACTAGTGACTCATGAAAGGTTACAGAGGGTGTTCTCATTGTGGCAAGAAGTAAGAAGGTGGGTACTTCATATTTATCCACTATTAGCATTGATGCATCTTGTGATATAACTACTTCAAGTGGAGATGCAACTATGTAGTATTACAAATTTGGCCACATGAATAAAAAGGAAATGAAGATTCTTCACCCAAAGATAAAATTCCCAGGTCTAAAGGAAATAGACTTAGAATTTATTGAGCACTATGTGTATAAAAAACATAAACATGTGTAGTTTTTGAAAGTTGGATCAACCAAGAAGACAAGGAAGTTAGAGCTTGTGCATACAAATGTATGGGGACCCACTTAGGTATCTTCACTTGGTGGTTCAAGGTATTATGTTACCTTTATTGATGATGCAACTAGAAAAAAATGAATTTATTGCATTAAACAAAAATTTAATGTATTTGACACATTTAAGAGATGGAGAGCTTTAGTTGAGAATGAAACAAGGTTAAAGCTCAAGTGCCTTAGGTCGGATAATGATGGAGAGTACTATAGTAAGAAATTTGATAATTATTGTTCACTTAATGAAATTCGTAAGCAAAAGACAATTCCAAAAACACCGAAACAGAATGGTGTATCAAAGATGATGGACATAACCATCATGGAATGTGTTAGGAGCCTGAGGTTGCATGTAAAATTATCATTACTATTTTGGATGGATGCGATTGATACATCTGTGTACCTGATAAATAAAAAACCTTCAACAACTTTGAAAGGTAGCATACTAGAGGAGACATGGAGTGGTAAGAAGGTTGACTATTTTTTTCTAAAAGTTTTCAGTTGTGAAGCTTTTGCACATATTGATAAAAAAAATAAGTCCAAGTTAGAGGCTAAATCTCAGAAATATACTTTCATTGGCTATGGTACTAATGACTTTGGATTTTGATTGTGGAATGAGGAAGATAAAAAAAATCATCAGGAGTAGAGATGTGATCTTCAATGAGAAAGTCATGTACAAGAATTAGTTGCAAGAAAGTAAGTTAGAGAAAGTCAAAAAAGAGTACACGATGTTGGAGGACATAAAAAATGAAAATGTCCCAAAGGTACCAGTTCAGAGTGTAGAGGAACAACAGGAATCTCAAACTCCTATTTTAAGGAAATATACTAAAGTAGAGCCCCTGAAAGGTTTTCTCTTTTTAATTATTTGTTACTTACTGATGGTGGTAAGCCAAAGAGATTTGAAAAAACAATGCATGTTGATGCCAAGGATAAGTGGGAACAGGCTATGGATGAGGAGTATGACTCTCATGATGAACCAAACACATGATTTGGTGAAACTTCCAAAAGGCAAAAATGCATTGCAGAATAAGTGGGTATACAAGATGGAGGAAGATGGAGGTTAAAAAATACAAGGCCAGATTGGTGGTAAAAGAGTTTGCACAAAATAAAAGTGTAGATTTTGATGAAATATTTTCTCGTGTGGTTAAAATGACTTTTATTAGAACTATTTTGAGTTTAGTTGCAGTGGAAGACTTGCATCTAAAATAATTGGATGTGAACATTGTTTTCTTTCATGGAGATTTGGAGGAGGAGATATACATGGAACAACCACAAGGTTTTGAAGTCAAAGGTAAGAAGTTTATGTGCAAACTGAAAAAGAGCTTGTATGACCTTAAACAAACTCTTAGACAATAGTATATTAAGTTTGACAGTTTTATGTTGGATCAAGGCTATTCTAGGTGTCATTCTTACCATTATGTTTATTTCAAAAATTTTGAAAATGGCAGCCACATTATCTTACTTTTGTATGTGGATGACATGTTAGTGGTAGGTTCTAACATGCAGGTTATAAATGTAGTCAAGAGATAATTGAGAGATTTTTTTGCTATGAAGGATCTAGGTGCTGCGAAATAGATTCTTGAGATGGGAATAGCCAGAGACAGAAAGAATCAGAGATGGACACTGCCACAGGAAGAGTACATAAAGAAAGTATTAGAAAGGTTTGGCATGTAAAATGCTAACCCAGTTGGAACACTTTTGGCAAGCCACTTCAAGTTAAGAAATGAGCAATGTCCCAAGATAGAAGAGAAGAGTCACATGTCCAAGATCCCTTACTCATCAGCGGTCGACAGCTTAATGTATGCAATAGTATGTACAAGGCCAAACATTGCCCATGTAGTGGGAGTAGTGAGTAGATTTATGAGTGATCCAGGAAAGGAACACTTACAAGCAGTGAAGTAGATTCTTCATTATCTTAGAGAGATTTCAGATGTAGTGTTATGTTATGGTGGATCTGAAGTTACTTTATATGGATATGTTGATTCTGACATGGCAGGTGATTTGGATGGTAGGAGGAGCACTACCGGGTATGTTTTCACTGTGGGTGGTATAATGGTGAGTTGAATCTCATATTTACAAAAAGTGGTGGCACTTTCTACCATAGAGGTTGAGTGTGTTACTACTACATAAACAAACAAGGAGATGATATGGCTACAAAGATTGATGGAAGAGTTGGGACACCAATAAAAAAATAGATACTTTTTAGTAACAGTCATAGTGCCATTCACTTAGCAAAGAACTCAACCTTTCACTCCAGGACAAAGCACATTAGTTGAGGGATCACTTCATTCAATCAGTATTGGAGGAAGAGCAACCGAAGCTGAAGAAGATACATACAGATGAAAACCCTATGGATATAATGACCAAAATAGTCACAAAAGTGAAGTTGAAATTTTGTTCAACTTCAATTGGTCCTCATGGATGAAGAAGATATGGATGAAAATTGGTTCAGTGGATGCAACAACGAGAAGTTTTAAATTCTAACTTTAAGTGAGAGAATTATTAAATGTGAAGTCATTATTCACAAACACTATTCATGGGTCACTATTCACGAATGAAGTGGCAATGGTGACTGGACATGTGAGGTGGCTCTTAAATGATATGGCATGGCCCATAGGGTATCTTTCATTGTTGAAAGTGTAGGATAGAGATGTGGGACAAATTTTTCCACTAAGCACATGTGTTTCCCTTTACTTTTTCATGTGGGCAACATGTGGGGTCTATATCTTGAGTGGAGTGAGTAAGGAGATGTGTGGGGCACAATTTTGTGGAAGATCCACTATCTTAGTGATTGGCTAAAGATAAAGAGATGAGTTAGCATTTTTTGGTCTTAAGTGGGTGAGTAGAGCACCAATTTTGTTACATGTGAAAGTGGAAGACAAAACACTAATTGTCACATGGAGGTGGTGATGCTTTTGTATAAAGAATTTCCACTTTGTTTTGGACTATGTACAAAGTGGTAGACATTATTTAGTGACCACTTATGCATCCACTTAGAATGTGGTGAAATTTCCTTCTCTCTCATTATTTTCTCCTTTATTATTTTCTCTTTGTAATTTGGCTTTAAGTCTGAGATGCATACGTGGTCATGGAAGAGAGTTGAGCTTGGTTAAGCATTTGTATGATTGCGAAAAGCTTGTAAGGTTTAGTAGCATTGTATTAGCTTGTAGAAGCTTGTATGCATTAAAGATAATGAGAGTTTGAGAGTTTGGAGAGGTGTTATTGACAAGGTTTTATCACAAGTGTATTCTCTAGGTGCTGCTAAAATAATAGTTGATCAATTCTCTGTGAACATAGCCAAATTGGTGAACCACGTACATCTTGTCTTATAGTTTGCATTGTTATTGTTTGATTTTTTTTAGTTTCAATTCTACTTTCATAGTTCCTCTCATTGCAACTTAGGAGGATATTTACACATTGTCTATTATATCTTAACAAGTGGTATCAAATCAAGGTTGTTTGTTGCTGAGAATTAAGTTGCAGGAAGCTAAGGATTATATCTTTAGTAGGAGCTATGGCAGATAAAAAATCAAAAGTAGAAAAGTTCATTGGACAGAACTTTGGATTGTGGAAGATGCAAATGGAGGACTACCTATTTTAAAAGGACCTCTACTTGTTGGAAGTTTAGCCAACAAGCCAACGTCAATGACATATGAGAGTTAGGAGTTGTTGGATAGAAAAGCACTTGGAACCATCCGTTTGTGCCTTGCATCTACAATTACTTTCAACATATCCAAAGAGAAGACTACAAAAAGTCTCACACAAGCATTAGGAAAGTTGTATGAAAAATTATTTGCCTCTAATAAAATATTTCTTATGAAGAAATTGTTCAATATAAACATCGCTGAAAATGGTTTAGTAGCAAACCATTTGAATGATTTTAATATTGTTACTAATTAGTGAAATTCTATTAGCATTGACTTTGATGATGAATTCAGGGCTCTTTTAATTCTATGTTTTTTGCCTGAGAGCTAGAATAACTTGGTCATGATGGTAAGCAACTTAGTCTCAAACAATGCCAAACTCAAGTTTAAGGATGTGGTGGGTGTTATCTTAAGCGAGGAAATGTGAAGGAGAAGCAAAGGTGAAACGTCCACATCAAGGAATGCATTGTCCATGGAGGCTAGAGGGAGATCAAAGAATAAAGGAAAAGGAAACCGTGAGAAATCAAGGAAAGGTTCTAAATCAAAATCAAGAGGAATGTTGGAGTGTTGGCACTATGGAAAGTCGGATCACATAAAGAAAAACTGTTAAGCTCTTCGTAAAAAGTCAAGCAAGGAGCACCATGAAAATAACAAGAAGGCAAACGTAGTAGGTGATGTGCTACAAGATGTCTTAATTCTTTCTTTAGATAATATTAATGAATTTTGGGTTTTAGATTCAAGGGTTTCATTTCATGCTACTTCTAACAAACATTATTTTAGAGATTATGTTCAAGGTGATTTTGGACATGTGTATCTTGGTGATGATGAACCTTGCAGTATTGTTGAAAAACGTAGTGTGAGTGTGAAATTGTAGATTGGGAACACTTGGATGCTTAAAGATGTTAGGCATGTTCCAAGTTTGAAAATGAATCTGATTTCTGCAAAGTAATTGAGAAGTCAAGATTGTGGGGTCACTTTTACTGGTTACTCATAGAAGGTTACAAAGGGTGCTCTAAATGTGGCAAGAGGTAAGAAGGTGGGTACTTTATATTTATCCACTGTTAGCAATAATGTATCTTGTGATATAACAACTTCAGGTGGAGATGTAGCTATGTGGCATTATAGACTTGGCCACATGAGTGAAAAAGAAATGAAGATTCTTCACTCAAAGGTAAAATTACCAGGGCTAAAGAAAATAGATTTGAAATTTTATGAGCACTGTATTTATGAAAAACAGAAACGTGTGCGATTTCTGAAAGTTGGACTAACCTCGAAGATAAGAAAGTTAGAACTTGTGCATATAGATGTATGGGGACCCACTCAAGAATCTTCACTTAGTGGTTCAAGGTATTATGTTTTTGATTAATTAAGGCGGCAAACCAGGGGCCGAACCCTATACAGTCAAAAAAGACAAAAAGTTTGGCAAACAAAAGATGCCAGCACCAAACCAACGGCACAGCCGAGAAACACAGTCAAAAGCAAAACAAAACACTGAAAAGACCAAAGTCAGAAGGGACGAAACTACATAACTATAGAATTAACAAGATCCTTGAGATTCTCATTGTCCGCATTGTCAGCATTCCCTGGATTACCCACCGCTTCCAACATAGTCATATTCAGCAGAATGTTATTTCGAAGGCCTTTGGCGAAGACCTTTTTCAGCTTTTGAATGCGATCCTTCAAGGCCCCAATTTCTGTTTTCCAGTCATTCTCATTCTCCGAACCCTCACCAACTTTTTCTACATGCATCTTTTCCTTATTATTAGCAATTCCCCTAGAATCAACACCCTGCTCTTCAGTTACCTCAACAACTCGAGAAGCCTGTTTTCCACCAGTGTCCTCCGAAATTTCTTGAATTTTTGGCTCTTCATACTCTTCATCCTGGGTTTTGTAGTCAAAAGCACTTTTAGAATACTCAATTAACCTTATCTTTGGGGCTGATTTTCCAGCGATCCGCCCCGACCTACGCACTCCCGAAGGGAAACCATCCTTACTGATTTTGGAGCCCCTGTGGGGTTTGCCACATTGGCCCCCCGTGGCCCCATCAGGATTTTTGTGGGTCCCTTAGTCTCTTCAAAATTTCATTTTCTCCATCAACCTTCCTCTTCCTTCTCTTTTTGCTCGCAAGGGAGCTCAGAGTATTAGCAGGGGTCATAATAGGGGTTTAAGGTATTATGTTACCTTTATTGATAATGCAATTAAAAAAATTTGAGTTTATTGCATTAAACAAAAATTTGATGTATTTGACACATTTAAGAGATAAAGAGCTTTAGTTAAGAATGAAACAGGTTTAAAGCTCAAGTGCCTTATGTCGGATAATGGTGGAGAGTACTGTAGCAAGGAATTTGATAATTATTGTTCACTTAATGAAATCCATAGGAAAAAGACGGTTCCAGGAACACCATAGTAGAATGGTGTATTAGAGAGGATGAACAAGACCATCATGGAATGTGCTAGGAGCATGAGGTTGCATGCGAGATTACCATTGTAGTTTTGGATGGATGCGATTGATACATCCGTGTACTTGATAAACAGAGGACTTTCAACAGCCTTAAATGATGACATACTAGAGGATACATACACTGGTAAGAAGATTGACTATTCATTTTAAAAGTTTTCGATTGTGAAATGGTTGCACATATTGATAAAAAAAATAGGTCCAAGTTAAAGGCTAAATCTCAGAAATGTACTTTCATTGGCTATGGTACTAATGACTTTGGATTTCGGTTATGGAATGAGAAAGATAAGAAAATCATCAGAAGTAGAGATGCGATCTTTAATGAGAAAGTCATGTACAGGGACCAGTTGCAAGAAATTAAGCAAGAGGATGCCAAGAAAGAAAACACAGTGTTGGAAGACAAAAAATGAAAGTGTTCTAAAGGTACCATTTCAGAGTATGTAGGAACAATAAGAACCCCAAACTCATGTGAAAAAATCTACTAAAGTAAGTACACCACCTGAAAGGTTTTCCCTTTATTTTAATTATTTGTTACTTACTGATGGTGGTGAGCCAAAGAGCTTTGAAGAAGCAATGCATGTTGATGCCAAGGATAAGTGTGAGCAGTGTATGGATGAAGAATGTGTCTCTCTCATGATGAACCAACCATGGGATTTGGTGAAGCTTCTAAAATGCAAGAAGGCATTGCAGAAGAAGTGGGTATACAAGATCAAGGAGGAAGATGGAGGTAAAAAGAAATACATGGCCAAATTGGTGGTAAAAGGGTTTACATAAAAAAAAAGATATAGATTTTAATGAAATATTTTCTACTGTGGTTAAAATGACTTCTATTAGAACTATTTTGAGTTTAGTTGTAATGGAAGACTTGCATCTAGAACAGTTGGATGTGAAAATTGTTTTCCTTCATGGAGATTTGGAAAAGGAGATATACATGGAGCAACCACAAGATTTTGAAGTCAAGGGTAAGCAAAAGTTTGTGTGCAAACTGAAGAAGAGCTTGTATGGCCTTAAGCAAGCTGCTAGGCAATGGTATATTAAGTTTAACAGTTTTATGTTAGATCAAAGTTATTTTAAATGTCATTCTGACCATTGTGTTTATTTCAAAAAAATTGAAAGTGGTAGCTACATTATTCTGTTTTTGTATGTGGATAATATGTTAGTGGTAGGTTCTAACATGCAAAATATAAATGTACTCAAGAGACAGTTGGGAGATTCTTTTGCTATGAAGGATCTATGTATTGCAAAATAGATCCTTGAGATGAGAATAGCCAAAAACAGAAAGAATCGAAGATTGACACTGTCACAGGTAGAGTACATAAAGAAAGTATTAGAGAGGTTTGGCATGCAGAATGGTAAATTAGTTGGGACACCTTTGACAGGCCATTTCAAGTTAACAAAAAAATAATGTCCCAAGATAGAAGAAGAGAGGAGTCACATGTCCAAGATCCCTTACCCATCAACGGTCCACAGCTTGATGTATGTAATGGTGTGTACAAGGCTAGACATTGTCCATGTAGTGGGAGTGGTGAGTAGATTTATAAATGATCTAGGAAAGGAACACTAACAAGCAGTGAAGTGGATCCTTTGTTACCTCAGAGGGACTTCAGAGGCAATGTTATGTTATGGTGGATCCGAAGTTACTTTATAGGGATATGTTGATTCTGACATCGCAGGGGATTTGGATGGTATGAGCACTACCGAGTATGTTTTCAATGTGGGTGGTATATTGGTGAGTTGGATCTCACATCTACAAAATGTGGTGGCACTTTCTACCATAGAGGCTAAGTATGTTGCTGCTACAAAATCAAACAAGAAGAAGATATAGCTACAGAGGTTAATGAAGGAGTTGGGACACCAACAAGGAAAAGGGATACTTTTTAGTGACAGTGAAAGTGTCATTAATTTAGCAAAGAACTAAGCATTTCACTCCAAGACAAAGCACATTCAGTTGAGGTATCACTTCATTCGATCAGTATTGGAGGAAGAGCAACTGAAGCTAGAGAAGATACATATGGATGAAAACCTTGCGGCTATGATGACCAAGATGGTCACAAGAGTGAAGTTGAAATTATGTTCAACTTCAATTGGTCTTCGTGGATGAAGAAGATCGAGATGAAAATTGGTCCAGCGGATGCATTAATGAGAAGTTTTGAATACTAACTTCAAGTGGAAGAATTTTTAAGTGTAAAGTCACTATTCACAGATGAGGTGGCAATGGTGACTGGGCAGGTGAGGTGGCTCCTAAGTGATGTAGCATGGCCCAAAGTGTATATTTCATTGTTGGAAAGGTAGGATAGAGATGTGGGACGCATTTCTCCACTAGGCACATGTGTTTCATTTTGTTTTTTCATGTGGGGTGTATTTCTTAAGTGGAGCGAGTAATTGGATGTGTGGGGCACAATTTTGTGGAGGATCCACTATCGTAGTGCTTGGCTAAAGACAAAGAGATAAGTTAGCATCTTTTGGTCTTTAGTGGGTGAGTGGAGCACCAATTTTGTTGCATGTGAAAGTGAAGGACAAAAGACAGATTGTCACATGGAGGTGGTGATGCTTTTGTATAAAGAATTTTCACTTTGTTTTGGATTATGTACAAAGTGGTAGACATTGTTTACTGACCACTTATGCATCTACTTAGAATGTGGCAAATTTTCCTTCTCTCTCATTGTTTTCTCCTTTATTCTTTTCTCTTTGTAATTTGGATTTAAGTCTGAGATGCATACTTGGTCATGGAAGAGAGGTGAGCTTGGTTAAACCTTGGTTAAGCATTTGTATGCTTGGGTTGATGCTTGGGAAAAGCTTGTAAGCTTTAGTCGCATTAAATTAGATTGAAGAAGCTTGTATGCATTGAAGACAAGAAAAGTGTGAGAGTTTGGAGAGGTGTTAGTGACAACGTTTTGTCCCAGGGGTATTCTCCAAGTTTTGTTGAAATAATCGCTGATCAATTCTCCGTGGACGTAGTCAAATTGGTGAACTACATACATCTTGTCTTATGATTTGTATTGTTATTCTTTGATTTGTTTAAGTTTCAATTATGCTTTCACAGTTCCTCTCATTGCAAGTTAGGAGGATATTTCCGCATTGTCTATTATATCCTAACAAATGTCTCATCACATGCAGGGCTCCTTAAGGTTGTCTTATACCCACAATGTTTTTTTTTAGGAATCTATCAAAATACATAGACTCCTTATGATCTACGTGTGATCATACTTCCTTTTGGCTTAGATCCTTGGGTTGAGGTTTAACTATTCCACCTAAAATTTCCAAGGAGCCACATCTAGACTCATTTTGGTTATACATATTGAGCCATAGGGAACCAGTGGGCTTCATAGCAACCAATTCAACTTCAAAATTGGATCAAGCATTTCTCTCCTTTTTAATGTCTGTTATTTTTTACATGAATTTCTATGTTACATTATATGCATTAGTTGTATAAGATCTATAAAGCTACCTATGTTTCAATGCTTACTCTTGAAAAATCGCTGCTAGTAGATGAAATATGGGGCCCAAAAGTTGCGTAAAAACCTAGCTCAAGTTTTTGCACCTTCTCTCAAATTGATGGAAAATGGGCTTTTTAGTCTTCTCTTAATTGGGTAGTTATATCTAAAAACCATAAGAAAAATAATGTATGTCTTGGAGATTAAGTGACACTTAACTTGATGCTTATCAAGTCGATAAATGTTTGTACAGTACCAAAAATAACACTCCAATAATTGTAGTAATTCATCAACCTTCCAAACCAATACAATGCAATGTGTCAGTAAACATAAAGTTTAATGTTAAATAAATACTCTAATGATTGTTTGATTTCTCTAAATATTTGTAACATACTCAATAGATAACTATGAACAACTGAATTCTTTAACTTTCACATGATCCTTCTTAAATACCTATACCAGAAAATTACCACTCAATAAATGATCATTAGATCCACACTCGTCATGCCTCAGAAAAAGTAGGCATTCAATTGGTTCAAGTAATGTCATCGCAATAGCTTTTGTAAGCCGGTATTCAAATTTCAGAGAAATCCATCTTGTCACCAACATATGCTTTTGGCCATCTCACTAGAGTCCTCTACAAGGTACATATTCATTTCTATGGTTGTCATATTAAGCATTGAAAATAAACATTAAGCATGAATCAATAGCAATTAAATTGATCAAGCAAGGGATTCCCTTAGGGTGGAAAGTTGCATAGGCTTTAACTTAACATTTGAAAGATTGATGTTCTACACAAAGTGCATTAATTTTGGCAGGAAGTGCCTTGGAGGCACTTTTGCGTTGCAGAGCAGAATATATAGAGTAATTGCAAAATGTTTTGTGTCATGCATTGATAGGAATCTGTTCAATTCATTGTCATTTATTGTAAGTAAATGCAAGTATGGTCATATGGCCATCTTAGCAAAGAAAATCAAGCAAGAGAAATCGCAATTTGCAACGAAAGAAAAATTGAACTTGTTGAAACTACTTCCCTGAATTTTTAGTACAGGAATTAAAAAAATTATGAGAGATAGGAATGTTATTAAGCAGTATACAAAGATCGATCTACATAGTAAAATATTAAGCTCAGATTGAATAAATCAAAATTTGTATGCTCTTAGCGATCTCCTTACCCTATACAAAGATGGATAGCTCTAAAATAGTTTACAAGGATTAGGCCTAGAATTTCAAATTAGCCATTCCTGTCAATTGCAAATTGATTAATGGTTAGCCTTCTAAAACAATTTAGAACTAAATTTTAAATTAAAAAGCACCCTCAACTTAACCAACATTCGCAAGCTCTGTGGGGTCTGCATTCTGTGAAGTCTGCACTCTTCAGGAATCTTAAAATCCATACTAAAAAGTGCAAAATATTAAAAGTAGTTGATTCCCAAATAAATCAAAATGTTTGTGAGTCTCTCATATATATAAGCTTTTGTATCATATTGTTTTATTAATATAATTTGACAACTTTTCAATAAAAAATATATCAAAAAACTAAACAGTTTTCAGATTTTTTAAGTTGCAAATATATATGTCTACAATGCATTAAAAAACACTTGATTTTCACTGTAACATAGGTTCCAAAGCACCAAAAAACTATTCAGGGGATTTATGTCAAATATTATCCCTGGCTTGTAAAAAATGCATTACCCTGATTTATATTATACTTGGCTTGTAAAAAATGCATTACCCTAATTAGCTCTTTGGTGGGTCTCTCAAAGTTTTGTCCTTGTTAAGGAAAATATTCTCTGGTCCTATTCCCAAGGGATTGCTTGCATGCTTATATTTCAGAAACTAAACTCACATTCTTTGTTTGACTTTGAAATTTCTCATTAAAATTTTCAGATTGATAAAGAGAGATGGAAGAGAATATGGACATCTAAGCACAAAGAAACAAGTAGTACTTTGTGATGTGCATGTAGGATTTTAGTTCATTTCTATACCATTTTCCTCAATCAAATTAATTAACTCCACAACAACATTTTTGCTTTTACTATCCCATTTATTTGCCTCTATATCATATGCATTTTATTAGCTTGTTCAATTAAGAATGATAGCAAGCAGCATTCATAAAAATCAAGATCCATTTTGCGTTAAAAAAGGATTCATAACAATTAGGAGATTTAGCTAGAGACTAAAGATAACAGTGACTAGTTTGCATGTGATGGTTTAAATACACAAAGAAATCAGCACTTCTTTGATATAATGAATTGTATTTATCTTAATCGTAAAATTGAAGGCGTTGTACAACATGTGCCATATGTTTCTGTCTCAAGAGTTATCCCCATTTACTCTTATTATAACACCTTCAAGGTCTACTCCAAAACCAATTACATACACCTATAGCACAAAACAGATAAGTGACATATTTGCATAAACTTTAAAATATGGTACACGAACTGGATGGAATGAGAGATACCTCATCAAATCAAATAAATGTTACAAACGAATGTATGTTAGCTTCTGTCAAAACATTTCTATAGATGTATCATTGATGGCTTAAGATATTTTCACAGTTTTCAAGTGCATCAATTAATTCTTTGAAAGCCTATATACACTATATGGATAAAGATAAATCTAACTTACACCACAACATGCCTACAAGACAAATTCCTAAAGAGAAGTTTTACTACCCTATTCGTAAGGTCCTTGCTTCTTGGCAAATCCACATCTATAAGCTCCATTGTTTATTGGATCATATGTCCAATTATTAAGTTCGTCAATCTAGGAACACAGATAAGGCGGATATAGGACCAAACATTGATAGTTTACTATGTCATTAAATTCAGTGTTCAACATACGAATGATTTTAGAATTCTCATTGTTGACTATCATTTTAGCTTTTTAATCCCATAACACCTATACATTTGGGTAAGACTAATTTGTCAAACAACTGGCTAAAGACCGTGACTTGCTCAAGGAATAGGCCTCGTCAAGCTTCTGCTTCCCAAGATTTGTCTTGGTCTTGACACTAACTCCAATGGACACGAACTTGTAGGCCTCTGTTGTTTTTCACCAAGTAGAGACAGAGCTCTATCCAGCGTTTCAATTGAATACAGCGCTCAAATTGAAAAAGATATGACCTCAAATTCACCTAGAAAATCAAAACAAAATGGTATTTTTCAGTTTATGCTCAAATGCAAATTTGCTTTCTCTTCTAGATTTTACTTGCATGTTGTTATTAGAAAGGTCGAGTTTGGATGCGTTTGATAGTTTATGTGCATAGTCGGCGACATTAAAGAGAATATGTCTTGCACAAACTCGTTATAGACCAGCTTCATGCTGTTGTTCTTTGAAAGTACTTCCGCTTGTGCTGTTATAATAGTTGGATTCTTAGCCTCGTCTATGGTCTCTATTGTATAATTTTTAACTGTATTATCAAACATTTGGCAGAATGCTTCCAGTGTTATAATAGATTTGTACGCTTCTTTCTCCTACAATTCTCCTCACCTCCCGCTGCATCACACCCTGCTGTGGTGCCATTTCCTTTTGTATGAGGTGTATCCACCTTCGGTGAAGAGTACCCAGATGCACCCTTGCTTACAAGGGACAAGTGATAGAACAATAAATCATGACAAGGACTACTAGTCACGGTAGCATACCCTAATTAACCACCCTCTTCCTTGGTAGCTCCTTTGAGAATCCAAGCAGAGACTAATTCACAAGGAAAAGCTTGCAAGGCTTAATCAATGCAAAACGTGTTCCAGCAAATGCAATAGAGGTTTACTGGGAGCAAACTCTGATGGTTTAGTTGCTCTACGATATTTTCTCTTTGAAAAACATGAAGCATGTAATACAGAACATGTAATATGGTGATCAATGGCGAAGTGGGAGGGAAGGGCGAGGCCATATAAAACATGTAACTGGTGAAAGATTGTCAGGGATGTTGGGCGGTGATGGGGAGTTGTAATGATAGGTTATTTAAGCAGAGATGGTACACCATAAGGCTCATAACGCACACCAGAGCCAGATTGAGGACAGCAATTAGATTTAAATGGCCTATATATAATTATATAATAAAAATATAAATATAATATCGCACACCAAAAAGCCCATATCACACACCGAACTTAAATTCACGGCAGCCATTAAATTTATATGCCCTACACCCATTGCTAAATAGATATATAATTAAAATATATGATAATACAATAAATATATAAATATTAAATATTATAATATAGTTAAAATATTTTATATTTATATTATTAATAAATTATTATATAAAGTAACATATACTTTGCATTCGATGCATGTTCAAATGGAATTCATTCTCATTAAAAACACAAACACATCATACCGTGAAATGACATTAAAGTCTCTTTAGTGTCTCAATACATATATTGCAAATTGAAATATTTGATATAGGTGCAATTTATTTGAGTTAGATTAGAACTTAGTCTATTATTGTCAAATCAAAATAATTGCCTCAGAGGTACGTACAAATTGTCTCTTTATTTATCAGACAACTATTGGTCTGACACAGATATTTGCTAAGATCAATGATAGTCACAAATCCTCCGCTGGATTCCCCTGGCAACTCCAATGCAGCTTCAAGGGTATCTTCTATGGACTGCAATGATAAAATACCAATCCATTATTTGCCAAAAAACAGGTGCTGTCTGAGAATGTCTCAACAGCTCGAACAGCCCTCCAATCCAGAGCAAGTGAGAACTCACCATGGCTCCAAGAAGTTAAAGCAACACATGTAATTCAGAACTTGTACCTAGAAGAGGTTAATTTCACATCACACAAAAAAACAATCCACTTGCAAGAGCAGAGTCAAATTTATTTCACATACCAGGAGACACTCTGACCAGGTACTTCCACTTCTAAAATGTAGGCAAGTATAACAGACTTTTTCTGCACTAAATAAAAAATGGAATGCAACCCAAGTTTGTTGCCATTTCTTATATCTTCTAAGTGCCAGAGATAGCAGCAGAAGAAAACTTAGAATTGAGGTAGATTTAGTCTGTTGTATTGAATTATATCTCACAGTATGAATTCCCGTGCATTTTAAATCTACGCTACTGCCAAACACTATCTAGTCTAAGGCAAGGGTTTCACCTAAAATAAGCCATTGGAAACTACGTTCAGTGCTTTGTCCATAAAATATTAACTTCTGCAGTTGCTGAGATTAGAGATATACAAAATTATAATACAAATATGCAAATTCACAGCAGATGGAACAGAAGTTGTGATGGAAGAGAGCCGGCTGCCATGTAACAATGAAAAATAGTAAGGATTGAAAAATCATACCAATCACAAAAGCTACATTTCAACTCTGAGCCTTCGAATAAATACATCAGCCCTCTTTGTGTTACAGGCTCTCTGTAAACAAGGGATCAACAAAAGAAAACAGTTTACAAACCAAATAGCTTTTCTCATTATCAGCAAGACGCTCCTATGTGTGTGCATAATGTATAAACATGAAAGAGCTTAAAATGCAAACAATCTCAAGACTTGGGCCCTCGGTTTCATCCACTATGCCAGTAACGTACTGTTGAATATTCTCTGCTTTCACTCCCTTAACGTTTTATATCTCCCACACCTTATATTACCATAAATCTCTGTGAAAAATGCACACTGTAAGCACTGAGTTTCTGCTTTCTCTATCCTTCATATCTCCTCCACCTTGTTCTATGCTCAACAGTGCTACTTGTGCCTATTTCCTGATCACCATTGTCATCCATTTCCATTATTTGCCTTTCACCTGGCTTCAGAGTTTTGGCTTCTTGTATATCCTCACGGCGAGCTCAAGCAGCCTCTCGTCAAACTCGATGATCCTGCACCAAAATCCAAATTTGGATTGAAGATGCAAAATGAATGCCTGCTAAATCAAAAATCACACATTTTTCAAAATGCCTAAATGCATTTCTCCCCTATCAGTTCTAAAAGATACACAAACTTACATCACAGAAGGGGTTATTATCATCTGTTTCAAGTTTCAAGCATGTGTATTACATGACCCATTTTTGGCCTTTTCTGAGCATCTGGATCAACACAACAAAGAGCAACCAGTAAGCCTCATTTTAAAGCCCTTGATGACGGTTTCACTTCCATTTTTGAATCTATTACTTCATCAGACTGTTGGCTTCGCACCTAGACTTCAGCCAGTCCACCAAATTGACCCGACAATTTTCCAACATTTGAATAAATATTCAGAACAATTGTTACCTTTTTCAATGGATAACAAAACAAAATGCTTTGTGCTAACCTCGTTTGGAGGTCTGCTATAATCAACTGGATTTCTACCAGTAATTGTGTCCATGATAAGTTCCCCAAAACTGTAAACATCACTCATCTCATTAAGCATTCCAGTGCTGGCATACTCAGGTGTCACATATCTGCAAGAAAGATGCCAAGCAGGTAGAATATAGCAGCAATAGAGCTTTGGTTTTCTTAGATCTGGAGAACAGAAGATTGCAAATCTCCATGCAAGAAAAACTGACAGAGAGAAAAAACTAACCCAAAAGTTCCCATCGCACGGGTAGTGACATAGCTACTCTCAGGTCCCAAGAGTTTAGCCAGTCCAAAGTCTGACAAGGAATGGATATGAATGGCCATAACAATGGTCTCTTAAATTCAAATCTAGAGAAGATGCCTGATGAGAAAAAAAGTTCTCCAGGTGTTGTTGCTTGCCTTATGGGCTTAAAAGCATTGCCTGGCTCAAATTCAACATCTCAAAAGAACGCAGAACCGAGGCCATCTGCTTCAGAATCAAGGAATAGCTATGATATGATAGCTATGATATTTTTCTCAATTTAATTCTTCCAGGGAGACTACAAACAATCAGGATCATAGAGCTGTTGAAAATGCTACATATAGACATATCTTCTCATCTTCAAAGCAGAAAGACAGCAGTGCATTTGTTTTGTCAAAGAACCCAAAAACCCAATCAGGCTGTCTTCAGCAGAGTGGACTGAATGAATTCGATTCTATGCCAAGTATGAGAATTTTCAACAAAGCAAACTTAGTGTTGCAACATCGAGAAACACTAGATAAGATTGCAAAACCTTTTGAAGCTCCTATAGTTGTAATAAAGCCTGCAAAGCTGCTAAGCAACTTAAAGTCTGGTATATTTAGGGATGGTTTTTGTAGTGTGGTATATATAGGGATGGTTTTTGTAGTGTGGCATATTTAGAGATGGTTTTTGTATTCTGCTAGTTTCATTGACTATTTCAGTCTCATAGATGCTGATAAATTTATCTATCTTTACCTCACACGAACATTAGGAGACACAATGGAAGTTGATTAATCGATTGTTTTACCATGGGATTTATACAGCGTACCAAATAAAATCAATTGTACTTTACAACAAGATGCCAAGAAAGTACAAATAGGGATATACAGCTATCAAATATCTGTGAAGTATGAAAAAAGAAAGAGAGGACATTGGCGCCAAAATCTTCCTGGTTCCTTATGATGAGCAGGCAGTCCTGGGACTTGGCCAATTTTCTGGAATCCTATATTGCAATGACCATTTCAATGACCATTGGCAATAGACATTGTCGTTGGTCACAAATAGCTTCCAGGTTTTCAGTATTATGGTCTTGGTGGATTTCAGCCTTTCCTGGAAGTGATGGAGTTCCCCCAGGGAGCTAACATACTTACAATTTTTTCTTTCAATCTCTAGAATATTTTGGGTCATGAATACCTTGGGGCTTAGTCAATTAAATGGTTGTTAAACTTGGATGATAATGTCACAACCATTTTGCATTTGCAGGCCAACGACAAGTAACACTGTGTGCTAGCCAATATAACATTGCAATAAGCCTCTTCCTTATCCCACAATGATGCGGGATATCTCTTCTTTGTTTTCGTTTTCTGGCAGCACCCGTTCTAAAGCATTTGTGATGAATATGATGAATGCTCTGCCAGGTGTTGTATCAAAGATAGATAGCATGCCAATTTATATACTCTATCTTCTAGCTTCTGTAACTTTTACCTGATGTTTACATTGATTCGAGCGAATAAACATCTTTATAATCCGTATCAAGCCCTGAGCTAAAAAAATATGAATAGAAGTGGACAAGTCTTCTTGTAATGTTAGAACATTAGAAAATCTGAAACCTAAATTGAAAATATGAACATAAAGATCATGCAATATTCAAGGTCTACAGTAAAATCACTAACCATGCTCCACCCACTGATAAAAAGCATTAAAAATTTGCAGATTGCTTACATTGGGACCATTAATATTGGAAACCATCTTGTACAGTCTGAAAAAAAGCATTTTATTGAGAATTCTTACAAAAGGAATAGTAAGCTTTCTTCTTCTTTTCCTTTCTCCTCATCTTCTTCATCCAATAACAAATAAGCCCAACTCTGAGGTTTTAAAACTTGTTGATAATCGTAATAGTGAAATGTTATCATTAAAGAGGCAGATAAGACGATAAGTAGCCATTCTTTCTGAGTAAGAATCATCCTTGAATGTGGAACCAACCTATTCCGTTGCAAAAATCCTGCCTTGGTGGGGTGCATCCAAGGAGAGCAGATTAGAGAAGAATTGTGCCAGGGGATCGGTAGCATTCGTAGCTGCTCAATCTCATGTGAACTTTTTAGGAATGAGTTTTCCCTTACATGTAGCATAAAGGATGGAGGTCGAAGATGGTTACAGAGTTAGCATACCTATACTGTATTCAAGCTCCAAGTGTATGTCATAGCATTAAGCTTATCTACACTGCTATAGCAAAAGACTAGTCCATAGAGATATGTTATATGACCAGCCAAACCGCCCATGAAGTCCCTTGCGAAATAGTACGCGAAAAACGCAATTATCTAACAAACCCATTTTCAGCAACATAACACACAGTAAGCCAGCCTTGCCAATCCTAACTTTAACCCCTAATCAGAGTCCAGGCCCATTCCCAGGCAATACCCATAATAAAATCTAATAAAATCCTGATTCGTTGCATCAAATTTATCACATTATGAGCAATGTAGACAATTTTATGCCATAGCACATCTTCTATCTGCACTTTTAGGACACAAACAAGTGAACTTGAAGACAAAAAGAACAAAAACATGCCTGTAAGATCTCCTGTTATGAGCACTAAAGCAGGGTTGATCATGGCCAAAGCCGGAGGCACAAGCTGTCAGAATGAAACAGCTCCATCTGGATGGTGTACGCTCAAGTGGAGATCAGAAAGCTAAACCACCAAATCTTGGGCTTAGTGAAAACTATCTAAGCAGAGAAATACCTCATTCCCTAGTCAGTCTCTCTTCTTGAAATACCTTTTTATCTTTCAATTAATCAGCTCAGTGGTAACATCCCCTGCTCCTTGGCCAATAAATATTCAATTCAGTGGTTAGACATTTCCTCCAATCAGTTAAGTGGGACTCTTCCCTCATCATTTGGTAGTCTCTCTTCCCTTGTTTCCCTTTTTCCTAATGACAATAAATTCAATGAGAGCATTCTTTCCTCAGCCCTATAATTTTTTATACAATACTTCACTCTCTCCCTTTTAACCACCATGTGTGAATTTCAAAAAAATTATTTCCCAACTTAACAAACTTAGAAACCCTTTAAGATTTCAGTGAAGATATTGTTTTTTAGATTTAGCACTTCAAGATGCGATAAACTGCCCAAACTTGGAGGAATATTGTTGCTAAACAAATTGTCATTCAACACGAATATTATCAAAGTAAGAGACCACATTGATGGCATGGGTCCGATCAATACATTACCTGACACATCCAAGCTTTTGAGTTGCATTCAACTTGAAGTATTTGCTAAAAGTTACCCTTACAAATGATTGGTTGATACATTTAGCTCTATCAAAAAAAAACTTTTTCCATAGCCAAGAGGAAAGTTCTCCAACAACAATTTATCATGATACATTGTGGATCGATTGCTTTGGAGAAATTCCCTCTTGGCTAAGAAAAAACAATCATTTCTTGGTAGAGTTAAATGTATGAACCAATCAAATACTTCAAGTTGGATGCAATTGGAAAGCTTGGATGTGTTGGTGAATGCATTGATCAGACCCATGCCATCAATGTGGTCTTTTAGTTTAATAATATTGATATTGAACGACAATTTGTTTTGAAGTGCTAAATTTAAATAACATCTTATCAAATGGGTTGTAGTTTAAGGGTGAGTATGATAGTGTAAAAGGCGCTGCCTAACCATCCACCAAGGTACAAATCCCAGTAGATATAAAAAAGGGAGGAGGCTAGGATTGTGCACCTGATGAATTTGGCAGAATGGATACCCCTCCGTCCTTTGCATTAAGCCAAAGAAACATTATGTACATCTAATCCATCTAAACGGAGGGTTTCAATAAAAAAAATAACATCATCTTAACTGAAATCATGAAGGCTTTTGAGTTTGTTAAGTGTTTTAAAATAAGAGCTAAAAATATACAAAAGATTACAGAAGAAGAAATGCTCTGATTGAATCTATTGTTTTCAACAAAGAGAGCAAATGAGAGACTACCAAATGATGAAGGGAGAGTCCCACTTAACTCAAGGAAGACAGAGCATTGGAACTCGTGTTTTCTTGTTTCCGGCCTCCCACAGCCGCCTGACAAGCACAGCCGCAAATCAGGGCCTCACGGATGAATATAAAACCTCTCAAACATGGTCTTTGATCGATTCTGGCGGAGGGACGCTGCATCAAAGATCGCCCAGAAGCGGGTAGATCCATGTTTTGTAACGAGGGTTCCAACAACGAGAGTTGGAATCGGAAACTAAAAAGGATATTTTGATCCAGTCAAGGGAGGTAATACAAGCAATCAAGGTGGTTCTAGAAGAAGAGTACCCTATCTTATATAATGTGTTGTTGGAGTTTCTCACATGTTGGTCTTAAGATGCAATGATTACCATGTGACTTTTTAAGTTCATTTTCCTTTATCATGATTAAGTAGTAAATGTAAAATGTTAATATAAAGTTGTGATAGAGTGCACACTTCATGTTTACATTATATGCATATATATAAAGGCTTCATTTAATTATGTTTTACATATGTTTGTTAATATTTTTGAGGTGGATGTAGATCTTACTTTTTGTTATATGTTCATAAGTATTGCTTCATATTAAGTTTGGATCACATCCCATGTTCAATTAAAGATTGATCTATGGAAATATGGGGCAACTCCATGTTTCAATGTATGTTATTCTTACAATGATTATTTGTATGATATTATGCTTTCACATGATATAGTGCTCTATGGCTTTGATATGTATTCCATGTGGTTTAATATACATTATACTTGAGGTGTTTAAAGTGTCTGGTGTGTTTTCAATTGGTTTATGTATCATATGCTTAGTGTGTCTTCAACTAGCTAAATTATTTTATGTATTTCACACAATTGGTTTATGTATCATATGTTTAGTGTGTCTTCAACTAGCTAAATTATTTTATGTGTTTCACATGATTAACACTGCTTCAAATGCTTCTTTATGTTTCTAATGTGGATTTATATTTTTTATTTATCAAATATGTTTAATGTGCCTTAATAATACATGTTAGGTTTTTTCTATTCATGTTTTAAGTGATTAATTTGTGTCTTGTCATATATTTGACTTATTTTTTTATCATGTATGATGTGCCTCTAGTGTGTTTGATGTGCATATTATGTATTTGATTTGGTTTCACTATCTTATGTGCCTTTTAGGCTCGCAAAATTTTGTATCCATATCACATTTCTACTTTGATATTCATGCACACATACATCAAATTAGAGGAAAATTTAGACACCTAAAAGTGGAAGTAATTTATTAATCTTTAAATTGCATGCTTTTATGATATATGTGTACCTAAACACAAAATATATTTATGTGTGTGTGCACGTGTGTGCTTAGTTAGCATTATTTCTATTATTTTATATTTTTGTGTGCCTAGATTTATTAAAGGGTTAGGACAAGTTAACCTTAGATTAATTAGGGTTCTAGTTGTTAAATATAATGGGGGGAAACCCCTAAAGAATATATATTTGTTACAATATCAAATTTATACAAGAGATAGCCACCACTGTGTGAGAGCTCTTTTATTATAGTCAAATTTGCAGGTACAATCCAACCTTGGGGAAACAAGTGCTCCCAGATTTTTTATTTATCAACATTTCACTCTATATTTTTCAATTGTTTTGTGTTGTTATTTAGAATATAACAAGTGGTATCAGAGCTTAAGTTGGTTATTTTTCCTTTGCATCTGCTACCTTAATTCTAAGGTGAGTCTACCCAAGAAAAATATCAAATTTTGGGACAAAAATGAGACAAAGGACTTATTTAATGAGTTATTTAAGGAGGTTTGGAAAGAGATTCATTCATCAGGAAATCAACTAAATCAACCCTCTAATGAATAGGAGGACAAAACCATTTGAGGAAACTTGACTCAGATCCACTAGATCAGGAAGAGGAAGAGTAAGGAGATGAGGAAAAAGAAATAGGAATATTGCATCACCCTTCTTTAGCCTACAAGTGAAGATCCCATAATGTGATTTCAGAGTGTAAGATGGAAGCCCATACATGGTTGAGCAAGCTTAAGTTGCCTTTTGGGTAAAAAATATAAAGACTCGAGAGGACAAGTTGAATGTGTCTTTACAACATTTGGATGGTGTTTCCCACAATTGGGGAGAGAGATGGCTTTTTACAAATTTGTAGGGGGTCTTTTTAGAAATTTTTAAAGATCTAAATAAGAGAGTCAATTGTAACTATGATGACATGTATGAAATTTGGTTGATGCACCTATTTCATAAAGATATGTCTATGGAGGCTTATATAGAAAAAAATCAAGTTTTGGAGTCCAAGGCCAAGCTTTCTTCAACGTTGGTGCAAAATATCTATATTTCAAACCTATAGGCTAATATTCGAACTAAGGTAAGGACATTTGACCTCCACTATTTTGAAAGAACCATTATTATAGTTAAAATATTATAAAAACTTATTGATGCCTTAAAAAAATGGTAGGGCCTATTTTTTGTAGATCTTTTGCTTGGGATGAGAATCCAAATACCCTAGTCATAATTATACTCCTACATTCACTATTGTAAACCCATGTTATAGTTGTTTTAATCCATGGATTGAAGGTCATTTATATAATCCAAAAGTATTTTAATGGCAAAGGATGTGTTATTTTGAGCTAGGGTTAGAGTCAGAAAATGAGGAAGGCGTCGAGAACCCCACTTTAGGGTATGAATCTGAATATCTATCTCTTAATATATTAGAAATGGGGGAACCATTTATATCACTTTATGCAATGATAGGATTAAACTATTTGGATACATTCAAGTTTTCTCCCATGTCAAAAAATCTCTAGTTTTGGTCGTGGTTGATCCTATAAGTACACTTAATAGTTTGGATAAGAAACAAGTCCAAAGATTAGGCCTATATTTAGACACTTCTAAAATTTTCCCCATTCAAGTTCCTAGACACTGAAGTATTGAATGTATAGGAGTATTCCATAACGTGGGTCTATCAGGAGCATATTATGTCCTTAAAGATAAATTTTATGTGATTGATATTAGAGATGTGGATGTTGTTTAGGGGTTCAATTGTTATACTCACTTGGAACATACTACACCAACCATCATGAGATATTATTGACATTCAAGCAAGGGTAACATGAGTAGACTATCAAGTCTTTACCTGTTAGGGAAATCAAAATGATTGATTCCAGTTAAATGATTTTTTTTTTAAAAGTGGCATTTTGGATTTATGGCTCACATCTATAGTATGGATGTGAAATCCTCTACCACATATGAATGAGATCCAGGGATTCTAGAGTTGTTATGCAAATATAGGGTAGTTTTCTACGGTCTACCAAATAGGTTACCACCAAACATGGAATTGGAGCACATTATTGAGCTTGACCCTATAGAGGGGCCAATAATGGTACACCCTTATAAATACTATCAATGTCAAAAGTCATAAATAAATGAATTGATCATTCAAATTTTAGAGGTTGTCATCATCATCCCTAGTAAGAGCCCATATGTTTCTAGTGGTAATACCTAAGATTAATGATGGGTCATATGCACTACATTGATTATAGGACCTAGAACGAAATCATAATAAAAGATAAATTCCCATTGCCAAGTATTGATGATCTATTTGATGAGTTAAATGGGGCAATTTATTTCTCAAAAATAGATTTCAAATTTGGATACTATTAAATTCTAATTTGAATTCAATATTTGAATAAGATAACCTTTAGATCGCATAAGGGCCAATACCAATTTAGGTTCATGACTTTTGGTCTCAACAATGCTCTAGCCACCTTTCAAGCTTTGATAAACAAGGTATTTAACAAATTCTTGTGTAAGTTTTTTCTTGTATTTTTTTATGACATTATGATTTATAGTAATTCATTGTAATCCCATATTGAACATTTGGATTCTATGTTGGATATACTATCCAAGGAGATGTTGCATGCAAAGGCATCTAAGTGTGAATTCACAAAGACATATTTGGCATATCTTGGTCACGTAATTTCTGTTGATGATGTTCACACTGACTCTGCAAAGATCAAGGCCATATGTGATTAGTAAGTACCAAAGACTCTTAATAAACTTCATGGTTTCCTAGGTTTGGAAAGATTTTATAGAATATTTGTGAGGAACTTTTAAACAATAGCTCATCCCTAGACTGAACTCACTAGGAAATATTCCTTCAAGTGGTCCACAAAAGCACCCAAAAAAATTGAGGATCTCAAAAAATACCTAGTGTGTACTCCAATTTTAGCAACCCCTAATTTATCAAATTATTTTATCGTTGAATATGATGCCTTTGGATCTAGACTAGGTGCAATTTTGTCTCAAGATGACCACCCAATTGATTTAAAAAGTATGAAATTTAATTAATGTGAGGGAATAATGTCCACATATAGTAAGGATGTGCTTTCCATCCTACATGCAGTCATCAAATGGCATCAATTTCTATTAGGGACTAATTTCTTTGTTAAAACTAACTACCTCATCCTTAAGCTTTTATTAACTCATGATACATTAAAAAGGGAGAAATAAAAATGGATTGATCACCTTAAAGCTTATGAATTTGATATCCTTTACAAAAAATGAAAGGATAATGTGGTGGAAGTTGCATTATCCTGTTAAGAATAACTGCCACTATTTTAGGCTATGTCCATCAGCCAACTTACTCGGATACACGACCTTCTATAGGACTACTTAAGTCACCCTGCTCTAAATAAACTCATGCGATAAATTGAAGATGAGGGGAAATGGAGTGTTTAGTTAGTTCATAATGGCATAATTATCTAAAACCTCTTAAGCAATGTCTTGGTATACTTCATCTAAGAAATGAATATTTGGTGCTCGTTTTGCCATACTTCCAATCCAAGACAGTAGTGTAGTAGCCTGAGATATGTAATGTCAAACAATTAGTTGAGATCATTATTTGTTGCATCAATCATCTTCACTGATTTGCTAGTGATGACTATATCTTTGACATAAATAATAATAATAACAATCTCCCCCCTTGCTTTTTGAGGTAGAGATTGGGATCATATGGATTCCTCTGGAATCCATGTTTCATGAAATGCTCATCAATTTTTATATACCAGGCTATAGGAGCCTATTTGATACCATACATATATTTTATGAATATGCACACCTTCTACTCTTGCCCTAGTGTGAAATAACCTTATGGTTGAGTCATGTAGACCTATTCATGTAGATCTCCATTTAAGAAGGCACTTTTAACATCCATCTCATGAACATTCCATCTAAACTATGCAACCATTACAAAGATCATTCTAATTATCTTTATCTTAGATGTAGGATCAAAAGTCTCCTTGTAATCTATACCTTATTTCTGTACATATCCCTTTGCTACGAGTCTTGCCTTGTGCTTGTCTATACTACCATCTATTGTGGCATAGAATTTCACCCTTGTGGGAGAGTTATTGAGGCTCCCCCACTCCCAACCACAACATTGAAACAACCTCAGGCTATGGGTCTCTTGTTGTGAGGTTGAACCTCTGGAGAAGGCTGGCTTCCTCTTGGTAGATCACCTAGACTAATGTTTATGCTTAGAAAAAGATTAAAAGGGGGAATAGGGTTACTAAGAAAGCTAAAAAGGTGATGCACCAAATTTGAATGAGAACTCACATAAGCATGAAAAATACACTAATGAAGCTTAAGACAATGCTAGCTCACACAATCTCACAATCTAGCTAATATGCATAAGTGTTTCATGAACTAGGTTCACCAAGCAATTTAAGGAAGCAAAGAGGAATTCTAAGACTCACACTACACATCCATTAATGGTAGAAAGAACACAAGTTTAGACCTACAACTAACTTGAAAAACACCTCAAAATAGGCAAGAAAGGACAATGGACATGGAATATTCTCCTTCACAATGCCATCATGCATAAGCTTACTAAACATAATTCAAAGGTAAGAGATAGGTAAAGAAAGTCTTTATTACTTTTAAGAGGTATTTTCATACAAATTTTGATAGGGTCTAGCCTTATCAAATGAGAGTCTCTGCTCTTCTTTCCAAAAATCAAAGAATCTACCTAAAATTAGAGAGAAAGAGATACTTATAATGGGGGAGAAATGGGAGATATAGGAGAAAGGGGGAGAGAGAGGAGAAACATTCGATCAACATCAATAAATGAGTTGCCACCATAATTTAATGAACTCTCAACCACCTTTTGATCAAATTAGGACTAGTCCTCCATCAACAAATTAGCCTTTATTTGTCCCAATAGCCTTTAAACCCTCTCATTAGCTGAAAAATATACTAGAAGATAAGAATCTATTTTGAAGATGATGAGTCATGGTCTTACCAAAAAAGGAAAATCTTTAAAAGCTATCACTCTCCAATCCCCAAATCTTTCATTTTAAACTTCTACGCCATCTTCTACTTGACTTCATTATAAAGATAAAATCCTCATATATATGGACCTGACAAAGTCATGACTATGTCTATTTTAGGCAGTTGTGGGTACCTATTTTGTTGAGGGTATGACTATATTTGAAGATGATAATTTTTTCATAATCACAAACCTACCCCTATTTCAACCTCGAACATAGGTTTACTATAGGTGAAAACTAATCCCATTTATTGGTTTTCCTATAGTCATCATATCAATGAAAAGCCCATCAAGTTGCTTGACTCCATTCTTAATCTTTATTAGGTCTCGATAGACCTAATATGTTCCTGAACATTATATAAGCCAAGAACTCATTACACACGTGGACTTCCTTTAAAGAAAAATGAACATAGTCATGAAATGATGTTGCAACCTTAGAAAAGAAGTCTTGTGGGCTCTATATTTTCAAACCATAGGTCCAAATTGAGCTTTAATGGTGCTCCTTAGACTTGAAATATTTTTTTAGTTCAACTTGGATTGCATTTGGATCTTGGCTCTATGCATTTTCGTATTTGGGTTCACAAAACCCCTTGATCTAACATGTCTACCTATGTGGCATCCCTGCCATGCTTTTTATGATATTTAAAAATATGATCGTCATGAATTTGAACATGTGTCACTGTCTTATGCCTCTTGGAGCATGATTAAACTTACTTTATCGATCTTTGATTTGGGCTTCCCAAATTATGACACTTGGCAAACCCATGTTTAATCTATGGATATTTGTTGGTTGAATATTTTGTTTTCAACTAATTGAAGCAAAATGGCTATATCAACCATAGTGTAATGAGATAAATCTCTCCTCTTAGTAAGGGGAGGTTCCCTACAAACTATCACAAACTACTTTAAAATAAATACTAATTCAGGGGTGAGACCATGTCATCCATTTCTCTTTTTTCAAAAATGATGTTTACAAAATAAAAGAACACTTTCTTGATACTAACTAAAAAACTAAGAAACCCACGAGAACACAAAGTTTATCATTGATTCTTTTGCTAATTTATAACTTAGAACATAGTAGAATGAGGTGCAACCCAAAGTCTTCACCGAAAACTACAACAAAATAAATGATCACAAAAGATAATAGTAGTTCAAATCCTTTCCAATATCTTTTACTTTAAAACACTAAATCACAAACTAAAGATAATTGTTGTAGCATAAAGTCTCCACAATTAACTTCAGAGCATCTCCCAGATTATTGTCACTCACACTACTATTTAATCAAATAGATAAGATTGTATTAGGAAAAAGACATAAAAACAATTTCTAATACAACACAAGTTATTTCAACACAAAGTTTGAAATATCCCTTGCTTTCCTATTTAATTGATAAAATTTGATTTATAATTTTAACTCAAAGTCTCAAAATGCTCTTCAATTTGGCAGAGTTTCACTTCAATAACTAAAATATCCATTTACAAAAGAGGCCCTCTTTATTTATAGGGAGAGGCCTTGAGAAAATTTAGAAAAAACCTAACTACTTTGACCTATTCAAAAATAGGAGTCCTTATTGATTTGGGACTTCCTTTTTTTACATGTAATTACATATGAAAAAATTACATATAAAAATGTCGAAAGTTGTTTCAAAAGTACATTTGAAAAATAGAAAATAAACTAAGGGAAAAAATATTGCTTTAATTCATATCACCATATTTCTTCAGGTGTCCATCATACATAGTGAAAGATACTTAAATCTTGATACTATCTGGACTAACAGTGTTCCTAAAAATCATCTTGGCTCTAACTATGGTATCTATTACTATGGTGACTGATTTTGCATGACTAGTTAACTTGGTTTTCAAGTTATCTAGAGTCAATTGATTGTCCATAATATTGTCCACATAGACTATAGAAAATGTTTTATCTTCAAATTCTTTTTGGAACATATCTTCAAATTCTTGAATCATTTTTTCTACTATGAGAAATTGGTTATCTTGTGACGTAAGCTTGCAAGGTATCTCCTCCAATTTATGCAAAAGACTGACATCACTTTTTTCACTGAGTTCCCTTACAAATTCAAGGTCATTAATCAAATATTTAAGCACATGACTGCTATATGTCAATGCCTCTTTAGTTTCAATATAATAATCCCTATTAGGAATGACACCAATTGATATTAGAGTGCTTATCTTTAGTTTTATCATATCCACCCATTTATCATGATTATTTTTTATGCTTTAAATATCTTGAGAAACAACATCAATGAGATCATCAAGTTCTACTCTTATTTTCTTCATTTCATCTGTCTTCTCAGATATCTCTATAAGTAGGGAAATTCCTTGTGCACGCATCCTGTCCAAGTACTCTTCAAGTGCTTTTCCTTTGAGATGAGTCTTTTCTGCTTTTAGAATGATGGGGTCTTCTACAAAAATGGCCTTAAGAGTTACTGCTTCTAAACTCAAAGTAATTTTCCTTACCACTGCAGTCAACTGTTCCACCATTGCTTTGTAGTGATCTTTCATTTTTTTCTCCCTATTAAATTTTTGAATCAGGATGTCCATGGCTAACTGCATATCATTCTTAGCACTTTCATGATTTATCTTGCCTAACTCAACTCTAGAGATAGAGTAATAATTTATATCAAATTTTTCCATGGTTGCATCCTATGGAGGTCTTGCAATCTCTAGAAATTTGTGTCCCTTGTCCCCAAGTATTTTTGAAAGAATCTTTGGCTTCTTCGGGGTCTTGGCTTTTACAAGCAACAACTTATTAAAATCAAAGTCATCTGGGGAGATGGCTTGTTCCTTTGTTTTTGGTGTATAAGCTGACAACCATGGTGGAAGCACAAAAGTACTCATATTAGGGTCTGTCCCCATTATTGGCATCATCTAAGCTACACTTGCACTGGTAGTGGAAATAATAGATGGAGTGTTAATAAAAATGGCACCCTTTACAAAGTGATCAAAATAGAAGTATTTCCAATATCAAAATATGAGGAGGACAAATTAGGAATAGACCCTGAGGAATGGAGAACATCTTCAAAAGTGTTTTGAGGGTTGTCAAAAATTATTTTGGAAGGAGACGGAGATTCAGAAGAGGGAATATTAATATGAGAGATAGACAAACGAGCTGTAACAGGTGTGTCGGCCAAGGGAGAAAAAACTCTCATTTCTTGTTGTACATTCTCTTGTGGGGACAAATTTTCCTCCTCTTGTTGATTTGTAGGCCTGTCTTCAATCTCCATCTCTTATGTGGCTGGTTCTTCAGTGCTCTATTTCTCAACTTCTATATCCTCTACTTCAGACTCTTTCTCCACAAATTTTGTCTTTTTTGTCACAAATATGATCTTAGACTTATGTGGCTTGGAAGAAGAAGGAACATCAATTTTGTTCTTCATCTTATTCTTCGCCTTTCTTTTTGTTTCTTCTTGAATCTCAGTTTTTGACCCTGTGAGGAATTCTTTCAAAGCAATTCCCTTATTTGCTAGCCAATTTTTGGTGTTTACCAATATAGGTTCAAATCGTTTCCTCAAAGAGGTCAGCTCTTTTTGGGACAATTGGATTGGAGGGAGAGGGGCATTAGAAACTTGTTCAATATTATATCTATCATTAATCAACTCTCCATGTGATGTCCCTTACTTAGGGGCTCCTTTTTTCCGTCAAAGGCTCTGATACCACTGTGATATCCCCTTCAAACAGGGAATATAGAAATACAACATTTCTGAACAAGGATACACTTTTTGCCAAAATAATTTCAAATATGAATAAATAAATCACAATATAATCTCTCAATAGCCAATCAAAGATATTATCTCTTGTTCTTCTAGATGATTACACAATTGAGTCTCTGTCATACAAATAAAATAACGTGAAATATTCTGTCTTGAAACCCTGGGCTTTTGCAAATCTGAAAATTGACCCTGAATCTAGAAATTTTGTCTCGGCCTACTGTGTCGAACACACAGTCGTCGGCGTCGGTCGATATGCTGCCGACGTCGGTCACTGTAGGTCCTTCTCTGTCGACGTCGGTCTTCAGTCGGTCGATGTCGGTCACTGGGGATCTCTGTCTGTCGAGGTCGGTGTCTGCGTGGATTTGTACGGACTTCGTACGGCCGCCAATTAAGCACAACCTGCCTGAAATACTGTGATAACTTTTGTGTGAAGTTATCTCTCAAATCTGTACCTCTGTGATAACTTCTGTATGAAGCTATCTCTCAATTTGGCAATAAATCAACTGATATTTCACAGCCTCTAAATCGCACACAATGAAGAGTTGACGTTCTCCACTGCAATGGAATCCTGGAACCCTTGGCTCAGTCTTCACAAAAGAATTCTTCAAAATCAATAATCAAATAATCAATGGCTAATACAAACTCTCTCCCATGAGAACCCCTTATACCCTCCAAAGGTGTGCTTGCTAAAATTAGATATCCTCAAATTAGAACTTGGGGTTCTTAAATTAGAATTCCTCAAATTAGAACTTGGGCTTCTTAAATTAGAATTAGGATCTTAAAATTAGACCAATTCTTAAATTAGAATTAGGGTCTTAAAATTAGACCAAATAATTAATAATTAATTAATATCTAATTTAAAATTAGACCAAATAATTAATATTTGATTAAATCAATCAAATATTAATATCTCCCTCAATATATGTCTGATCCTCAAACCGACTGAAGCTAGTGAATCAGGGAGTGATTCTACACATCACCATACTAAAATAAGGGCGCTCCGCTGCATGTCAAATATCCCTAAAAAATAAGAGCTCATGCAAATGTGTCCAAAAGAACCTGAATGAAAGCCAACTGTAGGAATTCTGCTAATCGAAGCCAAGCCAAGCTCCATCATGACCCTCTATCCATCCTATCAGCCTACGAAGGTCGCATAATAGGCTAATCATCAAGTCTGTCAATGTCCACAAAAAAGGGGACATGACAATCCGCCCCTCCAAAAATTGCTTGTCCCCAAGCAATCTCAGAACAATGAACAACTCGATCCACCTGGATCCCATATGTAGTTATGCTCTGCACTACTGTAAATCAATGCAAGTACCTGCAATATCATCAGAAGTAGAACAAAGAGGAACTCATAATCAAACTAGAGAATGCAACTCAACCAAACTCTAAAAGCACAACTGCCATAGTCAAGCACGCATGAGAAACAAAATCTCAAAGTATGATAACCCAAATAGAATGGACAACTCCAACTGCCAATTCCATCTACAAAAGATGGTGCCAATCCATCCCATAATTGATCCCTTTGTAAAGGTGGCACAACCAACTGTACCACACTGTCATTTGTGTGAGAAGAATTAATCTGGCGACTCGACTCCACTGGTATCTCAAACTCATCAGAACTAGGTAATCCCAAATCCTGAACTGGTATGTCAGCCTCAACAGCATGTTCCTCAGCTACAACTATAGGAACGTACTCATGATCAACAATCAATGTACTAACCTCTGAGTCTGGGGCTGGTGAAGACCACAAATGCTCTAACTCCATGGTCATCTCAGCCAAATGAAATTGTGACTCCTCATAAGCTAACTACATACTCTCAAGAATCTTAGAAGTCACCTCAAGCTGCTGAGTAAGCTCACTCACCTTATCTTCCTTGACCAATAATGCATCATACGCTGTGATGCCCCACTCCATAAGATAATCTCTGTTGGCTACCAACTGCATATAATCCTGTCTCAGAATCTGGATAGCCTCCCATAAAGAGTGGATCTCTGTCAAGGATAAATAACTGCCTCCCTGATCGATGCTAGTAGGAGAACCCCATCCATAAACTGCTAACAACTGATGATCATCATCGAAATGCTTGCAAGCGGTAGCAATGTCTCGCTCACTAACTCTCAGCTGACTAGACACATGATGGCGCTGGCTAGATTGTCTCCTACAATCCTCCACTGATGCATGGCCCAAAAGAGTAGACTCAAAATCACTGACCTCTGTAATACTACCATCCATACTCTATGAATCAACTCCATAGCTCATATCAACATCCAGAGTATCAACAATTGTAGCATCACTGTCTAACTCCTCCATACCGAAAGAAACTACCGAGGAAACTGAATCCTCAAAACTGTCCACTACATCCTCCTGAGTGTCATCTACAATAATCAGATCCTGGGACTCTTCTACAATCACTGCCATAGCTGAGAGATCATCACCCCTCAGTGCACTAACATCTGAGCACACCTCTACACTCTGAGTGCAAGCATCAAACTCATCCTCATCTTCACTATCTCCTATCTCATAATAATCATAGTAATCATGGGACATGCTGCTCTCTTGTCTAAGTGATTTGTAGTGCTCTCTCCTCAGCTTAACAAAGCGATCAAAAGACAACCTCCCCTAAGCTTGCGGAGTTAATAACTCCCACTCATCCTTCGTTGTCATATACCGTGTGGATTTGTCTTTGGATGTAGGATATGAAAGAGATTCATTTAACCTCTTCAAACTTAGTTTCAACTTCTTCATCTCATAGTCCCACTATCTCTGAGTACTTGAAGACATCATGGATACTTCATTGATTCAGTCTACCCAAACTACCCAACAGGATGGCAAGACATTGGCTCTGATGTGCCCAACAGGATGGCAGGAATTTGGCTCTGATACCACTGTGATGTCCCTTACTTAGGGGCTCCTTTTTTCCGTCAAAGGCTCTGATACCACTGTGATATCCCCTTCAAACAGGGAATATAGAAATACAACAGTTCTGAACAAGGATACACTTTTTGCCAAAATAATTTCAAATATGATAAATAAATCACAATATAATCTCTCAATAGCCAATCAAAGATCTTATCACTTGTTCTTCTAGACGATTACACAATTGAGTCTCTGTCATACAAATAAAATAATGTGAAATATTTTGTCTTGAAACCCTGGGCTTTTGCAAATCTGGAAATTGACCCTGAATCTGGAAATTCTGTCTCAGCTTGCTGTGTCGAACACACAGTCGTCGGCATCGGTCGATATGCTGCCGATGTCGGTCACTGTAGGTCCTTCTCTGCCGACATCGATCTTCAGTCGGCCAATGTCGGTCACTAGGGATCTCTGTCTGCCGAGGTCGGTGTCTGCGTGGATTTGTACGGACCTGTACGGACTTCGTATGACCGCCAATTAAGCACAACCTGCCTAAAATACTGTGATAACTTCTGTGTGAAGTTATCTCTCAAATCGGTACCTCTGTGATAACTTTTGTATGAAGCTATCTCTCAATTTGGCAATAAATCAGCTGATATTTCACAGCCTCTAAATCGCACACAATGAAGAGTTGACGTTCTCCACTGCAATGGAATCCTGGAACCCTTGGCTCAGTCTTCACAGAAGAATTCTTCAAAATCAATAATCAAATAATCAATGGCTAATACAAACTCTCTCCCATGAGAACCCCTTATACCCTCCAAAGGTGTGCTTGCTAAAATTAGATTTCCTCAAATTAGAACTTGGGGTTCTTAAATTAGAATTCCTCAAATTAGAACTTGGGCTTCTTAAATTAGAATTAGGATCTTAAAATTAGACCAATTCTTAAATTAGAATTAGGGTCTTAAAATTAGACCAAATAATTAATATTTGATTAAATCAATCAAATATTAATATCTCCCTCAATATATGTCCGATCCTCAAACCGACTGAAGCTAGTGAATCAAGGACTGATTCTGCACATCACCATACTAAAATAAGGGCGCTCCATTGCATGTCAAATATCCCTAAAAAATAGGAGCTCATGCAAATGTGTCCAAAAGAACCCGAATGAAAGCCAACTGTAGGAATTCTGCTAATCGAAGCCAAGCCAAGCTCCATCATGACCCTCTATCCATCCTATCAGCCTACGAAGGTCGCATAATAGGCTAATCATCAAGTCTGTCAATGTCCACAAAAAAGGGGACAGACACTCCATCATCTACTAGATTCTCAAGAATATCAGTAAGTCCTAGATATTTAATCTACTCAAAAGATAACCTGCTGTAGTCTAATCTCTTGACATCTATTCTCAAATCTACCCAAACATCTTCAACCATAGGTTCATGGAATTAGGTTTTCCTCTTGATTATGTCTTTCATGCCCCTGCAGTCAAAATTTAGTCTTCTCTTGAATTGCTTCATGGTTACAAGCTGCATCTCCTTTTTCATGACCCTAGCCTTTGCAGTAGTTAATACTAAATACCTACTAATTTCAACTAAGAACCTGAAACCAAGCTTCTTGAACTCCATCTATTTATTATACACGATGATCATTTATCTGCATAACTCCATTTAGACCAGTTTGTCTGAGGGAAATCTTGGAAGCATATAAGGATGACCTTGGAAAAAGCCAACCCTCAAGTATGAGAAAGAAGGAAATTATAAGAACATGCATCCAAAATTATTTACCACTAACCAAGACTCATTTGACACTTATTTGTTCTAGTTGAGGATAAAAAAGAGATAAGAATACTGTAAATAAGGCATCATTTACTCTCCTGAAAAGATGAATAAAACCCTTAATGTTAATTGAGAATAGTATTGATATACAGGGATTACCCTCCTATCTCCTTCTAATGTTAGCCCTGGGAAGATTCTCATAGAAGCTGCAATGTACACCAAATAAGAAGTCATGTAGAACTTGAAGGTAGTGGATACTTTCATCCATTGTTCATGCAAATCATTGTTGATTTGTTCTCCCCAGAAGCTGGTTTATTTGCCTTGGAGTATTACCTTGATGAAAGGATACATCCATTCATGAAACTGTGAGGAAGATGACAATGCTCTTATCCTACTGAGAAGAGTTATCAGAAAACCAACTTCTTATATAAAGTCAATTCTGTGAAAACTTCATGGCCACCTTGACAAATTAGACCTTGACATCTTGAGCCTTTATTATTGATTATCTACTTTGCCTTTTTAAGATTTTTGTCATACTCTTTTTGTGCTTCAACAAAATAAAGTTTTATCACTTCTGTAATAGGAGGGCACATAAACACCTTATCAATGAATTCGAGAACTAGTCTGATTATCACATTGCCACTAGCGTCCATCATAGCCTTAGTATCTCTGTTGTTAAATTGAGCACATTGAAGGACAAATACTATGTTGTGGGCTACCACTAGGAAAGAAGATACCAAATGAATGTTACTATCAATTATCTTATTCATTTTAGAGCTAGGATTGCTTGACTTGCTTCTCTCTACAAACTTAGCCATGTCCACATGGCCAATCTCTGTATCTCAAATGTTATCAACATTAGAAGTAACTGAGGTGATTGGAAAAGCACCTTGATATTTGTACTTCATCACTTTTGACTTCTTTGGAGATAACTCAGTCATCTAAATGAGCTATCACTAGAAGGATGTTGATGAAGAAAGAAGATCCATAAAAGAAACTGCAATAAAAAGTCATGATCATGTAATTAGGGAAAATAATGGCAATCTGGAAAAATTGCATGTCGATGATCATGACTATGAACACGCGCTTGAAAGGGCTAAAGTGCAAGTAGGCCAAAAAATCAAGGTAAAGTGGGCTCAGAAAAACAAAATAAAAAATATCCTAGAGTTAAGAAAATCTAAGAGAATGTTTGCATGGGTGACAAAATTTACCGCCCTTGCATGTGAAAGATATTGTTATATATGCATCGGCGGTAAAATTCACTGTTCATGCATGTAATGAAGAAATTAAGGTGTTATGTAGAGGCGGCTAAATTTTTTGATATTTTAGATTAGTATGGTTTTCTATTGATGTTCAAGTGGTGGAATTTGACACTACTGCAGGTAATGAGAGCAATCGCAAGTTTTGATGTTCGAGCGGAAAATTTTGTTGAAAATGTATAGGGTAGGATTTGGAGGTTTTTCATGTAAGGGTGGTGGATTTTGTTGCCCATACACTTTCACTTGAAAACATGTAAAATACTTAAGTGACAAAAAATGCCAACTTTGCATTTGACTTATTCACAATAGGAAGTGTAAGGGTGGTGGATAAAGCCATCATCACAATGTCTTGGGAAGAATTGGTTTTCAACCAACATGTTTGGGGGTAGAGCCTAGTCAGGTCAAACCACTGATGACACTCATCAAAAACCTAGGGCATGAATGAAGGTTCACAGATTTCATCAGTTTGACCCACTAAAGAAAAAAATTAGGACAAATGCATGAAAGAACAAGGGTTTGACAAAGCAAAAATGAAAATATTAATCTGAAATAGATATCACTCAAAAAATGGAACCCTAAAAGTTAAAAACAACTTACCCAATGAGTTCAAAACCCTAAGCTTGGCAGCGACGAATTTGAAATCTTCCTTCGTCACCATGATCGAGCAATCGTTAAAAGGGGTTGAGGAAACTTTGAGGAAATTTGAAAAAAGAATTGACAAGAAAAATCAAATGAAAAAATGCATTTAAAAGCTTTGGAAACAAGCTTTAATACTCGGCATGAGTGGCCATTAATGTCACTCAAAGTTCAAGATCTCAAAGATCTTACTCATGCAGTAATTTTGGCTGACCTGACACGTGTCGACAACATTGCAATGGTGGAAAAAAGTGCCACCTGAGCATGTTGAAAATAAAAACCATGTGTGAGTAGTGAAAAGTGCCAATTGAACATGAAGAAAATAAAAAACCATATAAAAGTGACAAAAAGTGCTGACCTTGCATAAGCAAAACCAAAATTTACTAACACCCTCAAAATGATCAAAATTGACATTTTGATCAGTTTATGACTACAACAGATTACATGACTTTTGAGAAATTGTGGCAAGAAAATGTCATAAACTTACCTAGGATGTTAGATAACTTCTTTTGAGATCAAGAGAATCTTATCTTGATCAATGAACTTAGAGTGTAGAATATGAAACAAACAAGTTTCATAGGGGTTGTCCACAAAAAGAGCATAGTTAATTTTGGGAACAACAACTGGCTCTACCTGAGGAACTTCCATCGATTGAACTTTGAAATGATCCAAGGGAGAAGAATCTAGTCTCTAAATGTCTTCATCCATGCCATTGGGCTATGGAGTCAAGCTACCAAAAAGAAAAAGACATAAAAGACTAAACAAAAACTCAAAAATAAAAACATAAAACCTATACAAATGAACTTATCTAATACTTCAAGGATTGAAGTGTTTCAGATGTTGTCCATTGTGAGGATGTATGAATGGTGTTCCATTATAATATTCCAACAAGAAGCTATTTATACCATAGAATTGATGAATGGTGAATGGACCTCTCCACAAGGAATCAAACTTTCCATGCATTCCTTTTGGTTCTCTCCTTTTGTCCCACAACAAGACTTGATCTCCAATCTAAAACTCATAAGTTCTTGCTTTTTTTTCAAAGAGTTTATTTACCTGACTTTGATGTTCAGCGATACGGTCCACTACCATAATTCATTTCTCCTCTAGTTTAATTAGGTGCATGATCCTTTTATAAATAGAACTTTCAAAAGTCCTATCTTCCACTGCCTTTGCCAACTTCAGTGCTGGCAATTCCAAGGTAATTGGTATCTCTGCATTTAGATCATACAGAAGCTGAAATGGTGACATACCTATTTCCCTTTTAGGGGTAATCTTGTCTGCTCATAAAACATCAAACAATGCTTTATGCCATGTTTTTTGATTCTCATCCACTAGTTTCCTAATAATAGTAACCAGATTCTTATCACTTGATTCCACTTGACCATTTCCTTATGGATAATAGTTTAAGGAGTGGGAAAGAATGATCTCATACTTGTAAAAAAATTCAGTAATCTCATGGAAAGAAAAAAAAGTAGTATTGTCTGCTACAATCTTGTTTGGAACTCCAAACTGAGAAATAATAATTTCTTAAAGAAATTGCATACCACTTCCAAAGTAACATGTTTAACTAGGATGGTCTCCACCGACTTGGTAAAATAGTCTGTCACAGTGAGAATATAGTCATGTCCCACACTTGATGGTGGGTTCACAGTGCTAATGAAGTCGATTCCCCATTATTGAAAAGGTTCTTCAATCACCACCGGCTTGAGAGGTAATACGACCAACTTAAATTTTCCAATGAACTGTTGACACAACTCACACCTATGTACCCAATTGTACACATCTTGAAATAGTGTAGGCCAATAGTATCTGGCTTGTAGAATCTTGTGAGCCATCATAGGGGTAGAAAAATGTCCTCCATAGGCCAAATTGTGAAAAGACTCCAGAAGTCTAATTTGTTGCACTTTATCCATGCAATGAAGAAATACTCCATTAAGGCTTCTTTTGTACAAATCATTGTCCCAGAGGATGTAGTTAGCAGCCTTCAACTTTACAGTTCTTTTTTCCTTATAAGATAGATGGGTAGGACACTAACCATAGGTAAAAAATGAGTGATATTTGAATACCACTCATTAGTAGTAGTGACAAAAAGGACTATTGGCATGTCTTCAACTTTTGTTTCTCCATCCCCTGTCTCTTTTGGTACATTATCATCAATCAATTGATATAAGCCTCTTCCACGCATAAGCTTAGTATGTTTTATATCAATATCAAACTCTTGGATCTTAGCTACCCAATTACCCCTTTTGGTACTGAACTCCTATTGAGTTAGAATAGACTTTACTGTTGTGTCAGGCACCAAAACAATAGTATGTGAATTCAGGATATAAAATCTAAAATGCTTTACCACCTTAACTACATAATAATCATGCTTCTCTATGTTTGAATATTTTAATTCTTGAGCTTTGAGAGGACAACTCATAAATGATATTGGATATTCCACACCTTCTTCATTCTGTTAAAACAAAATGGATGAAAGTGTATGTTCAAAAGCGTAGCTATATACACTATGAAATCTTTGGTATAGTCTAGACAAATAAGGACTAGAACATGAGCAATAGCCTTCTTGATATTTTTAAATGTGACTTTGCCTTCTGTAGTCCAATGGAAAGTTGCCTTACTCTTCATCATGTTGACGATGTGATGGGTTTTCTCTACAAATTTAGGAATGAACCTTTACAAAAAATTCACCTTTTCAAAGAAAGAATGAATTGCAGTCTTACTATTAGGTAGAGTAAGACTTTGAATAGATTTGACTCTTTCTGAGTCAATTTTAGTGCCTTCTTAGAATACAATGTGACTAAGAAGTTTGCCTTTTATAACCCTAAAAATTGACTTCTTAGGATTGAGAGAAATACCATTTTGCCGACAACATTCCAGCACTTGTCATAAATGGTGCGCATGATCATGACGGTGTTTGGAGAAAATAGTCAAGTCATCAAGATATACCACAATAAACTTTCTTATCTCATCTCTGAAGACAAGGTCCATTACTCTTTGGAATGTGGTGCTAGTATTAATTAGACCAAAAAGACATTCTGTGATATGCAAATGTGCCCTACGGTGTAGTGAAAGCAGTTTTATACTAATCTACTTTATTAAATTCCACTTGATTATACCCTAAGAAACCATCTAGCATAGACAACATTTTTGAGCCAGTTACTATTTGCAATACTTGGTCCATGATGGGTAGGGGGTAGTTATCTTTTAGAGAAGATTGGTTGAGATTCCTGAAATCAACACAAATATGGATTTCTCCATTCTTCTTCCTTACATGAACTATGTTCGTGATCCAGGTGGAGTGATGAATTGGAAAAATTAATTCTTGCATTCAACATCTTCTAAATCTCAGAAAGGATAATACTTGATGTTTTGGGGTTATATTGCCTTTATTTCTGCTTGTGAGGCAATGACCCAAATTTAAGGGGAATTTCATGTTGAATTTCCTTAGGCCTGAAGGACTTCAGATTATCATAAGAATATTTCAAAACATCAATGTAATGATAAAGGAGAGTAATGAATTTGAACTTTTCATTGGCAGTATAACATTTCTCAATGTTGACCATTTTGGGATCTGCGTCCAAAATCAAATTTACTTGCTCAAATTCCATAGAGAAACTTGAATCCATTTGTTGTTGTTGCTTGATATATCTATCATGCTTATCAAATAGCTTTTCAAGTGAAACAAAACCTTTTGGAATTTTATTCCCTTTTAGTTGAAGAAACTCTTCACTAATTTGTGAATCTATTTCAAAAACTGATTCCCATGGTGGAGATTCACTACCTTCAAAATAGAGCTCATCAAATCTATCCATATTTTTCATAAAAATAATGATTTGATTATCACCATTGAACACCTGCCATTGATCAACATTATTAAGTACACTTGGTTGAAAGACTAGCTCAATAATGTACTTGTTTTTTTTTTAAATCTTTATGAGGAACCATGAGAGTGGCAGAGATAGTTAATGAATGTACATGATCATTAAACTCTCTTAGCACCATAGAAATATTAAAAGCATCAAAACTTTCAATGTAATCCTATACATGATTGTGATAATGTCACAATCTTTCATTTTTAGTTTGATACAAATTTCTCACTTGACAAACCACTAATTCAGCATCTCCTTGAGCATGAATAATCTTAACACGTCTAGCATGAGCGACTTTAAATCCGAGCAACAATAACTCATATTCAACGGTGTTGTTGGTATTGTCGAATTGCAACTTATTTGAGAAAGGAAAGATATCACCTTGTGGAAATATCAAAACAATTCTGGCTCTAGAACTGGTAGAGTAACAACTACCATCAAATTTTAAAACTTAAACCTCATTAGAATTTGATTTTTTGAAGTTTCTTTGATCAGAAGATTCCTCTTAATCAGTGAGGGAAGAATTTGGCATTATTATGCCTTCACCTAAACTTTCATCTAAAAACTCTTCTAATTCTCTATCTGAATTATCTGAGCTATCACCTGATGAATTCTCATCTGATGAATTAGAAACATCTTCAGTGAATAGTAAATAATTACATATTCTCGAGGATTCAAACAAAATTTGAGTTTTAAGATTTGTCGTTTGGGTAATAATATATTATACCTCTTTTTCATGAAGTAATTTTTACATGACACCTTTAACAAGTATCCTTGCTTCAGATAGATCCATGTTCAACTCTTCACCTATATCCTTACAAAAATTACATCTGAGCAGAATACCATAAGAAGCTAGAACATTATCCACTAGGATTGTCATCTTAATCATCTTATCTAAAAAAGTCACAAGTGCAAATTGGGCATCTTTGATTTGACCCAAAAGTGGTACATACTTATTTTCCATGGAGAAACATCTCTAAAAAGTCTTAGTTAAGGTGAGACCGAGGGAGTTTGCTACCTTGGTAGGCATAACATTATTAGAGACTCTAGAATCTATTATTCAATTACTCAACTTATGATCATTTACTAATAGAAAAACATATAAATGTTTTATTTTTCTAGAGGTAACAAGAGGAGTAGTGACAAGATTATTTTAGGTAGATTTGTTCTTTGAGGAATCATGAGTCACTTTTAGAAAATCTTGTCCTATAGGGATGGTTTTGTTTTTGATGTATTAAGCCAACCTATCAAACTATTCAGGATTAGCTTGTAAATACTCAACTTCAGACATTTGGATCTTGTTCCCCCTAGCATGATCTATTATGTCAAATAACTGGAATGAACTAGGAACAGAGGAAGTGAATCCATTATTCTAATTTTTATTTGATGTAGTACTCATCTAAGGAACAAAATAAGAAGATATAGGATTGTTAGATATACTTACTTGCTTATTGCCCACTAGGTCTTTTGATTAGAAAGATAATGAAGTTCCCTGTTTAGCAATTGAGATCACTGGTTGAAGTTATTCTCTTGCTTTTCCCTTATCAACTTGTTGAGTTGACTAATTTTAGGACATAGTAAAAATAACATATGCTCCATCATACACTTTACCTTCTTTTTCAGCTTCATCTTGGTAATTCAAAAAACTAATGGTGGAATCACTAGCTAATTCTTCTTCTCCTTCTGCAAAGAGATTAGCATCATTTTCTTGGTCCAACTCAGGTAAGAAAGAATGATCATGTTCCACTTCATAATAAACAACCACTAAGTTGACTAGCGTTGCTTCAATATCAAGCTTCCCTTATGTAGGAGGAAGATGATTGGGTTGCCCTTGATTTTTAGTAGCATTGCCTTAATATGAATTATTGGGAAATGTTTTCCTTGGTATATCCTGATAAGAGGAGGAGCATACATACCTTGGGACATTTGCCTTTTTAGAGCTAGCAATTTATTTGATAACTTTTCCACCATAGGGTTGGTGGTGCTAGTGGAATAATTTTTATTAGAAGAGGAAAATCTATTTTTATTGGAATGTCTTCTTATCTTACCTGCAAGGATAAGATCATCTTTGACTTTGGTAGCCAAAATCTAAGTTGCAGGAAGATCTACAGGGCTAACCCACCTTAACAAAAAACTCACTTCAAGAAGTTGAGAATTGATAAAGAAGCACTTAAGATTCTTTGATGTTGGTTGAGCGATTGTAGGAATCTTGTTCCTCAGCTTATTGAATTTAGCGATGAAGTCTCACATAGGCTCATGAGGCTCCTTCTTCATTTGTGTAAGCTGAGCCAATAAGGCATGTGCATATTATGTGGGTTTGAACCTAGCCTCAAACTTAGTCTTGAGAGTGTTCCAATTGGTTATAGTCTGATCTTGAAGATGATAAAACCAATCTGTTGCAGCACCTTACAGTGTTTCCACAAAAAGCCTTATTGGCACATCTTTATGTTCAACACCTATCACACCACAAGTTATGCAAAAATTTATAATGTTTTCATCAAGATGAACTTTCTTGTCACCATAAAACTTGTAAAAATTCTTTATTGAACTACGAGTTAGTTCATGTAAAGGTGGGGTTAAATTTAAAGGACCAAAAGTGTTACTCCAAGGGCCTTAGGCTGCCATGATATGCTGATTAAAAGGTGGGATACGAAATCTTTATGGAGTATGAATAGATAAGACTCTACTAGCACTAGAACTAGAAGCTTCATCTGGTATTAGAGACCTAGCGTTGGTAGGAGAAAAACTCCTGGTTCACTGAAGACAAGGTTGTAGAGGCAAAAGATCAAAATTATTTTATTGCATCAACTCAAATACAAGATCCATAATACCCTAATCTCTCTTGCTTTGCGTATTCCATGAATCTACCATAATGTAGTATACTCAATAAGATTTTGAGACAAATAGAAAAGAATTTGAAATGCTTCAACTCGAAGCATGAGGCTTCAAACTATGCGTTCAATCTCCAGCGGAGTCACCAAAAAATTGTTGATTGAATATTTTGTTTTCAACTAATTGAAGGCAAAATGGCTATATCAACCATAGTGTAATGAGATAAATCTCTCCTCTCAGTAAGGGGAGGTTCCTTATAAACTATCACAAACTACTTTAAAATAATTACTAATTCAGGGGTGAGACCATATCATCCATTTGAATTTTTTCAGAAATGATGTTTACAAAATAAAAAAACACTTTCTTGATACTAACTGAAAAACTAAGAAACCCATGAGGGCACAAAGTCTATCATTACTTATTTTGCTAATTTATAACTTAGAACATAGTAGAATGAGGTGCAACCCAAAGTCTTCACCGAAAACTACAACAAAATAAATGATCACAAAAGATAATAGTAGTTCAAAGCCTTTCCAATATCCTTTACTTTAAAACACTAAATCACAAACTAAAGATAATTGTTGTAGCATAAAGTCTTCACAATTAACTTCAAAGCATCTGTTAGATTATTTTCACTCACACTACTATTTAATCAAATAGATAAGATTGTATTAGGAAAAAGACATAAAAACAATTTCTAATACAACACAAGTTATTTCAACACAAAGTTTGAAATATCCCTTTCTTTCCTATTTACTTGATAAAATTTGATTTACAATTTGAACTCAGTCTCAAAATGCTCTCGATCTGGTAGAGTATTCACTTCAATAACTAAATATCTATTTATAAAAGAGGCCCTCTTTATTTATAGAGAGAGGCCTTGAGAAAATTTAGAAAAAACCTAACTACTTTGACCTATTCAAAAATAGAAGTCCTTATTGATTTGGGACTTCCTATTTTTTACATGTAATTACATATGAAAAAAGTACATGTAAAAATGTCGAAAGTTGTTTCAAAAGTACATCTAAAAAATAGAAAATAAACTAAGGGAAAAAAATATTGCTTTAATTCATATCACCATATTTCTTCATGTGTCCATCATACATAGTGAAAGATACTTGCATCCTGATACTAACTAGATTAACAGTGTTCCTAAAAATCATCTTGGCTCTAACTATGGTATCTCTTACTATGGTGACTGATTTTGCATGACTAGTTAACTTGGTTTTCAAGTTATCTAGAGTCAAATGAATGTCCATAAATTGTCCATAGAGACTATAGAAAATGTTTTATCTTCAAATTCTTTCTAGAACATATCTTCAAATTCTTGAATCATTTCTTCTACTAAGAGAAATTGGTCATCTTGTGACTTAAGCTTGCAAGGTATCTCCTCAAATTTATGCAAAAGATTGGCATCACTTTTTTCAGTGAGTTCCCTTACAGATTTAAGGTCATTGATCAAAAATTTAAGCACACGACTGCTATATGTCAATGCCTCTTTAATTTCAATATAATAATCCCTATTAGGAATGGCACCAATTGATATTAGAGTGCTTATCTTCAATTTTATCATCTCCACCCATTTATCATGATTCTTTTCTATGCTTTAAATATCTTGAGAAACAACATCAATGAGATCATCAAGTTTTGCTCTTATTTTCTTCATTTTATCTATCTTCTCAGATATCTCTATAAGTAGGGAAATTTCTTGTGCACACATCCTGTCCAAGTACTCTTCAAGTGCTTTTCCTTTGAGATGAGTCTTTTTTGATTTCTGAATGATGGGGTCTTCTACAGAAATGGCCTCAGGAGTTATTGCTTCTGAACTCAAAGTAATTTTTTGTAGCACTGCAGTCAACTGTTCCACCATTGCTTTGTAGTGATCTTTCATTTCTTTCTCCCTATTAAATTTTTGAATCAGGATGTCCATGGCTAACTGCATATCATTCTTGACACTTTCATGAGTTATTTTACCTAAGTCAACTCTAGAGATAGAGCAATCATTTATATCAAAATTTTCCATGGTTGCATCTTGTGGAGGTCTTGCAATCTCTAGAAATTTGTGTCCCTTGTCCCTAAGTATTTTTGAAAGAATCTTTGGCTTCTTCGAGGTCTTGGCTTTTACAAGCAACAACTTATTACAATCAAAGTCATCTAGGGAGATGGCTTGTTTCTTTGTTTTTGGTGTATAAGCTGACAACCATGGTGTAAGCATAGAAGTACTCATATTAGGGTCTGTCCCCATTATTGGCATCATCTGAGCTGCACTTGCACTGGTAGTGGAAATAATAGGTGGAGTGTTAGTAAAAACTACACCTTTTACAAAGTGAGCAAAAATAGAAGTATCTCCAATATCAAAAGATGAGGAGGACAAAATAGGAATAGACCCTGAGGAATGGAGAACATCTTCAAAAGTGTTTTGAGGGTTGTCAAAAATTATTTTTGAAGGAGAGGGAGATTCAAAAGAGGGAATAATAATATGAGAGATAGACAAATGAGCTATAACAGGTGTGTCAGGCAAGGGAGAAGAAACTCCCATTTCTTGTTGTACATTCTCTTGTGGGGACAAATTTTCCTCCTCTTGTTGATTTGTAGGCCTGTCTTCCATCTCCATCTCTTTCATGGCTGGTTCTTCAGTGCTCTATTTCTCAACTTGTATATCCTCTATTTCAGACTCTTTCTCCACAACTTTTGACTTGTTTGTCACAAATATGATCTTAGGCTTATGTGGCTTAGAAGAAGAAGGAACATCACTTTTGTTCTGCATCTTATTCTCGCCTTTCTTCTTGTTTCCTCTTGAATCTCAGTTTTTGACCCTGTGAGGAATTCTTTCAAAGCAATTCCCTTATTTGCTAGCCAATTTTTGGTGTTTAGCAATATAGGTTCGAATCTTTTCCTCAAAGAGGTCAGCTCTTTTTGGGACCATTGGATTGGAGGGAGAGGGGCATTAGAAACTTGTTCAATATTATATCTATCATTAATCAACTCTCCATCTTCTACTAGATTCTCAAGAATATCAGCAAGTCCTAGATATTTAATTTGCTCAAAAAATAACCTGCTGTAGTCCAATCTCTTGACATCTTCTATTCTTAAATCTACCCAAACATCTTCAACCATAGGTTCATGGAATTGAGTTTTCCTCTTGATTATGTCTTTCATGCCCCTGTAGTCAAAATTTGGTCTTCTCTTGAATTGATTCATGGTTACAAGCTGCATCTCAGTTTTCATGACCTTAGCCTTCACAGTAGTTAATAATAAATACCTGCCAATTTCAATTAGGAACCTGAAACCAAGCTTCTTGAAATCCATCTGTTTATTATACACTATGATCATTTATCTACATAACTCCATTGAGACCAATTTATCTGAGGGGAATCTTGGAAGCATATAAGGATGACCTTGGAAAAAGCCAACCCTCAAGTATGAGAGAGAATGAAATTGTAAGAACATGCATCTAAAATCATTTACCACTGACCAAGACTCATTTGACACTCTTTTTTGTTCTAGTTGAGCATAAAAAATACATAAGAATACCGTAAATAAGGCATCATTTACTCTCCTAAAAAGATGAATAAAACCCTTTAATGTTAATTGAGAATAGTATTGATATACTGGGATTACCCTCCTATCTCCTTTTGATGTTAGACCTGGGAAGATTCTCATAGAAGCTGCAATTTACACCAAATAAGAAGTCATGTAGAACTTGAAGGTAGTGGATACCTTCATCAATTATTTGTGCAAAGCATTGCTGATTTGTTCTCCCCAGAAGATGTTTTATTTGTCTTGGAGTATTGCCTTGATGAAAGGATACATCCATTCATGAAATTGTGAGGAAGATGACAAAGCTCTTATCCTACTGAGAAGAGTTATCAGATCACCAACTTCTTCTATAAAGTCACTTCTAGGAAAACTTTGTGGCCACCTTGACAAATTAGACCTTGACATCTTGAGCCATTTATTATTCATTATCTTCTTTGCCTTTTTAAGATTTTTGTCATACTCTTTTTGTGCTTCAACAAAATCAAGTTTTATCACTTTTGTAGCAGGAGGGCACATAAACAACATATCAATGAATTTGGGATCTAGTCTGATTATCACATTGCCACTAGCATCCATCATAGCCTTAGCATCTCTGTTGTAAAGTTGAGCACACTGAAGAACAAATTTTGTGTTGTGGGCTACCACTAGGAAAGAAGATACTAAATGAATGTTACTATCAATTATCTTCTTCATTTTAGAACTAGGATTGCTTGACTTGGTTCTCTCCACAAACTCAGTCATGTCCACATGGCCAATCTCTATATCTCTAATGTTATCGACATTAGAAGTAACTAAGGTGATTGAAAAAACACCTTGATATTTTTACTTCATCAATTTTGAATTCTATAGAGATAACTCAGTCATCTGAATGAGCTATCACTAGAAGGATGTCGATGAAGAAAGAAGATCCATAGAAGAAACTGCAATAAAAAGTCACGATCATGTAATTAGGGAAAATACTGGAAATCTGAGAAAATTGCATGTCAATGATCACGACTATGGACACACGCTTGAAAGGGCTAAAGTGTGAGTAGGCCAAAAAATCAAGGGAAAGTGGGCTCAAAAAAACAAAATAAAAAATATCCCAGAGTTAAGAAAATTTAAGATAATGTTTGCATGGGTGGCAAAATTTGCCGCCCTTACATGTGAAAGATATTATTATATATGCATCAACAGTAAAATTCACTGTTCATGCATGTAATGAGGAAATTCTAGTGTTATGTAGAGGTGGCTAATTTTGTCAATATTTCAGATTGGTATGGTTTTCTATTGATGTTCAAGTGGTGGAATTTGACACTACTGCAGGTAATGAGAACAATCACAAGTTTTTGATGTCTGAGCAGAAAATTTGGTTGACAATACATAGGGTAGGAGTTGAAGTTTTTTCATGTAAGGGTGGTGGATTTCATTGCCCATACACTTTCACTTGAAAATATGTCAAAATACTTAAGTGGCAAAAAATTCCAACTTTGCATTTGACTTATTCACAACAGGAAGTGCAAGGGTGGCGAATAAAGCCATCATCAAAATGTCTAGGGAAGAATTGGTTTTCAACCAACATGTTTGGGGGTAGAGCATAGTCAAGTCAAACCATTGATGACACTCATCAAAAACCTAGGGCATGAATGAAGGTTGGCAGATTTCATCAGTTTGACCCACTAAAGAAAAAAATTAGGACAAATGCATGAAAGAACAAGAGTTTGACAAAGGAAAAAGGAAAATATTAATCTGAAATAGATATCACTCAAAAAATGGAACCCTAAAAGTTAAAAACAACTTACCCAATGAGTTCAAAACCCTAAGCTTGGTAGTGACGAATTTGAAATCTTCCTCCATCACCACAATCGAGTGATCACTAAAAGGGGTTGAGGAAACTTTGAGGAAATTTGAAAAAAGAATTGACAAGAAAAATCAAATGAAAAAATGCATTTAAAAGCTTTGGAAACAAGCTTTAATACTCAGCATGGGTGGCCATTAATGTCACTCGAAGTTCAATATCTCGAAGATCTTACTCAAGGTAATTTTGGCTGACTTGACACGTGTCAGCAACATTGCAATGGTGGCAAAAAGTGCCACTCGAGCATGTTGAAAATAAAAACCATGTGTGAGCAGTGAAAAGTGCCACTCGAACATGAAGAAAATAAAAAACCATGTAAAAGTGGCAAAAAGTGCTGACCTTGCATAAACAAAACCAAAATTTACTAACACCCTCAAAATGATCAAAATTGACATTTTGATCAGTTTATGACTAGAACGGATTACATGATTTTTGAGAAATTGTGGCAAGAAAATGTCATAAACTTACCTAGGATGTTAGATAACTTCTTTTGAGATCAAGAGAATCTTATCTCGATCAATGAACTTAGAGTGTAGATTATAAAACAGACAAGTTTCATAGGGGTTGTCCACAAAATGAGCATAGTTAATTTTGGGAACAAAAGCTGGCTCTACCTGGGGAACTTCCATTGATTGAACTTTGAAATGATCAAAGGGAGAAGAATCCAGTCTCTAAATGCCTTCATCCATGCCATTGGTCTACGGAGTCAAGCTACCAAAAAGAAAAAGACATAAAAGACTAAACAAAAAATCAAAAATAAAAACATAAAAACTATACAAATAATCTTATCTGATACTTCAAGGATTGAAGTATTTCAGGTCTTGTCCATTGTGAGGCAATAAGAATGGTGTTCCATTCTGATATTCTAACAAGAAGCTATTTCTATCATAGAATTGATGAATGGTGAACGAATCTCTCCACAAGGAATCAAACTTTCCATGCATTCCTTTTGGTTCCCTCCTTTTGTCCCACAACAAGACTTGATCTCCAATCTAAAACTCATAAGTTCTTGCTTTCTTCTCAAAGAGTTTATTTTCCTAACTTTGATGTTCAGTGATATGGTCCACTACCATAATTCGTTGCTCCTCTAGTTTAGTTAGGTACATGATCCTTTTATCAATAGAACTTTCAAAAGTCCTATCTTCCACTGCCTTTGCCAACTTTAGTGCTGGTAATTTCATTGTAATTGGTATCTCTGCATTTAGACGATACATAAACTGAAATGGTGAAATACCTATTACCCTTTTAGGTGTAATCCTGTCTCCTCATAAAGCATCAAATAACGCTTTATGCCAAGTTTTTTGATTCTCATCTACTAGTTTCCTAATAATAGTAATCAGATTCTTATCACTTGATTCCACTTGACCATTTCCTTACGGATAATAGTCTAAGGAGTGGGAAATAATGATCTCATACTTGTAAGGAGTGGGAAAGAATGATCTCATACTTTTCCTTTGAGATGAGTCTTTTCTACTTCTAAATGATGGGGTCTTATGCAGAAACGGCCTCAAAAGTTACTACTTCTGAACTCAACGTGATTTTTCTTACCACTGCAATCAATTGTTCCACCATTGCTTTGTAGTGATCTTTCATTTCTTTCTCCCTATCAAATTTCTGAATCAGGATGTCCATGGCTGACTACATATCATTCTTGACACTTTCATGAGTTATCTTGCCTAACTCAACTCTAGCGATAGAGTAATCATTTATATCAAAATTTTTGATAGTTGTATCCTGTGGAGGTCTTGAAATCTCTATAAATTTATGTCCCTTATCCCTAAGTATTTTTGAAAGAATCTTCAACTTCTTTAGGGTCTTGGCTTTTACATGCACCAGCTTATTAAAATCAAAGTCATTTGGGGAGATGGCTTGTTTCTTCCTTTTTAGTGTATAAGTTTACAACCATGGTGGAAGCACATAAGTACTCATACTAGGGTTTGTCCCCATTGTTGGCATCACCTGAGCTGCACTTGCACTGGTAGTGGAAACAATAGGTGGAGTGTTAGTAAAAACTACACCTTTTACAAATTGATCAAAAATAGAAGTATCTCTAATATCAAAAGATGAGGAGGAAAAACTGGGAATAGACCCTAAGGAATGGAAAACATCTTCAAAAGCATTTTGAGGGTTGTCAAAAATTATTTTAGAAGGAGAGAGAGATTCATAAGAGGGAATATTAATAGGAGAGACAGATAAAGGAGATGTAACAGGTGTGTTGGGCAGAGGAGAAGAGACTCCCATTTCTTGTTGTACATTCTCTTGTGGGGACAAAGTTTCCTCCTCTTATTGATTTTTAGGTTTGTCTTCAATCTCCATCTCTTCCATGGCTGGTTCTTTAGTGCTATATTTTTCAACTTCCATATCCTCTATTTCAGACTCTTTCTCCATAGTTTTTCACTTCTTTGTCATAAATATGATCTTAGGCTTATGTGGCTTGTAAGAAGAAGGAACATCACTTTTGTTCTTCATCCTATTCTATACCTTTTTTCTTGTTTCCTCTTGAATCTCAATTTTTGACCCTGTGAGGATTTATTTCAAAGCAATTCCCTTATTTGCTAGCCAATTATTGGTGTTTGCCAATATAGGTTCAAATCTTTTCCTCTAAGAGGTCAGCTCTTTTTGGGACCATTGGATTAGAGGGAGAGGGGCATTAAAAACTTGTTTAGTATTATATCTATCATTAATCAACTCTCCATCATCCACTAGATTCTCAAGAATATCAACAAGTCCTAGATATTCAATCTACTCAAAATATAACCTATTGTAGTCCAGTCTCTTGACATCTTCTTCTGTTCTCAAATCTACCAAAACATTTTCAACCATAGGTTCATGGAATTGGGTTTTCCTCTTGATTATGTCTTTCATTCCCCTGTAGTCAAAATTTGGTCTTCTCTTGAATTTATTCATGGTTATAAGTTGCATCTCAGTTTCCATGACCCTAGCCTTCACAACAGTTAATACTGAATACTTGCCAATTTCAACTGGGAACCTAAAATTGGGCTTCTTGAGCTCCATCTATTTATTATGCATGACAATCATTTGTCTGCATAACTCTATTAAGACCAGTTTGTCTGAGGGGAATATTAGAAGCATATAAGGATGACCTTGGAAAAAGCCAACCCTCAAGTATGAGAAAGAAGGAAATTGTAAGAACATGCATCCAAAATCATTTACCACTGACCAAGACTCATCTGACACTCTTCTTTGTTCTAGTTGAAGATCAAAAAGACATAAGAATACTACAAATAAGGCATCATTTACTCTCCTAAAATGATGAATAAAACCCTTTAATGTTAATTGAGAATAGTATTGATATACAAGGATTACCCTCCTATCTCCTTCTAATGTTAGACTTGGGAATATTCTCATAGAATCTACAATATATACCAAATATGAAGTCATGTAGAACTTGAAGGTAGTGCATAGCTTCATCAATTGTTTGTGCAAAGCATTACTGATTTTTTCTCCCTAGAAGATGGTTTGTTTGCCTTAGAGTATTACCTTGATGAAAGGATACATCCATTCATGAAACTATGAGGAATATGACAAAGCTCTTATCCTACTGAGAAGAGTTATCAGATCACCAACTTCTTCTATTAAGTCACTTCTTGGAAAACTTTGTGGCCACCTTGACAAATTAGACCTTGACATCTTGAGCCATTTATTATTGATTACCTTCTTTGCCTTTTCAGGATTTTTGTCATACTCTTTTTGTGCTTCAACAAAATCAAGTTTTATCACTTATGTAGCAGGAGGGCACATAAACACCTTATCAATGAATTTGGGATCTAGTCTAATTATCACATTGCCACTAGCATCCATCACAGCTCTAGTATCTCTATTATTAAACTGAGCACACTAAATGACAAATTCTATGTTGTGAGTTGCCATCGAGAAAGAAGATACCAAATGAATGTTACTGTCAGTTATCTTCTTCATTTTAGAGCTAAAATTGCTTGACTTGGTTCTCTCCACAAACTCAGCCATGTCTACATGGCCAATCTCTGTATCTCTAATTTCATTGACGTTATAAGTAATTGAGGTGATTATAAAAACACCTTGATATTTTTACTTCATCAGTTTTGACGTCTTTAGAGATAACTCAGTCATCTGAATGAGCTATCACTAGAAGGATGTCGATGAAGAAAGAAGATCCATAGAAGAAATTGCAATAAAAAGTCATGATCATGTAATTAGTAAAAATACTGACAATTTAGGAAAATTGCATGTCGATGATCATGACTATGGATATGCGCTTGAAATGGCTAAAATGCGAGCAGGCCAAAAAATTAGGGAAAAGCAAGCTCAGAAAAAAAAATCAAAAATATCCTAGAGGTAGGAAAATTTAAGAAAATGTTTGCATGGGTGACAAAATTTGTTGCCCTTGCATGTGAAGGATATTGTTATATATGAATCAGCGACAAAATTCACTGCTCATGCATGTAATGAGGAAATTTAAGTGTTATGCGAAGGCAGCTAAATTTGTTGATATTTTAGATTGGTATGGTTTGTTATTGATGTTCAAGTGGCAGAATTTGATGCTACTAAAGGTAATGAGAGAAATCGCAAGTTTTGATGTCTGAGTGACAAATTTTTTCGACAAATGCATAGGGTAAGAGTTGGATGTTTTTCATGTAAGGGCGGTGGATTTCACCACCCATACACTTTCACTTGAAAACATGTCAAAATACTTAAGTGGCAAAAAATGCCAACTTTACATTTGACTTGTTCACAGTAGGAAGTGTGAGGGCGATGGATAAAGCCTTCATCACAATGTCTTGGGAAGAATTGGTTTTCAACCAACATGTTGGGGGGTAGAGCCTGGTCAGGTCAAACCACTTAAGACGCTCATCAAAAACCTAGGGAACGAATGAAGGTTGGAAGATTTTGCTAGTTTGACCCACTAAAGAAAAAAACTAGGACACAAATGCATGAAAGAATAAGGGTTTGACAAAGCAAAAACAAAAATATTAATTTGAAGCAAATATCATTAAAAAAATGGAACCCTATAAGTTAAAAACAACTTACCCAGCGAGTTCAAAACCCTAAGCTTGGCAGTGGCAAATTTGAAATCTTCCTCGATCATCATGATCGAGCGGTCGCTAAAAGGGGTTGAGGAAACTCTGAGGAAAGTTGAAAAAATAATTGACAAGAAAAATCAAATGAAAAAACACATTTAAAAGCTTTGGAAACAAGCTTTAATACTCGGCATGAGTGGCCATTAATGCCACTCAAAGTTCAAGATATCAAAGATCTTGCTTAGGCAGTGATTTTAGCTAACCTGACATGTGTTGGCAATATTGCAATGGCAGCAAAAAGTGTCGCTTGAGCATGTTGAAAATAAAAACCATGTGTGAGTGACAAAAAGTGCTGCTTGAGCATGAATAAAATCAAAAACCATGTAAAAGCGGCAAAAAGTGCCTACCTTGCATAAGCAAAACCAAAATTTACTAACACCCTCAAAATGATCAAAATTGACATTTTGATCAGTTTATGACTACAAAAGGTTACATGATTTTTGAGAAATGAGGGAATGTCATAAATTTTCCTAGGATGTCAGACAACTTATTTTGAGATCAAGAAATCTTGTCTCAATCAACGAACTTAGAGTGTAGATTACGAAATGGACAAGTTTTATAGGGGTTGTCCACAAAATGAACATAACTAATTTTTGAAACAACAATATTGATGCTAATCCTCATCCATATCATGCACTTGTACCATGTGGTGACATCATGTTTAATTTGTGCTCATTGACTTTTTGACCTTATGTGTACTGTCAATTTGTTTGACATGATTAAACGTGTGTCAACGATCTTGATTTGCTTGATCAAATATGCACCATTGATCCTTTAATTTATCATGGTCATGCCACTTATCATCCATACATTCCATATTAGAATCCTCTAATTTTTTATCCTTGAGCTTGTCATTGATCTTGATTTGCATGATTTAATTCATGTTGTTGATCCTAATGGTCCCACTGACTCAAGCTTTTATCTGCGTGTTGTTGATATTCAACTTGGTCACCTGAGATATTGCCACTTATCAGTCCCATGTTCAAACTCAATATCCTTTGAAGCTTTTGAATTCAAATAGATGCTTCTTGTGTATTTTATTTGACGTCCTCGCACACGTCCTACTCTACTATTTCAACTTTGAAAGCTTATATCTTGAGATAGACAACTCATCAAGATATCAAATTTATAGGGAACATTCAAAGTGTAAAAAACATCATCTTCATGTGATATTTTAGCTTAGAGAGGCTTCTTAAGCACATTTATTAAATGCATAACTAGACTGACTTGTTCATTTTTGCATGACTTGTCATGATGGTCTGGTTTTTCTAGGCTTGTGTTAATCATCTCCCTCCCTTTAAGGCTTTGATGAACTAATGAGACTTTGAGCAAACCTAATTCATGCTCCCTAAATACCATGAAACACCATGGAAATTGCTTGGATACTTTACTTGAAATTCTAGACTTGTTCCCAAGCCTCACTCTAGAACTGCCAAAATATTGATTCGTTTAGACAAAGTTTTGTATGTAGGCCAAAATTGACCAACATTTCTAGTAACATCTTGGGGTTGTATGCCTGCTATGAAATATATTAGTAGCCTTAGCCTATCCATTGGGTATGGAGTCTCAAGTCTTCCCTCTCAACTGATATGAAACTAATACAAGGATATCCTTTTCTAAAATCTTGTCTTAAAGCAAAAAGATGACAAGATCAAAACACACATTGTGCCCAATGCACTTATGGAAGGGGAACACACAACTGAAAATATGTGCACAAGAAACTTAGAGGAAAAAATGAAAATATACTCTAATATATACAATATTATACAATGATTACAAAATCCTTTAATAATATGACTTTAAATGAATGTTATTGACTGGGTTGGGTAATACCTTTCCATCCAGTTGGGCAAGCTGAAAAGCATTATATTATTTGCATCCATGAATCAAATAAGGACCACTCCACAAGATGTCAAACTTGATATGGTTGCCTAGATTGGCCTTATTTGAATCCCACTTAAGGACTAGATCCCCTTATTTTAAGTCCTTTATTATAGATCTATTATTAAAATCTTTCTTATCTTGAGCTTATGTGACTCTAGTGTCTTCATTGTAAGGTCCCTAGTTTTTTCAACCATGAGCTCTGCTATCCTTACGCTCATAGGCTTCACTTTCCATCAACTCAAGCTGATGGGATAATTCCAAGGTAGGTAGTTCAAGAGAAATGGGAAATTTGGCTTCCCTCTTGTATACAAAGACATATGGTGAATTGACAATGATAACTTTAGGAGTCACTCTATCAGCCCATAAGGTTGTCCTCAGTTTCATGTGTCACAGTCTCTGATTCTCTTCCATGGTCCTATTGATAATCATTATCAAGTTCTTGTTTATTGATTCTATAAGTCCATTGCTTTAGCGGTAGTAATTTGAGGATGAGCTAAGGTATATGCCCAACTGAAGTGCCCATTCACTTGTTCTCATGCTAACAAATGCTAAGGCATTATCTAAAATTATTGTGGTTGGTACACAAAACCTGGTCACTATGTTATCATAGAAGTCCAACACTATTATTTCATTAGATTTTTTGAGGGAAATTGCTTCCACCCACCTTGTGAAGTAGTTATTAGTAGTGAGTACCCATTTATGTCCTCCACTAGAAGGTGGATTGATCATTCCTATGAATTCCAAACCACACTGCATGAAGGGTTGTTCCACCTGGATTGTGTTGAGAGGAAGGGCTACCCATCTTTTTTTTCCACTAAGAGAGTACACTTTTTACATCTTCTAACCCATGCATAGGCATCCTAGAAGAGGTTGGGCCAATAATAACTAGCTCTCATCACTTTTATTACTATAGTCCTTGGAGCAAAATGGCCTCTTATAGGCCCATCATGGAATTGCTCCAAAATCGTTAACACTTGGTCATCATCTATGCACCTTAAAATCACTCCATTGAGGTATTTTATAAATAAAATCACATCAACCAATGCATAAGGTATGGACTAAAGTCTAAAATACCTTCTCTTCACCTTATCCATACCTTGAGGGCACTCACCTATCATCAAGAATTGTGTCATACCCTGAAGCCAGCTAGTGTGAGGTGGAGGTGCATTCATTTGAGAGTTGTCTAGTGTCACCAAGACAAATTATTTGTCTTCATGGAGGTCATCAACCATATGCTCACATAAGCCTTTGGCTCTCACTAGTTTAGTGACCTTTATCTCTATTTCATATTTTATGACCTTGGTAATCTAACTATCTCTCTTCTCATTCAAGTCTTTGTTAAGCAAGAAGTCCCTCACTCCATAATGAGACACCATCAAATGAATTTTGATATTGAAAAGCATTATTCTAAACTTTTTGAGGCTTTTCAAAGCCGTAAGAACTTGTTTTTATACAAAAGTGTACCTTACCTCATATCCCTTAAGCCCTTGACTCAAAAAAGTAATTCGCTACTCAAGTCCTTCACCATTCTTCTACATCAGCATAGCTGATGTATTGTCAATATTAACAAAGGTGTACAATATGAAATCCCTTGAGAAGTTAGGATTCATGAGAGAGGGTCCTTGGGAAATTACTTGCTTGTTGGACTCAAATGCTACTTTACCTTCATTTGACCAAGTGAACACTTGGTCCTTCTTCAGCATGGTCATGATGGGTCTGACCAAGTTTGCAAAACTAGGTATAAACCTTCTCACAAAGTTTATTTTCCCAATGAAGCTTTGGAGTCCCTTATGCTTGGGTAAAAATAATGCTAAGATGGCACTTATTCTATCATGGTGAATAGTTAATCCTTGCTTTGAGATAATGTGTCCCAATAGTTTTCCCTCATGAACAATAAACACACATTTCTTGGGATTCAAAGAGATCTCATACTCTCTAGACATTTCAAAGATCAATATTAGGTGATCCAAGTGCTCACTAGCCTCATTGGAGAAAAATGTGATGTCATCTAAGTAGATCAACACCCACTGATTTAGTAATCCTTGGAAATCCATGTCCATTTCTTTTTGAAAGGTGGCCCCAACATTTGACAATCCAAAAGGCATCTTCTGATAAGCATATGTGCCCCAATTTATGGTGAAGGCAGTATTATTTTGATCTTCTTCTCTTACAAGCACCTAGTTATAACTTGAATACCCATCCAAAAGGGAGAAGCATTCTAAACTAGTAACTATTTAAAGGAGTCACTCCATGGATGGTAAAGGGTAGTGATCTTTCAAAGAAACCCTGTTTAGATCCCTAAAACCAATGCACAATCTAATCTCCCTATTCTTCTTCCTTACAAGCACTAAGATAACTACCCATGAGGAGTGCTTGATGGGAAAGATGATCTTAGATGCAATCAGTTTAGTTAATTCTTTCCTCATAAGCTCTTTAATTTTGGGGTTAAAAGGCCTTTGCTTCTACCTGATAGGCTTAGCATTAGCCTCCAATTTTATGGTGTGTTGGGATAACTTGGGATCAAAACCTTTCAGGTCATTACACTCCCAAGCAAAGATGTCTGCATATTCTCTACAAAGTTATATGAAAGCATGTCTTTCAGCTTTAGTGCTTACCTTTCCAAGATTGAGATGCTTGTCTTTAAGGATCAAAACTCTTTCATAGTTATCCTCATTGGTTGACATTGTTGCCTTATCTTTCCTCATATGATCTCCCTCATGGAAAAAACCTTCTAGAGTGACCAACCTTTAGAAAGCTTTTTGGATCCTAGTCGAACAATTTGATCTTCATATTGATGTTGATATCTTTCTTGGTTCATTGAGGAAAACTCTGCTTCTTATTGCAAGAAATAAGCAATCTACTTATCACTCTCAAAGACCTGCCAATGAGCTTCACTATCTAGCACTAATGGTCTTACTACCATTTTAACATGTGGCTATACTTTGGACTTTCTTAATTCATTTGGGAGGTCAAATCGAGATCCCACAACTGCCAACCTATTAGAATGCTAGTTTTGGCTCCTTAGCACTGCTTGGATGTTGAAGGTCTCAAAGTCCTTAATCAGGTCCCACACTCTATGTTTGTAGGATTTAATCAAAGGGTTATTTATGATATTTTGGCCTCTGACATGATGCACTATCAGATCACTATCCCCAAACACTTGTAATTGCTTAATTCCTCTCTTATTAGCCCATTGAAGGCCATGGATAAGACCCTCGTACTCAATTGCATTGAAAGAGAAACTAAATTAGAACCTATAAGAAGATAAGTACCTATTATTTGAGGGAGATACTAGCATCACACCTGTACCTACCCCATGTTTGCTTCTTGAACCATCAAAGAACAATTTACATAAACCATTAGCATCTTTTTATGGCCTAGTGAGGGATGCCATGGACTAATTTTTTTCATGTAGGCAATAGACTCCCATGTCTCTTTCTTTAACACCTTGAAAAGGGTCAATTAATTGACTATCAATCCATAACTCATCCAAGAACATATCAAGTATCTCTTCAAGATGAGTGTTCAGTTCTTGACCAATCAGGTGGTCATCTTCATCTAGGATGGTGTAATTGATGTTTGAGCTATCTGTTCCATAAAGATCTATGTGAAATTATGTAATAGGCTCAGTTTTGATGGATACCTTAGTCCCATACCTTGTCCTAAAATCCATGTAGGACCAATATGCTGCTAGATAACCTCCATTTTTTGTTGTGAAATATCTAGATAAGCATAGAGCAAAATGAGGAGGCACATCTAGAATCAACACATCTTGAGCCACTGAAACACTAGGACAAGCATGTAGGGTCAAGTTTAGACCTTTAATAATGCCAGCTATTTTGGTGGAAAATCCTTCAAGCTGCAAGACTCCCTTATATTGGGGCTCATACTTCAAACTAAGCTAATATGTAATGGACTTTGGCATCATTGAAGTAATTTTTCCACTGTCTATCATGAAAGTGTGTACCAAAGAGTCACCAATGATTACAAAAATTTATAAGGGAGTAGGTTTGACCACCTTATTTGATTGACCTTCATTAGGGCCTTTGGTTGTATTGGTGAGGACTACATTTTCCTTGTTTGGTGGCTTCTCAGAGACATTGATCTTTGTTAATCCTTCTTGAAGGATATCCACCTAACCAGGCATAGACAACATGTCCCACATTAACACACTCACATTGGAATTTTTCATTTGTTCCACAATGTTTATGGGCAAACCTCCAACCTTTGGTTGTGTTTTGGGAGCCACAACTATATTGTGAACTTGTGAATTTTGTGGTATAAAGGTAATTCTTTGGTTCTGATTCTTTGCAACAATTGGAACCTTTGGAGAAGTAGTAGGTTACTTTAGCTTTGATAGTAAAGGATTAATGGTAAGAATATATTTGACTTCTTCTTAGTTATCATCTATATTCCTTCTTTTGAATCTTGTATTAGCTACCACTCGAATGTATGCTTGGCCAAAACTAGCCTACTCATTAGATGCATAACATTCTTCTTGTTCATAATTAACCATTGTATCATCCAACTGATTTGGTTCTTCATTATGTTTTTGGCCTTGTTGAGGCTCTTTTGGTTTTGTCATCATAGGTAATTTTGTGTTCTGATCCATATGGGCTTGATTATATCCATAGCCAACACCCTAGTGCCATTGCTCATTGAAAGCCTGATTGAACTCAATATTTGGGATAATAGATTGACTAAAAGACCAATTTCAAGGTAAGGCATGGTAACCTCAAATTATTGAGCAATGTTGTTCTAAGTAGGGACCAAGGTATTAGAGGTGATTATAGAATTTAGGTTATAATTATTTTGTCTAACATAGTTAGGTTGTCCTTGTCCTTGGCCTTGGAAATTTCCTTTGTAAGGTGGCCTACTAGCTTGATAAGATTGTTGTTGAGGTTGATAAGGAGCTTGATAAGGCCTATTGAATTGGGCTTATTGCCTCTTCTTATTTACCAGCTCATTTCCAAAGGATTGAAACATGCTCTTAAGCTCTTGGAAATTCTTATTTTCTTGGGAGTCACTAGGTTGACTATTTGAAGCCTTTTCTTAATTTGGTGTATGTATGGAAGTAAGTTTTTACATAGAAGGAATGGTAGTATGGGGAGGAATGTCAACATGAGGTGGTTGAATATTAAGAAATAAAGGCATTAGTGGTTTAGGTGTAAGCTTGCCATCTTAAACTAGATAATTCTCTACTTTGATTGCCACCTCATACGCATTTGGTAGTGTGTTCCCTCCTATAGACTGAATCATTACTGCAATATCACTGTTTAGGGATTTAAAATAGTAGAGGAAATCAAATTTTGGAGTAGGCCTAATAGATATAGGGATCTTATTCCATGTTTTTTGAAACTTATTATTGAAATCTTGCATAACTTCATGGGCAACCCTCTTGATTGTGGATAGTTGCTTTGCAAGTGACAAATGGTCACTTTTGTCTTCAAATATTTTACACAATGCATCACCTAAATGATCCCATGATGTGATGGAGTTAGTAGTGTTTTTATACTAATCTAAGGATTTACCCTTGAATGAGATGGGTAATAACCTAATAGCCACATTTTTCGTAGTTATGTCATGAATATTGCAAAATTTGTCTACGTCTCTAAGGTGTTCATAAGGGGTTTTGGATTGGTCTCCTATGAAATGAGGGACACTTTTAAGAGCTGCTACTAGAATAGGATCATAATGTGGGAGGTCTAAAGGACTCTGACCATTGAAAGCCACAAAAGGGAAAGCTTTAAGGCCTACCATGGAAATGAAAGGAGATAACAAAGATCTTCTTGTAGAAGTAGACCTTGAAATTATTTTAGGAGGAAAGATTCCTTTATATGGATGTGTATTAGAAAATATTAATATTTTTATTGAGTTTAAAATTAATTCAACAAATTCAAAAGGAATATCTCTAGAATTTGATCTTGTAGTCACCTTTGGAATGAAACATAGCTATTGCTCTACACCAAAGTGTTGAGTGTTGCTCAAAGTCACTAGATACTATTGCATGAATCTATAACTACAACAAATTGATTAAACTAACATCAAACTTGACCAATTCTTTTTGAAAGAGTGTCCCATCAGGGGTGCCAAAAATTGTTATGGCATAGAATTTCACCTTTGTGGGAGATTTCTTCAGGCTCCCCCACTCCTAGCCAAAATATTAGAACAACCTCAGGAAGTGGGTATCCTATGGTGAGGTTAAACCTATGGAGAAGGATGACTTCCTCTTGGTAGATCACCTAGACTAATGCTTATGCTTGGACAAGGGTTAGAAAGGGGAATAGGGTTACTAAGAAAGCTAAAAATGTGATGCACCAAATTTGAATGAGAACTCACATAAGCATGAAAAATACACTAATGAAGCTTAAGATAATGATAGCTCACACAATCTCACAATCTAGCTAATATGCATAAGTGTTTCATGAACTAGGTTCACCAAGTAATTTAAGGAAGCAAAGAGGAATTCTAAGACTCACACTAGGCATCTAGTAATGGTAGAAAGAACACAAGTCTAGACCTATAACTAACTTGAAACACACCTAAAAATAGGCAAGAAATAAGGATAATGGACATGGAAGATTCTCCTTCATAATGCCATCATGCATAAGCTTACTAAACACAATTCAGAGGTAAGAGATAGGTAAAAAAAGTCTTTATTGCTTCAAGAGGTATTTTCATACAAATCTTGATAGGGTCTAGCCTTATCAAATGAGAGTCTTTTCTCTTCTTTCCAAAAATCAAAGAATCTATCTAAAATTAGAGAGAGAGAGACTTACAATGGGGGAGAAATGGGAGATATAGGAGAAAGGGGGAGAAAGAGGAGAAGCATGCAATCAACATCAATAAATGAGTTACCACCATATTTTAATGAATTATCAACCACCTTTTGATCAAATCAAGACTAGTCTTATATTAAAAAATTAACCTTTATTTATCCTAATAGCATCCAAACCCTCTCAGTGGTTGAGAAATATACTAGAAGACAAGAATCTATTTTGAAGATGATAAGTCATGGTGTTACCAAGAAAGGAAAATCTTTAAAGGCTCTAAAAATAATTGAATACTCTAACTACACTCTCCAACCCCAAAATCTCTCCTTTTGAACTTCTACACCATCTTCTACTTGACTTCATTATAAAAATACAATCCTCATATCTATGGACCTGACAGAGCCATGACTATGTCTATTTTACGTGACTGTAGGTACCTATTTTGTTGAGGGTGTGACTATGTCTAAAGATGAGACACTTTTTTCATAATGACAAAATTACCCTTATTTCAAACCTGCACATAGGTTTACTATAGTTGAAAACCAATCCCATTTAATTGGTTTTCTTATAATCATCATATCAATGAAAATCCCATCAGGCTGCTTGACTCCATTCTTGTTCTTTATTAGGTCTCGATAGACCTAATCTATTCATGAACATTATGGAAGTCAAGAACTCATTACACATATGGATTCCCTTCAAAGAATAATGAACACAATCATGAAATGATGATGTAACCTTAGAAAACAAGTACTGTGAGCTCTACATTTTCAAACCAGATGTCTTAACTGAGCTTTAATGGTGGCCCTTAGACTTGAAATATTTATTCCAGTTTAACTTAGATTGCATCTAGATCTAGGCTCTATGCATTTACCTACATGGGTTTATAAAACCCCTTGATTGGATGTGTCTAACTATGTGGCATCCCTGCCACATTTTTTTATCATATTTAAAAATATTACCATCATAAATTTAGACACATGCCACTATCTTGTGCCTCTTGGAGCTTGATTGAATTTGCTCCATCAATATTTGATTTGGGATTCCCAAATTATGACACTTGGTAAACCCATGTTTAATATATGGATCTTACTACCAATCCTCATTTGGCTCACATACTTATGCCATATGGTAGCCTCACATTTAATTTATGCTCATTGACTTTTTGACCTTGTGCACACTGTTACTTTATTTGGCATGATGGAATGCATGCCATAGATCTTGATTTGCTTGATCAAACGCACACCATTGATCCTTTAATTCATCATGATTGTGCCACGTGTTGACCCTACATTCCATTTTAGGATATTTTGATTTGTTGACCTTGAGCTTGCCACTAATCTTGATTTGCATGATTTAATTTGCATTGTTGATCTTAATGGTCCCACTAACTCAAGCTTTTATTTGCATATTGTCTATCTATGATTAGAGCACCCAAGATGTTACCACTTGTCAGTCCCACATTCAATCTCAAGATATTTTAAATCTTTTAAATTTAAATTGATACTTCTTGTATCTTTTATTTGACATCCCCACACATGTCTTACTCTGCTAGTTCAACTTTGAAAGCTTATATCTTGAGATAGACAACTCATTAAGATACCAAATTTGTAGGGAACATTCAAGGAATAAAATGCATCATCTCTATATGATCCTTTGGATTTTATAGGCCTCCTAAGCACATTTATTAAATGCATAACTAGACTGACTTGTTCATTTCTTCATGACTTACCATGATGGTCTGGTTCTTTTAGGCTTGTGTTAATCATTTCTCTCCCTTCAAGGCTATGATGAACTAATGAGAATTTGAGCAAACCTACTTCATGATCCCTGAATGTGATGAGCACCATGGAAACTACTTGGATCCTTTCCTTTCAATTCTAGACTTATTCCCAAGCCTCACTCTAGGACTCCCAGAATACTGATTCATTTAGGCAAAGTTTTGTATGTAGGCCAAAACTAGTAAACACCATCTACTTTGTATTTGGTCTTAAATACCTATTTTCACTTGATATATTTCTTCCCTAGTGTAAGATCAAAAAACTACCATGTGTCATTATTCATGGGAGACTGATATTCTACATCGACGGCATCTTTCCAAGGTTTGGACTCTAGGGCTTCACAGACTGTAGAGGGCTAAAATATTTCTGAAATAATGCTCATTAAGGCCAAATTTACCTTTACATAGGCCATACTATGGGTCCTTAGTCTTGTGGATGAAGTGTTTGGAGGTCCATCCAATTTTGCATTTCAAATTGTACTCATATACCATTTCAACATACATTGAGTATTAATTGGTGGTGTTGGAGCTTCTGACTGACCATCACCACTATTTTTATTCTAAAAGTTTACATGTCTAATGCCTATATCATATGTCTATGCAGAAGATGAACTAATTTCACATTTATCATCAAAACTTACATCCCTGATGATAAGTGTAGAGATGGAATCCAAAGTGATTTATATCAAGCATTAGTCAAGAAAACTCAAAAAAAATCATAAAGAACATAACTAACTAAGCCAACTCCTTCAACAAGGTTTTAAAATAGGAAATTAAGAGCTATTAAAAGAAAACACATACCACCAAACCTTCTCGAGATCCTCCCACCTCCAAATGCGACTCAAAACATGATTTTCCCCTTGATTTTGGTACTCAAGTCTTTAACAACGATGAGTGGATTGTTCTTCCATCATCTTAAGTGCACCAATGAAACTAGGCTCATGATATTTGATCAATATTTATCCTATAGTGAAGCTATCCTATTGTAAATTAAACATAATAACACTACACAAAAATGACTTATGTAGAGAATTCTACATATAAGTTTAAACCAAAAGAGCTTTAAAATAATGGTCTTGGCCCTCTTATTTTTAGATTTTTGGAATTGATCAAAATCAACCATGACTGTCAATATTGAGATCAAGATGTGTGGCCATGAATCAATTAAATTTTGGAGGCTCAAATCATAAATACCCTAATTAATATTTATAATAAAGGGCATTAATAAGGTATGGGAAGGTTTAAACCAGATATTTGTTCCATTTATGGCTTAAGGATGCCACCCCACAAATGATGTCACTAGATGACACAGATATTAGGAATGAATTTCTAATTAATATATCTTCTATAACTTCCATAGATTTTCCACTTAAGCTCTTAATTTGGTTTAATTTGCTTAAGTGAGGTTAATTAAATTTTATGCAATTCTTTAGAAATTGGTTGCTCATTTAATCAAACTGGTCAAAATGTCAAGTTATTAGGTCATAATTTGATTGGAGTATAATTAGTTGAAGGTGTTAGTTGCGTACAGACCAATACCCCATTTAGAGCATTGTTTCCATGAAATAACACATGTACATGTCATGTGCTTTTGAATTAGAAGAATTTAATGATTCAAATCATCAAATTGGGTTTTTGCCATTTTGACTCAAAATGATTTGAGAAAAGTTAATAATCACATAAAATGCATTGCCCCATATAAGGATAAATTAGCCTAAATTGGCACTTGTATACAACAAGCTCAGACTATTTAGTGTATTTAAGTCATTTTGGCTCAAATTATGTGTTTGAGTGTATTTTGAGTAAGATTGACAATTTCAACATAGTGGTGTTAGGAATTAGATGTCTACATTTTACCCCTATTTGAGAAGGCATGGTGAAACATTCAGACAAAGTAAATTTGTCAATAATAAGTTGGAAGGAAATGACCCATGATGTCCCCTCGAGAGGATGTATAGGGATGAAAGAGAAGGATGGACTCTCGAAAAGAGAGAGAAAGAGTGAAATTAACGCATAGATGAGATAATATATGTATGAGCTAATGCTTACATGCATTGATTTTCAATGATCAAAATATAATAAAATATAATGAGCTCTAGGGTGGGGGAAGTGGAAAAGATACAATCTAAAAATATAAGTGACATACTTTAAACACACCTAAAAGAAGGTGCAAGTTATATGTTTAGGGAATGATCGATCCTGAGACAAGTTGCATACTTTTAAAAATAGCTAGAACGAGGGAAAAAGCTATAGAGCTTGAAATTAAAAGAAAGATGAGAGCATTGATCCAAAGAAAGTAAATATGAATGCTCCCCAGTAAAGCAGATTTGATTGGTTGATAAATCAATTTTACCCTAATAGGGCTGATTTTGATCACTAGTAATTAATTTTGCCCTAGTAGAGCTGATTTGATTCAGTGATTGATTTAAATGTTGTGCCCTAATAGGGAAAATTGGTAAGCATATCTCAAGGATATAACCTAATGCATAGATTAAATATGAGCGGACGCACATATAGATATGATGGTCTAATGACTAAAGAAGCCACCAAAAACCAGGCATATAAGGATGCACAAAGTAATAAAAGAGATGAATAAAATAATAAAAGGTGGCCCAACTAATCCAAGATACGTCATGTATCCAATTACTACCTACATAGTCCAGATGGACCTCAAGCTAATGTAGTTCACCTAGAAGCGAGAGAAAAATGGACCACTATTTGATTATACTATATATGCCAAAAGATGCACATCTTACATAAAGTCTTGTGCGTAATCAATTGTTGTTTAATTCATTGGTGCATTGAGAGCTAATATTAGGAGTTGTATTGAATTTTTGAGTTGGGATCCAAAGCACTTGGTGCTTACCATAAAAAAAAATTATGCATCATAAGTATGAGTAACCTACAATGACATTGCATTTCAATTTCAATGAGCCGGTTCAAATGTGAATATTTATAACTAAGGATAATGATAAGAACTACCAATACTAGAGTTACAATTATTTACATTTAAAAAAAATAAAAACAAAAACAAAAACAAATAAAAATAAGAAATAGATGTAACTTAACATAAAATCAAGACATGGACAATCATGATTTAATTAGGAACAAGAATGTATAAAATCAAAGCCAAAATAACTTAATAAATAACGTGAAAACAAGATATGAATAATCGAGCTCCATGTGTACTAACAAGAAGTTCCTAAAAAACCAAACAAATAACAAGACAAAATAGGAACACAAAAGGCTAAAAAAAAAACAAAACAAAATAAATGGAGAGACAAAGAAGCAATAAAAACAACAATAAAATTTAAATAAACACACACAAACAAGAGTTAGTCATAATGTTAGTGAAAATAGAAAACAATCATTTATGCATGTGTAGTAGAGACATTACTTTCTACAATAGTGTAACAAGAACAAAGAACAGAAAGTTACCTCCAAGTGATAGGGAAACAACAAGACAAAAAAATGGGGGAAAAAGAAGAAAATAAAGGGGGTGGCCGAACTGACTCCAGATGTACAAGACAAGTGAACGTTGCGTACATAGTTCCATGGATGCAAGATCCAAAATGAACTTCAGGATAAATGTAGTTCTCCTAGGAAATGGGATAGAAGAAAAGTGATGATAATAAAACATGATTGATGTTGTAGAGGAAATAAGGAAAATAGGCTTGCAAAATGGTGAGAGCGTTCAAAATGAATACTTGCAAAATGGCAAGAATGTGAGATCAAAATAAATAAAAGTGCAAAGACAATGTTTTTTTTCTTTTTGTCGATCATTTTATAATGTTTTTATGTTTTTAAGATAAACAACATAAATTAACTATTAACAAATGGCTTAGGGAACTACCTAACTGAAGAGATACATTTCTATAGGCAAGAGTTCAAACAATAGCTAAACTAGATATAACAAAAATCATGGATATAAATAATGGTATAGGGAACCAACTACTCCAGGAGATGCACATCCAAGAGTAGAAGTTCCAATAATAGCTAAAGTTGGCTACAATGGCCCATGCTCACAAATCAGTGGGAGCAAGAAAATCTTGCTAAGGTAACAATGCCTACCTAATAACAAAAAAATAAGAATAGAATAATGTACGATGCTTAGATAAATATGAAGAACCATGCAGTAGGCAAAGACCATGAGCTGATGTATCCATGTTCACTTATCTCTATAAGAGGAAGTTGCAAAATACCATCTAAGCTAAATTGCTTTGTAGAACTAGTGTTGAATGTGTCCAAAATGCCTATGAGTCATAATGAGGATCAAAATTGCTCAAAGGATAGAACTATCCATATTACAATGGTCCAAGATATGAAAAGAATGTGGTTCTTAATAGAACAGTCCAGGATAAAACAAAATGAATAGGGTCCAAAAGAGGATGGTCCAGGTGGGATGAAAAGAGTCAAGTTGGAGTATAAATGATCCATAGTGTCAATGATACAATATTTTAACTATCCAGAGTCATAAAAGAATATGGTTCTTATGAGAATGGTTTAGGGTAAGTCAAAATGAATATGATCCAAGATAGGATGGTCTAAGATATAATAATGGGCTTGAGTGACTTCAACACAAGTTATCCCTAAGTAAGGGGTCTTGTAGACAATGATTCAAAAACTGTCAAGCATAAAACTGCTTGAGATGTACAATGTTCATGGTCTCTGGCAGTTCTTTGCCACTTGGAGTGGCCACTTTGTATGCCCTGATCCATAGTTTGTTGTGATCACATAGGGTCCTAGACAATTAGGTTAAAACTTACACTTTTTCTTCCATCTAGCATTTGTGTTCTTTTGATTCTCTTTCAAGATTAGATCACCAATTTCAAACTCCCAAGGGAAAATGTGCTTGTTTTAGCTTCTACACAATCTATTCTGATAGGCTTGTAAGTTGTCTAGGGTATCCAAACACTTGCCATCAAGGATTTTTAGTTTTTTCAACCTAGAAACTCTATAAGCTTCATCATTTTCAATATTCTCAAAAGATACTCATAATGAAGGTAGTTCGATCTCAATTAGGATAATAGCTTCTATGACATAAATAAGGGAGTATGGAGTGGCTCTTGTGGGGGTTCAATGACTAGTGTGATAATCCCAAAGGGTGGGAAAATTTTTTAAGTGCCAATTATGGCCAACATCATTGACAATCTTCTTCAGTATGGAAATAATGGTTTTGATCAATGCCTCAGCTTGTCCATTGCCTTATGGGTTATATGGTGTGGACTTTTTGTGCTAATTTTGCATAAAGAGCTTTAAATCTTAATTTAAAAATGATCTACCATTATCAGATATAATTCGGGATGGGATGCCATATTGACAGATGATATGGTAATGTATAAACTTGGCAATCTGCTTTTTGGTGACCTAAGTAAGAGGAATGATCTCAATCCACTTAGTAAAATACTTGGTAGCAGTAAGAATATGCTTATGGCCATCAAAAGATGTTGGGTTTATTTTTTTGATGAGATCGAGACCCCATATAGAAAATGGCTGTTTTGTAGTAATTGGTTGTAGTGGCAAGGAAGGTGCATGTATCAAATTACCATGTTATTAACAAGCACCACACTTCATCACATAATTGAAAGCATTTGTCTCTATTTTGGGCCAATAGTAACCTATTTAGATGAGATTTTTAGCTAAGAATACACCATTGATGTGGGCCCCACACATTCCTTCATGAACATCCTTAAGCGCTAACTTGGATTTTCCCAAAGATAAATAACGAAGTAGCATTCCATCATAGCCTTTACGATAAAGTTTGTTTCCAAGGATGGCATAATGGGCTATATGATGAAGGAAATTTTTTTGATGATTATTAGAAAGGTCAAGTGGAAAAACATGGTCATAAAAATAATTATAAATGTCTTTAAACCAAGGCATTTAAGGTGGGGGATTAGGACCAACAATGGCACATACCCTTCCTAAATCTTGCAAGACATGAGTAGGATGTAGAAGATTTACAATGATAAACTGATACTCTTTAGCACTGCTATTAATCTGTGTCATGGATCAAATCATTGCCATTACATTGCTAAATAAATTATTGTCCTGTGGTACTTGTTCAAACTATAGAGATTCAAAATGAGCCTTGAGATTATCCATAATATAATTTTAGGGTACAAGCTTGTCATGTCTATTTTGATACTAATATATGGTTTAATAGATAATCAATTGGGAATCCCCATAGACCATTAAGTGTTGGACATCCTACTGTACTACAAGACAAAGTCCAATAATAATTCTTCATACTCGACCATATTATTAGTACAATGAAAATTGATATGAAATGCTTTGGGAATCAAATCCCCTTATGGTATAATCAATAAAATGTCAGATCTAAATCCATGATAAATGAAAGAACCATAAAAGTATAGATTCCATTATTCATATTCATGATATACTACTACTATATTAATAGAATCATTTAGAAAATCAAATCTGAGTGGTTGAGTGTCTATAATAGGGGCTTCTACAAGTTGATCAACCATAACCTACCCCTTGATAGCTTTTTGATTCTGATACTCAACATCAAATTCACTTAAGAACATGACCCATTTGGCCATATGGCATGTGAGAGATGCTTTGGATAATAAATACTTGAGGGGGTCCACTTTAATAATAACAAGGTTTTGTTGTTCAGAATATAGTGTCACAAATTTTGGGAAACAAACACCATAGCTAAACATGCCTTCTCAATAGGCGTATAATTATTATCATAAGCCACTAGTGTGTGGCTTAATTAATAAACTGCATGTTCTTTGCCTTGATCATCATGTTGGGATAAAAGTGCCCCCACTACATGTTCAATCATTGAAATATAAAGAAGCAATGATTATCGAGTTGTGGGCAAATTCTAATTGATACTTATGATCCCATTAGATTGTGACCCCTTTTTTCAAGAGATGTAAAAATGGGTGGCACTTATTTTCTAGTTGTGAAATGAACTTGAAAATAGATTGTGTATTTCCTTACAGGCTATAAAGTTGTTTAAGATTTAAAGGTGGAGGCATTTCAACAATGTCCTTGACCTTAACAGGGTCTACTTCGATCCTTCTTTGTGATACAATAAACCCTAATAATTTTCCTGAAGTGACACCAAAGACACACTTCTTGGGATTCAAACAGATCTTTTACTCATGAAGCCTCTCAAAGATTCTTTATAAAACATCAGGTTGTGTTGCACATTTTTTTGATTTAGTTAAGATGTCATCAACATAGTCTTCAACAATATCATGCATCATGTCATGGAAGATGATAGTCATAACACACTGATAAGTGGCTCCAATTTTCTTCAAGCTAAATGGCATGACTTGGTAATAGAATGTTCCCCATGGTGTGGTGAATGTAGTTTCGTGTTGGTATTCTTGAGCTATCTTGATCTAATTGTATTTAGAAAAGCCATCTATAAGGGACATCATCTCATACCCAGTAGTAGAATCAATAATCATGTCAATGTTGGGCAAAGGAAAATCATATTTGGGGCACGCTTTGTTGATATCTCTAAAATCAGTGTAAAGATGTATACCTCATGGCTTTTTGCTGACTGAAACTATGTTTGATATCCATTCAAAATAGTCCAGTGGTCTAATGAAGCTTGTTCTTAATAATTTTTGTAGTTTTGCTTTTACCAAAAGAGAGATACATGGATGCATCTTCCTCAATTTTTATTTGACTGGATTAGCATCTGGATGAATAATAAGTTGATGCACAACTAAGTTAGTGTCTAACCCTAGCATGTCATAATATTCCCATACATTTTATCAATAAAATTATTCAAAATGCATATAATATGATCTCATTCCTCATCAGTGAGAGAAGCTCCAAGGTAAACAATTTTGGGATCATCATATGTTCCTAGGTTCACTTCAACAGTGTTTTCTACAAGGAGTGTAAAACCATATTCTAGAATAGCAGGCAATATGTGATCATGATCTTCTATTTCTTCTACAATCTCTTATTGTTCTTCCTAAAGATCTAGATAATGTGATGAATCTAAATCCACTGGTTTAGGTAATGGCCAACTAGCAAATATCACAAGAAATTCACAAGCAAGATGCTCAAAAACTTGTTGTATTGACGTGATGTTGGTACTAGATATAGAGCTAGGACATAATGGACCTGGTGTGTCCTTTGAGGATGAACACAATTTCCCATCCAAGAGTGCCTGAAATGGGTTTTCACTCTAGGGCTTGTCTTTTTATTTGTTATTTCTCTGATCAATGAGTGCTTTAAAGAGGTTTTCACCTGAATATCTCAATGTTTTATCTTTTTCATGACCAAAAACATTTGCCTGCTCTCCAAATTAGGCAAAAGGATCCAAAGAAAAATAAAAGCCTTGCTTATGATCACCCATTGGAAATCCATCTCTGAGGTCATATATTTTACAATAGATTCTTCATTTTAGAATTCATCAAGGCGTATGACCAATTTTTTTGGTCTCAATCAATGAGTTGAAGATGGCACATGAAAAAGGAACAATGGGGTGCTATGGTCATAATGGAATTGGAATAAAATAAGTCTATCTCAACAAGCTCATAATAAATACTATAATGGAATGTTATGTCTCTACTAGGAGTCTTATCACTAGTCAATTTAGAAGAATCACTATCTAAAGTCATGAGGTCATCCCCAGGCAGTATAAATCTAAGACCTTGATTCTTGTTAGGCTTACCAACTGATAAAGGTTCCAAGATTCCTTATGCTCATGGGCAAAGGTCTTTTCCTGTATAATCAAAATTATCCATTATTTGATTAAGGATAGGATATTTAGGGTTCTAAAATTAAGCAACATTGCCATTAGAATATAACTAGTCTCCTTTAGTGAAAGATTTGTGATCTTGATTTGGTGAAGTTTTACCAAATCATGTTGGGTTTATTAGGGATTTTAGAAGGTTTGGGTTTACCAAATGATTTAGGAGACTTGGGTAACTTAGCAATATGGAAGGCATCTTTAATATGGTATGTGGAAATGGCATTTTCTATAATAACATGTTTTACAAGGGTTGCAAGAAATGGATCAACTGAAGTGGAAGCAATATCATTAGGGTTGATAAAATTGGATTTTGATGAATGCAAAATTATTTCCTTATTCTTCTTTGTAATAAATTCAAAACTAGGATAATAGATATAATTATGAAATTCAGCCTCTAGATGTTCACAATACTGATAAAGCTACAAATCAACAAAAATGGTAATTTCAATCCCATCGTGGGGGAATTTGAGGCATTAATGCAAAGTGGATGGGATAACCTATACTTCATCAATCCAAAGACGATCGAAAAGTATGTGATAAGGTAACTCAATATCCACAATATATAATAAGGTATGATGAGACACAACCCAATAATGATTGGCAAACAAATAGTACTAGAAGATTCCCTCTTGACGTTGTTGTATGCCTTTATGGTGATCATCTCTGGTTGAATGTTCTTCATAGTATAACCCAATCTCTGTACCAGTTTGAGAGACACTATGTTCAACCTTGAACCATTGTCTATAAAAACCTACTTGATTTTATGGTTTTCAATGATGACCTCAATATTCACGGGGTTATTATGGCTAGGACCAAGAGTGGACATGTCTTTTTGATCAAGTGTAACTTGTCAAAATAAAGACAAATGCCCTACAAGAGTTTGGAACTATTCAGGGTTAATGTTGTGGGGAACAATAGATTATTAAAAAAGGTCATTCAAAATAGTTATATAGACTTCAGACATATGCAAAAGATCTAAAATAGAAATTTTTGTAGGGGTTTTAATCAGCTAGTTTGAGATACTATAAGGCTTTTCAATAATAAGATGAGATGATTTAGCCTTCATTGGTACAATGTTTAACTTTGGATCTGATGGCATAATTTTCATGTTGGGTTTAGTGGCAGAAGAGGGCAAAGAGCCTTGAAGAGTAACTCGTGAGTGTATACTTATAATTTCACAATTTAGAGGTGGTAAGGAGCCATTATAATTATAAAACAAAGGCAAAGGGCCTTGGAGGGTGACTCACATGTGTCTAGTTTCATTGAAGCAATTTTGAGTCATCAAGGAGTCATTATAATATGAAGAAAGGGGTCTAGAATTAGTGACTCATGCAAATTGAGGCACAATAAAATTACTTATACTTGATGTGATGTTGCTTAAGGGAGAGGGTGTTGACCCTATGCTAATGGGTCTAATATTTCAAAAAGCATGGGATGGCTCATGGGTTTTAACAGTGACAGTGGTAATGTGGTTTGCATAAATATACACCATAGTGTTGTTATAATCATAAGGCATATTATCATAACCCAAATTATTAGCATGGGTATTATGATCTTGATTATGAACATGCTAATTATGATTCTAACCTTGATTTTGATTTTGTCATTGCTTTTATCCTTGGTTCTTATTGTTTCTCATTGGTTGTTGATTATGCCAAGGAAATGGATCTTTGTATATGCCCATATCTTGATTAGTGTTTTGCGAGGCAAGTTTGATTCCTACTTCACCACTTTCAATCATATCCTCAATGATATGTCATAATTGAACATAATGATAAGCACCATAACCAACAACATGATGAAAATTACAAAATTTATATTCCCGATATCGATTGGGTTTGGGTTGATCTTTAGGAAATGGCCTTGGTATAGACCACACAATCAGATTAGCTACTATGAGCTTTTAGAACATTACCTCAATAGGCTTTCCTAGTTTGTTAAAGACTATGTATTTTTTATTGAATAACCTTTCTAGAGGGACTCTTTACAAATTGGTTGGTGTATTAGGTGGAGCTAATTGCATATTTGGAGCCAATAGGGCCTGCACTATTTGTACATGTCTTGATTTAGTTACTCCATTCCCTACCATCTTCTTGTTTTTATTGAACCCCTTAGATTTATCTATGGTAATAGTTTGAATTGAATATTGGGTCTAATTTGATATTTGACCTTATGAATAAATCTTGACAAGGCCTTTGGTGACAAGCATCTTTTTAATCTGCACACTCTTGTTTATAATTTCTTCAAATGTGTTTGTGTAAGTGATTCACAGATTATGCACCACCTCAGGGTGTATGTTTTGTGTAAAGATATCGGCCAAATATTTATTAGAGTTGTTGCCAAGGTCCAAATAACGTGAATGCAATCATCAAGTGATCACATGAGATGAAGCTGGTGCACACCACAAAGAAGCTAAAACAATATGAAATTATACAAAGAGATAAATTGCACAAGAAAAATAGGAGAAAACCCAATATTTGATTAACTTAAGATGGCCAACATGAAGATTACATATAGGAGAGCATGTAAGTAACTCCCCCACAAAAGGTGGTCAAAGCACCCCAAGAATAGACTGTAACTCCTCCATGAAAGGTGGTGACAAGGTGCTAAGAATAGAGAAGTAACTCCCATACCCATAATAGCCGGTCAAAGGAGTTACTTATGACATTTCTATGACACATCTATGACACACATCTCCACATAAGCTAGCCTATCCCACGACTGTAGGAAAACTCCATGTATGCACAAATATATAATATTCCCTAATTAAATAATAGGGAAAAATATAAACCTACACTAGCACCCCCCATAAGCGCAGCTTAGGTGGGCAGTGTGGAAATATAAAATGGGTCCCAACAACTAGGCCTAATGAGGTACCCATGTACAAATGCCATCTACCATAACAAAGAGAAAAGGAAAAAACCCGTAGGAAAAACTTCCCCCCTGCAAAAGAGAGACATAAAAGAAATGAAGAGGTTAGTGGCCCTCCTCGAAGATGATGCTGCTACAAATGTGGATCGCACCCCAAGAAGAGCATGTGGATGAATGAATTTGCTCTCAGTGAAAGGTTTGGTGAAGATGTCTGCAACCTGCTCTAAAGACTGGCAAAATATCAAGTCAATGACCTGACTATGAATAAGCTCCTGAATGAAATGCATGTGAATCTCTATGTGCTTGGTCCGCTGGTGTTGAACTGGATTCTTGCAAATCTGAATGGTACTCTAGTTGTCACAATAAATGATGGTGGGCTACCTGATAGGAATACCAAACTTAAAAAGTATCCCCTGAAGCCAAATAGCCTTAGTAGCTGCATTAACAACTCCTCTATACTCTACCTCTATGGATGATATAGCAGTAGCATTTTACTTCTTGCTAGACCAACTGATAGGACTAGAACCTAGAGAGAAACTGTAACTAGAAGTGGACTTACGAGTCTGTGAATCACTAGCCCAGTCTGAATCTATATACCCAATCAAGTCAGCCTCTATGCCAAATTTGTAATCAATCCCATATCTATGTGAACCCTATATGTAATGCAAGATCCTCTTAGCTACTTTCTAATGCAGCTCATGAGGTTCCTACATAAATTTGGAGACAAGTCCCACTGCATATGATATGTTGGGCCTGGTGTGAGTCAAGTAGATGAGATTGCCAACAAGTTGTCGATACCAAGTGGCATCAACTAATAGTGAAGAATAGTCAGCCTCAAGCTTGACTCCTGATATAAAGGGAGTCAGAGATGGCTTGCAATCAACAATGTGAAATTGAGACAATAAATCAAGAGCATACTTAGGTTGTGCAAGAAAAATCCCTGAATCTGACTGTGAGATATCGATGCCAAAGAAGTAGTGTAACAAACCCAAGTCTATCATGTCAAATCTATCCTGGAGAGATGCCTTCACCACTAAAATAGCTGATGAAGAACTCTCGATGATCAAAAGGTCATCAACATATAGAACCAAAATCAGGAGCGAATCATCTTGTCACAAGAAGTAGACATTGGGGTCATAATGGCACCTAGTGAAACCCACTGTGAGAAAGAAGGAATCCATCTTGGCATACCAAGCTCGAGGGGACCGTTTGAGGCCATAGATAGATTTCCTAAGTCTGCATACTAAGGAAGAATCTTAAACAAATCCTGGCAGCTGCTCCATGTAGATCTCCTCCTATAGGTCTCCATGAAGAAAGGCACTCTTCACATCCATCTGATGCACATCCCAACCATGTGTTGTGGCAATAGCCAAGATGAGTCAGATAGAAGTCATCTTTGTAATGGATGCAAAAGTCTCTGAGTAGTCAATGCCTGCCACCTATGAGAAACCCTTGGCGACCAATCGTGCCTTGTACTTATCAACTGACCCATCTGCTGCAAACTTGGTCTAATATATCCACCTACATCGAACCATCTTCCTTCCCTTAGGAAGTGAAGTCAAGTCCCAAGTGTGATTTTTGATTAAGGAAGAATATTCTTCCTCCATAGCACTATCCCACTTAGGTACTCCTGATGCCTGTCAAAAAGTCTATGGATCCAAAACTGAGGTAAAGAAGGCATGTGGATCTCTTTGAAAATCCCCCCTAGTACATCTATCATCTGCGGGATCTCTTGCTAAAGTGCCAGCACTCTCAAGTGTCTGTCTGGCCCAAAGTGGCCCAAAAGTGTGTGAGTCAGGTGCTAACTCCTCATCCTCTGACTGACTAGAGGTGGATGACTCTACATCACTATCCTCATTGTCTAAACTTGAAGAAGAAGAAGAAGACGTCTCTGGCTCAGGAACTTGTTGTGGCTGATTTGAATCTGAGGAATCATCATGAAGAAGTAGATTTGATGAGAGAGAAGAAGTGCCAAGTGTTGAGTCTCTAGGACTCTCTTGAAAGTGGACACTTCTCTCAATGAACAACTCATGAGTGGTCAGATCTAGAAGGTGATATCCCTTAACACCATTTGGATATCCTATAAAGATGCAAGGCTTGGATTGACGTTTCATAGCTTTGCATTTCTTCTTCAGTATGTGGGCCATGACTGGGGATCCGAAAACCTTAAGGTGCTCAACATCAGGTTTCCTTTTATGCCAAGCTTCAAAGGGTGTTATCCCTTTTAAAGCTTTTTGAGGAACCCTGTTTTCAATGTAGCAAGCACAATTGATGGCTTCGGCCCAGTACTATGCTGCTAAGGATTTTGAGTGAATCATACAGCTACCCATCTCTTTCAAGAACCTATTTTTGCATTTTACAACCCCATTCTGTGAAGGATTGTAAGTGACTGTGTGCTATAAATCAATCCTCTCTATGGTGTAAAATTACTCAATCCTATTGCTGGCATACTCCCCTCCATTATCAGTTCGAAGAACCTTGATGGATTTCTCACTCTATTTCTCAACAAGAGCCTTGAAGTCTAGAAAATTTTCAAACACTTCAGACTTTTTTTTGAGAAAATATATCTAAGTGCACCTAGAGAAATCATCAATGAAAGTGAGGATGTACTTGGTCCTTGTGAAAGATCATTTGGGAATGGGTCCTGATACATCACTGTGGACTAACTCCAAAGGTTGTGAAGCCCTCTAAGCTTTACCTTTGTCAAATTTTGCTTCGGAATGCTTCCCAAGGGAGCACCCCTCACAAAGTCCTTTTGAGAAGTAGACACGAGGCAAGCCAATGACCATGTCATGTTTACAAAGTTACTCAAGGTAGCGGTAGTTAAGGTGGCCAAACCACTCATGCCATAATTTTCTAACTCCATCTAAATGAGTAAGCAATGTTGTTGGAGAAGAATCAGGTACAAAATGTGAGGTGTATAACCTTGCTTGGTGATCTGCCCTACCCACTGCCACTATAGTATCACTATGCAACTCCTTGATAGCCACTAAATCTAGAGAAAAATCAACTCTCATGCCCTGACCAATGTGATTGATTTGGTACACTGATAGGAGATTGGTTGAAAGAGAAGGAACACTTAGAAAATTAATGAATGTTCCTCCTTCCATTTCAACTGACCCTCTCCCTGCAATGGAAACTGATGTGTCATCACCAAAACTAATTGAAGTCATGCTACAAGGCTTTAAAGATGAAAACTCAACTAGGGAAGAGCCCATGTGGTGAGAAGCACTTGAGTCAATGACCCATGAAGATGTAGAAGCTACTGTAGCTACAAGGGCCTTGCCCTTTTCTTTCTCCTTAGCCTTGCCTTTTGCCTTGGTAGAATCTTAGGTAGATGAATTTTGCTTGATGGACTCAAGAACACCTATGTTGTGCTTCTCTAGAAGATGAGTTATGTGATCTATTTGTTTCTTCATGCATTTGTGTTCATCATGCCCTATCTTTTTACAATAGGCACACTTAACCTTCTCCTTCTTAGGTTTAGCATTGGAGGAGGAAGACTCAGTGTTGTTTTTGGCAGGATTGTTTTTTTCTTTCTTCTTCTCGTGGTCCTTATTCTTTTTCTTCTTCTCCTTTGTTGAAGTCTTATCCTTACCATTTCTAGATATCAAAGCTTGGGGTTTAGTAGACTTCATTGTGCCCATTTGAATTAGCTTATCTTGCTCCCTAGTCAAGTCGGCAATGAATGAATCCAAAGAATGCATTTTCCATGTAGTGCCAAGGGCACTTTTTATGGCATGGAAAGTGGAGACAAAGACTGAATAGCTTGGACCTAACTTTGCGAGAATAGAAATGATGAGTTGATCATCTTTCTTCTCTATCCTAAATTCTTTCAATTGCAATTTGAGGGCCTTAAACTTAGTGAAGAAGTCCTGTAGGGTGTCAAAGTTGCTAGGACTTGGACTTATGAGTTTGTTTTCAAGCTCATGACCTCTCATCTCATCAAGATTCCCAAATAAGACTTATAAGGTGTCCCATATGTATTTGGGAGTCTTGGTAGTTTCTAAATGGAATAGAAGTTCCAGAGACACAAACAAGCTCAGTAATCCATAAGCTTCATCACTACGGTTGTACCACTTGACCTTTTCAGCATCAGTGCTGGGTTCTAATTCAGTACCCATGGTGATCCTATACAACCCTTTGTTTCTAATAATTATTTACATTTTAACCTTCCATTCATGATAGTTGAAGGGTGTTATGGGTTTAAGTTGAAAAGAATCCATTGCAAGTTGTGAAATTATGCAGAAAGGAGAATGAAAGCAAAGATTGCAAGTGCTGAAAAACAATCACACCCCTCTAAAATGTTGAGCCCCCCCTAAATATGCAAGTTCATAGTAAAAATATGTCGGGATCAGCTAAGAATGTGTCTTAGAGCAATCAGTGCAAGACTTTAAGCAAACAGGACGTCGGACTCAATCGAAAATGCGACCCGAGAGACCCAAATTTTTGGCACTTTATAAAGTAGTGAATTTTTTATAATTATCTAGCCTAAGTTGTGTAAAATTGAAAACTAAGCACTTTTTTAAAAGACGTCACTCAAATCTGAGCTACCATTTGCAAGATTTTAAAGTTTTAATTTCCCATAAACTAGTAATTTTGCAAAAAAAATAACACTAAAACATTAAAAAAATACCTGTTTTGTGAGAGAAAGTGGCCTTTCAACCACTCGTTGGACTTGACACAGAGCAAGGAATTTAAAGGAGGTCTTTGCGAGGAGGAATTGACCTCTTGCCAATCCGAGCCTCACCCTTCGTATTCGATAGGCGAAAACTCAAACTTAAAATAAAAAACCCCAAATTGCCCACAATGTGAAATACAGCCTTAAATCTTCATTTTTTAACCAAATTGACTGATTTAATATTTGAAAAGTCAAATTTGACTAAGAATTTAAGAAACAAAGGCAGATTTTTCCAAATAAACGCTGTGTGAGGGCCCGCATGGTGCGCCAAAATGCAAGCAACATAATACGCTGAGTTTAGAGATGTCCACACAGACGTCACAGATCTCAACGTTTCCATAAAAAAAAAGTTTATGCACCATTGCCACTTCTACACACCTCTAAAGTAGTAGATTTAATGCAAAGGAAACAAAGGTTCCATCATTTCTTCTTGGAAAATGACGCCAAAAAGAGTGGATCTGCTGCTTAGATATGAAATGCAAGGTTATGTAGGTGAGAAAGGAAACTTCCAGTGCTTTCTTTCCAATGATAAGATTTGTTATCACAAGTACCAAAGTTTAAAATAATAGATCCAAAGCTTAAAAAAGCTATCTTTTGACACCAGATCTGAACCTTTCCAAGCTGAAAAAAAACTCAAAAAAAGCCAAGTTTGGATCTCTTTCCCATGCAGCACATAGAGAAAGCTTCAATGCCTTGCTAAAATCAAAGAAACAAGTAAAAGATCCCCTTTGCTTCAATGGTATGACATTACATTAGATCTGTAATTAAGAAAAAGAACATAAAGAGAACTCCACTCCTCACGTTTTCAAAATAAACTAATACATAACCAGACACACGATTACTGGGGTAGCTCTGATACCATATCAGAGTTGTTGCCAGGGTCTGAATAATGTGAATGCAATGGTCAAGTGATCACATGAGATGAATCTGGTGCACACCACAAAGAAGCTAAAGCAATTTGAAATTATACAAAGAGATAAATTGCACAAGACAAATAGGAGAAAACCCAATATTTGATTAACTTAAGATGGCCAAAGTGAAGAATACATATAAGAGAGCATGTAAGTAACTCCCCCACAAAAGGTGGTCAGAGCACCCCAAGAATAGACTGTAACTCCTCCATGAAAGGTGGTGACAAGGTGTTAAGAATAGAGAAGTAACTCCCATACCCGAAATAGCCGGTCAAAGGAGTTACTTATGACATTCCTATGACACATCTATGACACACATCTCCACATAAGCTAGCCTATCCCACAGATGTAGGAAAACTCCATGTATGCACAAATATATTATATTCCCTAATTAAATAATAGGGAAAAATAAAAACCTAAACTAACAATATTTATCTATTAAATTATGTTGAAAGTGTTCAGATAATGCTCTCCACCATTGTAGATATACTACAAAGCTTTCTCTATCTCGCTGTTTGGATTTGCACAAATCAACTACAATTAATTCATGTTCAATATTATAAGAGAAGTGTTTGAATTTTTTTTAGATATATCATTTCAATCTACCACTGACCCCTTAGGTAACTTAAGAAGCCAATCTAAAGCTTGCCCCACTAAACTTCATGGAAATAAGTAAACCAAATAAATGTTGTTATAAGCTACCTCTTGGCATAATACAAAAAATACATGAATATGTTCGTGAGGGTCACCCTTCCCTTTATATTTATAAAATTTGGGTGCCTCAAAATGAGGTGGAAATAGAACTTGGAGAATACTCAATTCAAATGGATATGGACATATCTTGTCAAACTTGTACTTCTTGATTTGGTTTCTTGTCTCCAATCATGACATAATTTCTTTCATCTAATTCCATTATTGTATGTTTGGTGCATTGGTAGGTGGAATATAATTTTTTTGGGGTGGTATATGCCCCTATTATGTTGATTTGTTAAGGATATACACCCTACGATCAACAACTTTATTTTTATTTACTCCTTGAGTTGAGTAAGTGAGTCATTGATTCTTGGGTTGATAAGCATTCCCTAAAGTCAGTCGCCTTGAATTGTAAGTGTTTTGTTGATTTTGGGGAGTCTTTGGTCTATTCACCAAAGTATGCATTGGTTGAGAAGAACTTTCCAAATTATTTTAAAGAATTTCCTCAATACGCATTGAGTGTTTTGTTCTTTGATTTTGTGAAGGAAGAAGAGGTTCTTGATGATTGAAAAATGTGTGCTTCATGTCTGGCGAAGCATTTTGTGGAACTTTTTGAGGCTTTTTTTGTTCAATTGAGATACCATGATCCATCATAGGTGTGTTCTCAAATAAAGTATGTTGCATCTATTTGAATACATCGTCTTACTATTTGGAAGCATTGTTGTGTATTAAAGTGGCAGCTAAAGAGTCAGTTAAGTTTGTGATAAGTTGGTTTGCATATTGTTAAATTTTCTTCTTGATATTAGTGGAAAGATATTTTTCATTAGGTGTTGACTCTATGAGCAGTTCCTTTCCTTTAATAGAAGAAACAATGTTTGATTTTTTAATATGACTGAGGGATTATTCTTGTTGTTCTTTTACCCTAACCAAGGTATGCAATTATTCCATAAGAAAGTCTTATGGCAATCTAGCACCTGATTCAATCAACTTTAGGGGTGCCTCATCTTTATCATCTAGGGGTTGATGTTGAAAATAGTCTTATTCTAATCCTATAGTCATGGGAATGTCTTCAAATACCATGGTATTATCTTATCCATCATAAAAGTGCTCCTCCTCATAGCTTGGGCCGTAAGAGACCCTACTAGGAGTGTACCTTTGCATCATGTCTAGAAGTTTGTTCTCTATGTTTTCTAAGGTTTGGAAAATGTGTTGAAAATGTTAACAAGGTGTGTTTTGATTTTATCCAAATAAGTGACATGAAAAAACAAAAAAAATACTATAATAAAGAGAAGTGGCATAGTACCACACAATTAGAAGAAATGGTTATGAAATTACTCAACTTTGGTGGGTTGAAATTGTCAAATTGGAAGAGGGTATGATAACTCTGAAACCCAAAGTGTAAGAAGCATAATAATTTTAGGTCAAAGATACGTCAATACTGTAAAATATAGGTACAAATTTGATGAGTTGTGACTAGAAAATTAGAAAGTTTTTCTGATGAGAGAGGGAACAATGCAAACTAAGAAGCTCAAAATATGAAAATACATGAGAACTCTTAATTATAAAACTAAAACCAAAGAGAAAACATAATGCTGCTACATGGTGATAGGAAGTAAAATAGTTTTAGAACTTAGAGCGTGAGCGAAATGCAAGATAACCTAAGTTCACAATGATCAAAATGGATGATGAGTTTATATAACGACCTTGAACCCAGACAAGAAATCATTTCCAAGTTAACTCAAACCAAGTGCAAATGGTAAATTTATTAACACCTTGGCCTAGAATTAGAAATGTGAGATTTTGAAATTAAATTAAAAATGAAGGACTTAAATATTTTTGCAAAATGGTTTAAATTCAAATGGACAACATAACAACATCATTTAGATAAGACAAATACAATGTTTCAAATAAGGATTTGAACAAGGCAAAAAATGATTTTTATTTGGTCAATGTAATGCCTCCTTGTTCAAATAAAATGGTGGATAAGAAATGTGTTTGGTTGATGTATTTTGGTTTTCAAAACAAGTTTTATACTCAATAAGTTAAATCAAGTAAAGGGAAAAAATGACAAAATACAACTAAGTATAATGTCCAAAGTCCTAAAACTAACATGGTTACTATTATCAATTGAGCTTGCACCTAATGAGGAGATGAAAAGTCTCTCCTCATTCAAGTGAGACAATGGAACCACCTCAGGGCTACGGGTGTCCCTAAATTGAGGTGGATCTCTAGATGAGGGGCTATTTCCCCTTGATGCATCACTATAGGTCAATCCTACTACTAACACGTGAGGGAATGAAAAGGGATAAGAATAGTTGAAAGCAAATATACTCTAAGGGAGGTGATACACCAAATATATTCTCTACTCACACCTTTTAACCTGCACTTGGAACCAAGGAGAAGTTTTCGCATACACTTCATCCAATGACAATCTTCTCTCTCACATCAATGTTTCAAGCACGAGGTCTTGTAGATAGCTTAGGCTAGGAGGACTAAGACAATATGAATTATAAGACACACTATTGAATAGACTAATCACTACACATGAAATATCAACATTAGACACTTCATGTTGACCTGTAAAAGAGAGATTACAAACATAAGGTACTATGAAGAGTAACATGTGAAGGTAAACAAAGCTACACTTGCACAATACCAACAACCATTATGAACACTTAGTGAAATATTGAATGAGGTAAAAAAAAACTATCTTTATTAGCTCAAGGCAAAAATTTGGTAGGGCTTCACCATACCAAGGTGGAGAGAGAGAGAGAGAGGAAGCTCAAGAGTCATTAGACACTTGTCAAACTAAAAAGATTAGTTATTTGTGCATATAAGAGAGATATGTGGTGAACCATGCAATGTTAGGAGCTACAAGTGTCATCTCAAATCATTCAAATCCCTTAAAGTGGCCTAAAAACTCCTTTCCTTGCACAAAAAACTACCCTTCATGACTTGCCTTCCAAAACTACCTCATCACTACATGGGGTCAGGTATGATGATGGATATGAGTGGGAGGGGTTACTAAAAATACCTCACATGAAGGAGAGGTCCCTGATCATCCCTATCCTTTTGGCCATGAAAAATCATCCATGACAGTCCCAAAATGACTTCTTTCCACACACTTCTCACACTTGGCACCTAAAACCTTCCCAATTCTTCAATCTCATCCTTACATAAGGATGGATGACATATTTCAAGGTTTTCCAAGTCATTAGGTTCAATAAATAAGCCTTAAAAGGCTTCCCAAATGTATTTTCACTCTCTTTCACTAAGTGATCACTATTTGCCCACTGGATTGGCTGAAACGAGAGAGGTATCAGATAGACTTAGGAATTTAGATAGTTCAACAAATGGCCATGAGGACTTAGAATAAGTCCTAATTTATCTTCCAAAAGTGATTAGATCCTTTGAAAGTCTTCCAAACCTACAAAACACATAATTTTATCAAAATAAGCCCTTTTTTGTACCATTCATATAGGTTTAGTAAAAAAAATTGGCATGGTTCAGGTCTCTGGGGAGTCCTCTACATCTTCAAGTTGTTTCATGGCATTTTCATTGCATCTTGATGCTCCAATTTGCCTCTTTCCCCAATCAGGTCCTTAAGAGGGTTTCATGAGGGTTTTTGTTCACTTTCAGGCTTAGCCTTTGTTCATAAAGGTTGCACATTTAAATTACTTCACAACATCATTAGGGGATTCTTGTGAACCCTCTATAACATCCCTAAACACCTCAAGGTCCCATGCATAGGTTCATAAAAGTTTCAAGCACTTCAAGTTGACATTCGAGTTCCTTTCTTACATTCTATGAGGGTCTTAGTGCATTAAAGTCAATAGATGGCTTCCTAATGAATTTATTTGAAAAAAAATGGTTCATAAACCTCTATACACATCCCAAACACATGCCTTAATCATTTTAATAACTCACTAAGAGCTATAAATGAAAATGACTCCCATTTTGAAACTAGGCCTAGATCTTGCCAATGGATTTGCCTACAACTCTTAGCTTAGAATGAGGTTCAATGGATTTTATTTCATCCTAAGAGGTTTAAAATATCAGGAATAGTCTCTTAATCATGGATCAATCACTTTGGAGGCTTATCCAAGGTCAAAATTGAAAATGACTATCCTTTCCTAACTATTTACTTTACCATTCCTTATCATGGTGATTGTAACCTTTATTGCCCAGGGCACCCTATTTGCTTTCAAACCTTATATAAAGGTTTATAATGTTTTTATATATGTTATCCATCTTCTCAAACCACCTTGCATGGTTATCCTGACTTCTGGTCATGCTTCTATCCTTTGTAGCCAAAAATTAGGGTTTTGGTGCAAAGAGAAAGTGCCCCTTGTCTAAGACAAAACAAGGGGAACTTTCCCTATTTATATTATAAATTTGACCATTTTAGGAGATTATTTAACTCCATAGGGTACTCTATACAAATTTTGGGCACCCAAATCCAATATTTAACCTTCAAACCTTCCAAATCTCGTAGACAAACTTTTTAGAAGGCAGATTGTGTATGTTTGGAGTATAGGCTTGTGTATAGGGTCTTAGGGTCCTCTGTATACCTATTATTAATTTTTGAAAAGATACATGACAATAAAAAAGTGTCCATTGAGTCATTCATCCACTACTTTTTCAACATTTAACTCCATTTACTATACCAATGCACTTTCTTCCCCAAGACTAGGCTATATGCTTGCTTTGGACTGAGACACTCTACTTTAACTGACCCCTGGAGGTTGCTTACCAAAAAAAAAGATAATAATAGTCTTTGAAAACATGTTTATATTCCTCTAAGTTCATTTTCCAATTTTTCTAAGTCAAACTCCACCAACACATCCTCACTTAGTACCAAGAAATTTTACACTCAACTCACTACCTATATACCCTGCTTACCTAACCTACGGGTGGGCTATTTGTTTACATGGATCTTATTTGTAGTATGGGATTATGTTTTGAGTCTATATATACTCACATTGTGTCTATTCAAATAATACCCTTCCTTTTAATTCTTCAAAATACTATCTTTCATAACTCCCCATGCCACTGTTTGAAATGGGGTGCTCCACTCATACCTGATATATAAGTGAAATCAAGGGTTCTGTTAGGTTGTGGAGCTAAAAGCTTCAACTATGCAGTCATGGAGGAGGTTGCTGAGTTCCAGGGATACCGACATCGGTAGTGTAACTGACGTTGGTCATCTACAGTGCAGAAGGGCAACCGGCATCAGTAGGAGGTCGGCCGACATCGGTCAACTCCAGGCAGACAGGGACTGATGTCGATCCCCTGTGTAGTTCTAGAACTGTTCGTTGCACAAACAATTAGTTCATTGAACTGATTGTTTGCATGTAAAAGGTTATTTTTGGTCTTGAGTTGCGAGTCTAATTATTGTAAATTAGAAGTCTAAGTTATTGTTTAAGTGTGGGATCTATTTATAAACCCATTGGCATGTATTGTAAGGTGTGCTAGATAGCCAGTGTGCTAGTTAGAGTTGAGCAAGTGTAGCTCCTTCTAGTTCCATAGATGAGCAAATAGAGGAAGGCAAGGAAGATCCTTCCAATTGTAAGAACAGGGTGATCTACAGGTTGTTGCAAGATCAAGGAGAAGTTTTACATGTGTAAGTAATATCATTTGAGTTGCAGGTTGTTGCAAGCTTATGGGAGATCTACTTGAAGTACTTTGAGTACTTGTGTACTGGTAGGGTTATTACTGACTGGTTAGAGGTGAACACCAATTCTGTGTTTGAGTTGTGTGTTGGGACCATTTTTGGTAGGAGAGTGAACTCTTGAGAAGAATTACTGTACACTTGGTGTGGGAAGCCTGAAAGGTGTGGAAGAGTGTGGCGTCTCTTCATTGTATTCTTTTTTGGATGAGTATTAATATAGTTTGTGTTGTCTCTAATATTCTGTGTCATTTGTGAATTCTAGTTACTTATTGCTTCTGGTTAATTCTGCATGTTTAGTTGCTAATACAAGGTAATCATATTGTGCTCTTATTGAGGAGCAATATCCTAACAAGTGGAATCAGAGCTGTTTGTTGTTCTTGATTCCCCATCAACTGGTATCAGAGCTTTTGGTTGGGTTACTAACAGGTGTTTCAGATCTGGTTAGTGTGTGTTGATTACAGGTTACTCACAGGGGTTTGTGTTTGAGTGGGAGTATAGCAATGGTAGAAGAAAGTAAACTACAAATGGAGAAGTTTAATGGCAAGAACTATCAATTATGGAGGATGTAGATTGAAGATTATCTGTATCAAAAAGATTTGTACTTACTGTTGGGTGGGGTTGTATGCAAGCCCCTGGATATGAAGGTTGAAGAATGGGAGGTTCTTGATCGGAAGGCTCTGGGATCTATAAGGTTGAGCCTTGCATCATCTGTGATTTCCAATTTATCTCAGGCTAAGACAATGGTAGAGTTGATGGAATCTTTGGCAAATTTATATGAAAAACCCTCAGCTTCGAATAAGGTATTTCTTATGAAGTAATTATTTAATTTGCAAATGTTGGAAGGTGGATCTGTTCATAGTCATCTTAGTGATTTCTGTGGTTTGGTAAACCAGTTAAGTTCAGTCAATATTGTTTTTGATGATGAAATTAAGGCTCTCTTAATCTTATGCTCATTACCTAAAAGTTGGGAGAGTTTGGTAATGGCAGTTAGTAGTACTGTGTCTGCTTCAAAAATCTTAAAAGTGGATGATGTTGTGAGTGTAATCTTGAATGAAGAAATTTGCAGGAAAAACACAGGTGAATCATCAGGAAATGCTTTGAGTGTGGAAAGCAGGGGAAGGCAAAGAGAGAAGATCGAGCATGGGAGATCAAGGTCCAAGATAGGCAGGAGATCCAAGTCCAGGTATGGCAGAATAACCTGCTGGAAATGTGGAAAGCAAGGGCACTTAAAGAGAGATTGCAGGTCGGATAAAGATCATCATGAAAGACATGAAGAAGCAGATGTTACAAATTATGTTGCATAGGATGCTCTGGTATGTTCCTTAGATAAAGTAGAATCTTGGGTTTTAGATTTTGGTGCCTCTTTTCATGCATCCCCAAATAGGGAATTTTTTCATGAGTATGTCCAGGGAGACTTTGGAGAAATTTATTTAGGGGATGGTAAGCCTTGTCAGATGGTTGGCAAAGGGAAAGTGAAGCTGAAATTGTAGACAGCGAACACATGGGTGTTGAAGGAGGTCATGCATATCCCAATCCTGAAGCGGAATTTAATTTCTGTTGGAAAGTTAGGTGATGAGGGTTGCACAATAACTCTCACAACAGACTCTTGGAAGGTTACCAAGGGTGCACTTGTTGTAGCAAGAGGTAAGAAAGTAGGCACGCTTTATCTATCTACTTGTATTACTGATTCTCCTTTTGGTTTATCTACTTCAACTTTAGATTCGAAGATGTGGCTTAATAGGCTTGGTCACATGAATAAGAAGGGGATGCATGTTCTTGAGTCAAAGGGTATGCTTTCAGATTTGAAAAGCATGGATCAAGATTTCTGTATGCAAAAGAAGAAAGTGACGTTTCTTGAGAAATCTGATGTTTGTGACAAGAATAGGAAAGCCTTGGTTTTCAAGGAGAAAATGACGGATAGAGATCAGTGCAAGGGGTTGAAGAATTCTAATCAGAGCAAGGTTGATATGTACAAGGGTTTGATCCAAAAGGAGCTCGCAGGTAAAGGTCATCGCTCACAAGTAAAACACAAAGACTGACGTCAGTTAGAAAACCAGCATCGGCATCCAGACAGGAACCAACATCGGCTATGTGCAGCCCAATGTTAGTGACTCTGAACAGATAAACACCGGTGTCAGTCAGAGGGAACCGACGTCGGTGATGAGGCAGTCGCATGGAACCAACATCGATCGGATGCAGACTGAGATGTGACTGGCATCGGTCACTGAGATGGATTTTAGGTGAACAACACGCTGTCAAGGAGTCTCAAGTGCCCATATAGAGGACTTAAAGGGTAAATAAGCCTCAAATTCGTCATTTCCCTTCTTTACACTACTTGTTTCTCATTGATGGTCAAGAACCAGGAAGTTATTAAAGAAGCAGAGCAGGTAGATCCAGGAAATAGTGGGAGCTTGGCATGGATGAAGGATGTGATTCCTTGGAGAAAAACCAAATGGGAGTTTTTGGTTGGAGTTGCCAGCTGGAAGAAAGCACTGAGAGACGAATGGATGTTTAGGATAAAAAAGAGTGAGAATGGACACATGAGACGGAAGGCTAGGGTATATGGTCTTGTGTAAGCCGTAGGACAATGGAGGTTTGACCATTGTGTTTCTCTTTAACAGGTTGGATAATATTAGCTACATTATCTTGTTACTATATTGTGTGCTTGTTGCAGGGTTACACATACAGGGAGTTGTTAAACTAAAGGTAAAGCTAGTTCAGAGGTGTGTCATGAGGAATCTGGGAGTAGCAAGATTCTTTGGCATGAGTGTGTTCTAGGGACATGGAAGGTCACAGGTTGACTTTGTCTTCAGATGATTGTGTGAAACTGGTTAGCACGCTGATGGTTGGACAGTTCTATGAACAGTATCTTGATTCACATAATGAGGTTAAGTGCATGGTATGTACTAGACTTGAGTTTGCCCAAGCACTGGGTGTTGTCAAAAAGTTTGGAGCCAATCTGGGAAAGAAGCACTAGAGGGAAGTTCAGTGGATTCTCAGGTATCTGAGAGGGACCAGTAGCAGGTGCACATTCTATGCAGGGTCAAGTTATTTTCTACATGGGTTTGTAGATGCAGATGTGGTAGGTGATTTGGATGACAGGAGGTGCACCACAGGATTTGTGGTGGTTGGTCTTCAAGAGTGATCTTAAAGAGGGATATAAAGCCAAGGGAACAAACTAGATGATGTACAAGTACAGGTATAGTTGCAGCTGTTTATCTCAAAGTGGGAGATTGTTAGGTTGTGGAGCTAAAAGCTTCAACTATGCAGACATGGAGGAGGTTGCTGAGTTCCAGGGATATCGGCGTTGGCAGTGTAACTGACATTGGTCATCTACAATGGAGAAGGGAAACTGACATCGACAGGAGGTCGGCTGATGTTGGTCAACTCCAGGCAGACAGGGACTGACGTCAGTCACCTGTGCAGTTCCAAAATTATTCGTTGCACGAACAGTTAGTTCGTTGAACCAATTGTTTGCATGTAAAAGGCTATTTTTGGTCTTGAGTTACGAGTCTAATTATTGTAAATTAGAAGTCTAAGTTATTGTTTAAGTGTGGGATCTATTTATAGACCCATTGGCATGTATTGTAAGGTGTGCTAGATAGCCAGTGTGATAGTTAGAGTTGAGCAAGTGTAGCTCCTTCTAGTTCCATAGATGAACAAATAGAGGAAGGCAAGGAAGATCTTTCCAATTGCAAGAATAGGATGATCTGCAGGTTGTTGCAAGATCAAGGAGAAGTTCTACATGTGTAAGTAAGATCATTTGAGTTGCAGGTTGTTGCAAGCTTATGGGAGATCTACTTGAAGTACTTTGAGTACTTGTGTACTGGCAGGGTTATTACTGACTGGTTGGAGGTGAACACCAATTCTGTGTTTGAGTTGTGTGTTGGGACCATTTTTGGTAGGAGAGTGAACTCTTGAGAATAATTACTGTACACTTGGTGTGGGAAGCTTGAAAGGTGTGGAAGAGTGTGGCGTCTCTTCATTGTATTCTTTTCTGGATGAGTATTAATATAGTTTGTGTTGTCTCTAATATTCTGTGTCATTTTTGAATTCTAGTTACTTATTGCTTCTGGTTAATTCTGCATGTTTAGTTGCTAATACAAGGTAATCATATTGTGCTCTTATTGAGGAGCAAGATCCTAACAAGTGGAATCAGAGCTGTTTGTTATTCTTGATTCCCCATCAAGTTCTTCTCACTGTCATAGGGCCTATTAGGTTTTAGAGTATCTTATGAATTTATACCAAAATTTATACTCTATTTTCACTTGACCCTATGTTTTATCAAGACTCAAACAGTGACTTCGTTTGGACTGAGAGATTTCTCAAAATCCTACCTATAGATGTAACTTTTCAGGCCTATTGTAGGTTATCATGGTGGTGTTTGGAACTATCTTAATGATTATTTGACTCTTCATGAATATCCTAGAGTCACAAAACACCCTTATACCTTCTACTCACCTTTCATACTCAAGATAAGGTCAAAACATCAACCTCCTACCTCATTGTTTGAGACCCTTGCTATAGGCGGAGATTACTCTATGTACGGACAAAGGGTCAACACATGAGGGTATATAACAAGGTTGTGAGTCCCTCAATATATTTTGGCTCAAAATAAACTCCCACTTCCTACTTAAAACATCTAGGCATGTTATTTATAATAGGGTTTGTAACTTAGGGTGAAGGCAGTCCTTTTAAGGCTCAAATATGTAGGTGACACAGAATGGATTCAATGTATTTAGAGGTCACTTTGAGACCTTAAAAAACCCTTATCCCCTTATCATTTTGGCCTCAAATTTGGTGAAGGTCTTTCCCATGGTAGGGGAAACAAGGTTTATTAAGCTTTGTGCTTCAAAGGTCATTCTAATCAAATCATAAAGTTCCCTCAAAATCTCGTAGCTCTTTGTTTTGTCCATTTTGGGATTGAGAGACCACAAGTAGTCCTCATTCTCTTAGAGTGATTTTCATAAAATTTGTGACCCTTATTCACCTCATACAAACTTATCATGATTACCTCAATGCATAATGGCTCCAAGTGTGGTCTCATCTCACTTCCACATTCAAAAAGTTATCTCATTTCCCTGTTTAGGCCACCTGAAGGTATATATTCTTGTATATAGGCAAAGAAAATAGAATTGAGCAATGATATGTAAGGGAAAAGACTTAAAACCACCTAAAATACAATTATAAAACCTAAAAATAATAACCTACATCAAGATCATTTTTAAATCAACATCAAAACACCTTTCTCCATGTTGAAAACACTAGCCTATAGGTGAAAAGAGTGGGCAAAGAAGGAGAATGTAAACAAGATGCATGGTTTCAAGGTTCCAAATGGGTTTATAACCTATCAAAACAACTTAAAAATATAATCACACCATAAATGATATGAAATAAGTTCAATATACTCTTGTCAATGTGAATTCCCACTTCTCAAGGCATCTGAGACAACTGTAAGTGCAACCTGGACTAGTTTGCAAGCATATACTAGCATAGAAGAGGGTTATTAAGCTCATGAGGATAAAAACCAATAAAAACCAATAAATACCATGGAAAAACTATGGAGGGATCTTGAAAAACATATGGGACAATAAAATCCATTAAATCAATGTGAATTATTCAGAAACTAGTTCAAACAGTGACCCCTCTTGGATGTGAATGTATAAAAAACTGCCTGGAGTCTAAGTGATGGTTCATGAAGAAGGAGTCATCAAATTAAAACTTATTTACATGTATTTGAAGTATAATCATATTAATTTAAACCCCAATATCATTGTTCCCAACTCCACCTGTACGGCTCATACCATGCATTTGAATTTGACCCTCCTTGGCTTACAAAGGCAAAAAGGATGAAACAGAAGCAAAAACTGAATTTTTTGAATCTTCCTTGTAAACCATGTGTTTTAAGGATTTTAAGGATATTAATAAACATATTACCCACGTTTTTAGATAAATTTAAGATCACCAAATTTGTACATGTGCCTAAAAAGGCCTAAAATCAAGGAAAAACTCGCAATTTCTACACAACTCTGCTTCTTGAACTGACTCCTGATAGGTCCTAACATCTATTGAATTATTCCACATTTAAAATAACCTTTTTGACAAATATTCTCTGTTAAAATTTTGTACAAGTCATTAAATGGGCTAAAAATGTGGCCAAATAACCCTTTTTGCATGTGAGACATAGTGAAGGAAAAAAATATGACTTAGAAACACCTTAGGACACCTAAATGACCATATTAGAATATTTATAACACAATTTTAACCTTTGACAAAGTTTGACTAGGGTTGAATTTGGTTGACTTGATTAGTCCAAGGAGGATGGGCTTCAACAAGGACTAGAGCAAGGATGAGATAAGAGATTTAGACCAACATGAGACCTTATAGGACATATGGAAACCTTCTTCAAAAGTTCAAAAATTTAGCGGTTCATCCAATTTGACTAAAAATAATTCCATCTATATATGTGATCTTGGGTGGATTTTAAGTGTTAATCCAAAAATAAAAGCACATGAAGTAGTAGGGCTTTTACACCTCTCCTTCTTCCAGGAGATTGTATGATGACATGGAACTTAAGGCTACTCGCCCTGCATCAACAATATGTCTGCAATAAGTGGGGTTGTTTTAAAACTAAATTTTTGTGCGTACCTAAATGGTCCCAAGTGTGGATAACACTAGAGATGTCTCCTGTTAATTAGATTTGTATCAATTGACTTATTTTGAAATGGTCTTATCCTTTTCACAACCACTACATCTATCACTTACTCAGTGTAGTGTAATGTTTGAATTTCCCCTACAGTGCAAGCTGGAGTAACATTAATGGATTTTGATTAATCGCTCAAGCAAATGTCCCAATGGGTTACCCTTAATTTGTATACTCTATCATGGAATGGGGTTGAAACGATGATGAGAGATGAATTCTCATCTCAATATTTTGTAGAGAACCCATGAGGAGGTGATGAAATCTCGCTCACAAGCCAAGTTTCATAAAATAAATAACCAAGTGAAAAGACTCTAAAGGTTGTGTTGAGATCACCCAAACCATACAAATTTGGGGAGAGCCTTAAAGAATGTTTTTTTCACACCTTGGGTAAGGCACAATTTACAAGGAAAGAATGCTTTTGGTTACCCGAGTTCCCTAAAGGGGATGGGGGGAGAGCATACAACGTCCTTCATTTCAAAAAAAAAAACAAGTATAAAGGATATAACATAAAAAAAAAAATTGTTTACTTTAATGCACAAAATGGAAGTGTTTGTGAAATTTTTGCCCCCTTGTCCTTAGTTACAAACTTATAAAAATTTCACAAAATAAACTAAACATAACCACCTATGTTCCTTTTAAGCACCAAATGGAAGTTTTCAAGAGTTAACCATATTCAAATTTGGCATTTTTTCTATCATGCATCATATAATTTTTAGAGGGTTTATGTCTACCTTAAAGCACAAATATCAATGAGAAAATCAAGATTTGAAAACTTTCTCTCAGGTTTCTCTATTTTTGTTATATAGAGATCGATGTTGATCCATAAATATCAATGTCAGTTATAATAAAAGTAATAGAACCAATGCTGATCGACTAGAACCGATGTCGGTTACTTGTGAAGCCATAGGCAAAACATAAATTTTTCCAAAAAATGTATGTTATCTCAAATAAGAATAAAAACTCCAAAAAACCTCTAGATCCTATAAAAAGATGATTAGACATAGAGCATGTAAGTTTTTAAAATCTAGAATAACAACTAGGAGTTTCAATAAATTTTGAAAATATGCCTTTGTATTTTACTCTTCCCTTCACATAGGGACTGATGCCAGTTAGGTTAAATCGATACTGATCACTATGTAAACTGTGTGTCAACAAAAGCACAAAAACATGAGAAAAATTAACGATAAAACTTGATTTTTAGGGACTTTTAAGCATTTAAAAAAAAATCTAAGAGTGCCAAATTAGTCTCCTTGCTTGTATGGGATATGGGGTCCCATTAGGTGTGCCAAGATGTAGAGATGCAATCTTAAGTGAGTTAGAAGAAGCATTAGTCAATAAAACTCAAAAAATGCATAAAGATCATAACTAACTAAGCCAACTCCTTCAATAGGGTTTTGTAAAAGGAAATTAAGAGCTATTGAAAGAAAGCATATACCAACAAATATTCTTAAGAGCCTCCCACCTCTAAATTCAACTCTAAACATGATTTTCACCTTGATTTGGTTCTCAGGTCTTTAGCAACAATGAGTGGCTTGCTTCTCCATCATTTAAAGTGCACCAATGAAATTAGACTCAAGATATTTGATCAATTTTATACCTATAGTGAAGCTATCCTATTATAAATTAAACATAATAACACTACACAAAAATGAATTGTGGAGAGAATTTTCATTATAAGTTTAAATGAAAAGAGCTTAAAAATGATAGTCTTGGCCCTCCTATTTATAGTTTTTTAGAATTGATCAGAATCAACCATGACTGTCTATCTTGAGATCAAGATGTGTGGCCATGAATCAATTCAATTTTGGAGGCTCAAATCATAAATAACCTCATTAATATTTGGAAGAAAGGGGCATTGATGAGGCATGGGAGGGTTTAAACTAGATATTTATTCCATTTATGGCTTATGGATTCCACCCCACAAATGATGTCCCCAAATGATGCAGATATTAGGAATGAATTTCCAATTAATAGATCTTCAATAAATGCTATGGATTTTCCACTTTAGCTCTTAATTTGGTTTAATTTTCTTAAGTAAGGTTAATTAAATTTTATGCAATTCTTTGGTTGCTCATTTAATCAAACTAGTCAAAATGTCAAGTTACTGGGTCGTAATATGACTGGAGTATAATTAGAAGAAGGTGTAAACTATTATATATCAATACCCTGTTTAGATCATTGTTGACATGAAATAAAAAATGTATATGTCATATGCTTAAAAATTACAAGAATTTAGTGATTCAAGGTGTTAAATTGCATTTTTGCCATTTTGACTTGAAATGATTTGAGAAAAGTTAATAATCACATAAATTACATTTCCCTATTATAGGGATACATTAGCCTAAGTCAACACTTATATACAACAATTTCAGACCATTTAGTGCATTTAAGTGATTTTGGTTCAAGTTATGTGTTTGAGTAAATTTCAAGTAAGATTGACAATTTCAACACAATGGTGTTAGGAATTAGATGTCTCCATTTCCCCCCTATTTAAGAAGATGTGGTGAGACATTTAGATGAAGCAACATCTTTTCAAATAAAATAATTGTCAAGAAGTGTTGGAAGGAAATGACCCGTGATGCCCCCTTGAGAGGACATATAAGGATGAAAAAGAAGGATGGACTCTCGAAAAGAGAGAGAAAGAGTGAAATTAACCCATGGATGAGATAATATCCATATGAGCTAATGCTTGCATGTATTGATTCTTAATGATCAAAATATAATAGAATATAATGGCCCCAGGGTGGGTGGAAGTAGGAAGGATACAATCCAAAAATATAAGCAACACACTTTGAACACACCTAAAATAAGGTGTAAGCTGCATGTTTAGGGAATGATCGATCTTGAGACAAGCTGCATACTTTTAAAAATAGCCACAATAATAGCAAAGGTTGCAAAGCTTGGAATTAAAAGAAAGATGAGAGCATTGATCTAGAGAAATAAAATAAGAATGTGCCTTAGTAAAGAAGATTTTATTGGTTGATAAAGCAATTTTTCCTTAATAGGGCTGATTTTGATCACTGATAATTAATTTTGACCCAGAAGAGTTTATTTGATTCAACAATTAGTCTAAATATTATGCCCCAATAGGGAAAATCAGCAAGCATATCTCAAATATATAACCTAATGCATAGATTAAATATGAGCGTGTGCAAATGTAGATGTAATGGTCTAATGACTAAAGAAGCCACCAAAAACTAGTCATACGAGGATGCAGAAAGTGATGAAAGAGATGAATAGAAAAATAAAAAATGGCTGAGCTAACTTGAGATACATCATGTATCCAAGCACTACCTACATAGTTTATTTGGACCTCAATCCAATGTAGTTTGCTTAGAAGTGGGAGAAAAATGAAATAAGGAATAAAGAATATAAGTAAAATGAACCACTATTCGATTAGACTCTATATGCTAAGAGATGCACATCATGCATAGAGTCTTGTGTGTAAGCCATTGGTGTTTAATTCATTGGTGCATTGAGAGCTAATCTTCAAAGCTGCGTTAACTTTTTGACTTGGGATCCAAAGCACTTGGTTTTTACTATAGCAAATATAAATTATGCATCATAAGTATGAGTAACCTATAATGACATTGCATTTCAATTAGGATAAACCAGGTCAAATGTGAATATTTATACTAAGGATAATATAAGAACTACCAATACCAAAGTTATAATTATTTACATTTAAATAAAAACAAGGCGTAGATGTAGACTAACTGAAAATCAAGATATAGACAATCAATATTTAAGTAGGAACAAGAATGTATAAAAATAAAGCAAGAACAACTTAATAAACAACATGAAAGCAAGATATGAATAATCAAGCTTGATGTGTACTAACAAGAAGTTCCTAAAAAACCAAATAAATAATAAGACAAAATAGGAACATAAAAGTCCAAAAGAACAAAATAAACAAAACAAATGGACAGATAAGGAAGCAATCAAAACAACAATAAACATCAAATAAACACACACAAACAAGAGGTAGTCACTATGTTAGTGAATATAGAAAATAATCATTCATACATGTGTAGTATAGGTATTAATTTCTACAACATCGTAATAATAATAAAGAACACAAAGTTGCCTCCAAGTGACAGGGAAACAACAAGACAACAAAATGGGGGGAAAAGAAGAAAAGGACGGGGGTGGCAGAGCTGACTCTAGATGTATAAAACAAGTGGATGCTACCTACATAGTTTCATGGATGTGAGATTCAACATAAACTTCAAGCTAAATGTACTTCTCCCAAGAAATGGGATAGAAGAGAAGTGATGATAAGAAAACATGATTGATGTTGTAGAGGAAATAAGAAAAATGGGCTCGTAAAATGGTGAGAGTGTTTAAAATGAATACTTGCAAAATGGTAAGAGCGTGAGATTAGAATAAATAGAAGTGCAAAGATAATGTTTTTGTTCTTTTTGTCAATCATTTTCTAATGTTTTTGTGTTTTTGGGATAAGCAACATAAATGAACTATTAACAAAAGGCTTGAGGAACTACCTAACTGAAGAGATGCATTTCTATAAGCAAGAGTTCAAACAAAAACTAAACCGATTGTAACGAGAATCATGGATATAAATAATGGTGCAGGGAACCAACTACTCTAAGAGATGCACATCCCAAAGTATAAGTTCCAATAACAGCTAAATCCGGTTGTAATGGCCCATGCTTGTAATTCATCAAGAGCAATAATATCCTAATAAGGCAATAATGCCTACCAAATAACAAAAAAAAATATTAGAACAATGTGCATTGCTTAGATAAATTTGAAGAACCATGTAATAGGCAAAAACCATGTGTTAATGTATTCATGTTCACTTGTCTATAAGAGGATGCTGAAAAATACTGTCTAGGCTGAACTACTTTGTAGAATTAGCATTGAATGTGTCCAGAATGCCTATGAGTCATAATCAGGATCATAATTGGTCAAATGATAGAACTATCCAGATTACAATGGTCTAGGATATGAAAAGAATGTGGTTCTTAATAGAACGGTCCAGGATAAAACAAAATGAATAGGGTCTAAATATGACAGTCTAAGGTGGGATAAAAAGAGTCAAGTTAGAGTATAAATCATCTAGACTGCCAATGATCCAAAATTTTAACTATCAAGAGTTATAAAAAATATAGTTATCATGAGAACGACCTAGGGTAGGTCAAAATGAATATGGTCCAAGATAGGATGGTCCAGGATATAATAGTGGGATAGAGTGACTTCAGGATAAGTTACCCCTAAGTGAGGTGTGTTGTAGACAATGATTCAAAATTTGTCAAGTGTAGAAATGCTTGATATATATAATGTTCATGGGCTCTGGGAGTTCTTTGCCACCTAGAGTGGCCAGCCGGTATGCCCTCGATCTAAATTTTGTTGTGATCACATAGGGTCCTAGCCAATTGGGTTGAAACTTACCTTTTTTTGCATTTAGAATTTTTGTTCTTTTGATTCTCTTTCAAAACTAGATCACCAATTTCAAACTCTTGAAGGAGAATGCACTTGTTGTAGCTTCTATGCAATCTATTTTGATAGGCTTGCAAGTTGTCTAGGGTAGCAAAATGCTTTCCATCAAGGATTTCTAGTTCTTGCAACCTAGAAACTCTATAAGCATCATTATTTTCAATATTCTCTAAAGATACTCATAATGAAGGTATCTTCATCTCAATTGGGATAATAAATTCTATGTCATAAACAAGGGAGTATAGAGTGGCTCCTGTGAGGGTTCAATGACCAGTGCAATAAAACCAAATGGCAGGAAAAATTTGTAAGTGCCAATTACGATTAGCATTATTAATAATCTTCTTTAGTATGGTAACAATGGTTTTGTTTGATACCTCAGATTATCTGTTGCCTTGCGAGTTATATGGTGTGGACTTCTTGTGATTGATTTTGAATTTTACTTAAAGAGTTTTAACTTCTTGCTTTGTAACTGATCTGCCATTATCAAATATAATTCAGGTTGGGATACCATATCAAAATATGATATGGTAATTTATAAACTTGGTAATCTGCTTCCTGGTGATGTAAGAGAGAGGAATGGCCTTAATCCACTTAGTAAAATACTCGATAGCAGTAAGAATATGTTTAGCCATCGAAAGATGTTGGGTTTATTTTCCCATTGAGATTAAGGCCCCATGTAGAAAATGGCCATGGTGTAGCAATTGGTTGTAGTGGAAAAGAAGGTGCATGTATCAAATTACCATGTTGTTGACAAGCAACACACTTCCTCACATAATTACAAGCATTTGTCTCTATTTTGGGCCAATAGTTACCTATTCTAAAGAACTTTTTATCTAAGACTACATCATTTATGTGGGCCCTACACATTTCTTCATGAACCTCTTTAATCACTAACTTGGATTTTCCTGAAGATAAACAATGAAGTAACGTTCTATCATAGATTTTAAAATAAAATGTGTTTTGAAGGAAGGTATAATAGGCTATGTGATGAAGGAAAAGTTTCTAATGATTATTGGAAAGGTCAGGTGGAAAAACATGGTCATGAAAATAATTATGTCTTGAAAGTAAGGCATTTTAGGTGGTGGATTGGGACCAGTAATGGTGCATACCCTTTTTGAATCTGGCAAGACATGAGTAGGATGTAGAATATTTTCAATGAAAAATTGATACTCTGTAGTGTTGGGTAAATATTTTGTCGGCCAGCTAACTGGTGACCAAAATAGTTCCTATCACCACAACATAGGGAGATGGGTTATCCTGGGGTGCAGGTTTACTACATCAACAGGGGACAAATCTCTCCTCTCATCAAGGGGAGGTTCCCTATTAAATATGCAGAGGCTGTATACTATATATATAAGCAGAAAGTAAGACACAGGGGTGGAATGAACCATCCATCTCTCTTTTTTCAGAGATGATGCTAACAAACAGAGGATAAATCTTGGGTGATTGGTGAAGGCACTTCTCTTCTTTTAGAAGTAACATTCAACCAAGAGCCAGATCCCTTCCTAGATAGTAGAAATCTTGGTGAAGCGATAGAAGGCACTTATCTTCTTTCAAAAGTTCTTGTTCTTGCAAACAGTAGGACTCTTTCTGGTAACAAGTAATAGGGTGTCAAGGGCACAATAACCAGCAGGATGAAATATAACACAAAATTTCCACCTGAACTACCAAAGATTTGAGATACGAAGAACAATGGGGGCACAAAGTCATCCCAAGGTCCTTTACATAGAAATAGAAAATAAAAACACACTAAAGACAATTGCAGACAGCACAAAGTCTTCCACAACTGACTTTAGGACACCTTCTTGATTACTTCTGCTAGTTCTACTTGTTAGATCAAATAAATAAGAATGCTCCTAGGAAACAGACATAAGAACAATTTCCTAAAATAACACAAGCTATAACAGCACAAAGTCTGCAAGTAACTTGCTTTCTCATTTAGATAAAATAATATGAAATTACAATCTCAGCTCAAAGTCTCAGTAATGCCTTTCAATTTGGGCAGAGTTTCACTTCTGGTAAGGGGAAGAGCTCCTTTACTAATGAGAGAAATTACAAGCTTATAGCAACTATGCAAGGCTTGGCATTTTTTCACATGGGACGACCCATACTGCAGTCAACATCTTCAATGCACCTTCAGTTTTTGTCTAGAGGGACCATGATGGGAATAATGTATTGCCATAACTATGGCGTGTCCATTCCTGTAATATGTCTCTTGTTAGTATAGACTATCTATTTTGTCCCCTCTAACATTTGCGTAGCTGTCCCTTTGTCTTTACTTCATGGAAGGAAAAACAAGTAGCATCTTTAATTTGCAAACCAAAATACCTGCTTAGTGGACTATTTCACCTACTAAAATTACTTTTGTACAAATATTTTAGGCTTTTCCCTCTTTCTACTTTTGTCTTTTCCAGCTTTGTCTCTTCTTGATGCAATTTGAGCTATCAGGCTATCTTTTTGGTCAGTCTCTTGGTTCTTCCTTTAAATTCTGTGCTTTATTTGAATTTTCATAGATATTTCTTTACTTTAAATTTGATGTCCATGGGACCGTCAACGGTCACCAGTTGCTTGAACCATGTTGAACCTTGAACCTTTGAACCTATGAAAGTTCATTAGTTCATTGGTTCATTCTATCTCTTTTGTTCCATCGCTTCCTGGTTCAATCGCTTTCCTGCTCCTTGATTGAACCATCCATTGAACCACCTTTTCCTACTTTTTCCCTTGACTAAAGCCACCCTTGAACCTTTGAACCTATGAACCATTGAACTTTGAACTCTTTCAATTCAAGGTTCAATCATTTCATTAGTTCATTATGTGTCTTGTTCAATCACTGCTTCTTTTATCTTTCTAAGTCCCTCTGAGGCCCTGAAATATTGAACCTTCGAACCAGTTGAACCTGTTGAACCATTTGGTTCAAGGTTCAACAGTTCCATCCTTGTTCTTTGAAAACCTTCTTTGTCTAATTTTTTGGAAGGCTCTCTTTTGTGTCTTCAAGTGCCCCCTGCAAGGGTACCTACCCTTCAAGATTTTTTTGGGCAGACTTCAGGCTTCAACTTTCCCAACGGGTTCTTGCTTCTTCGGCAGGCTTTTGGCTCTCAGGCTTTTCCTTCAGACAAAAAGTCTGAAGGAATTCCTTCAGACAAAAAGTCTAAAAGAAATCTTCTTTTCCTTAGTTGTTTGTTCCTTTCAATTTCTTCGAGATTTCTTCCCGAGTGAATTCCTTCGACCTTCTTCACTTAATCATTTCCATTGGACAAAAAGTATAAAAGAATTGTTCCTTTTGGGCCTTTGACCAAATCTGAAGGAATTCTATCTTTTCTTTGACCTTCGAACCAATGTTGCCTACCCTCTGCAAGGGCACTTGCCTCTTTGGCTTTGGGGTAGCCCCTTGAACCTACTGATTGAACCAACTTTGGTTCAACGGTTCAATGGTTCAATCAGTTTATTCTTCATTATTTGGCTAAGTCTTTTTGATCTTTTCCACCAAGCGTGTTGAACCAATTGGTCGTTGAACCCATTGAACTCACCTAAGTGTTGAGAGCTTGCTTCTTTCCTACATAGTCCACAAAAATCAACTTGTGAAGCACGTAGAACTTGGCCTACAAAGTCCATAGATTTTCTTCTTGCAGAGTCCGTAGATTTTCTTCCTGCATAGTCCGTAGATTCAAGCCTATAGAGTCCATAGATTCAAGCTTGAAAAGTTCGTAGATTTATGAGAAGCTTGAAAAATGAGGAATTTGAATGCTCAGAACAAATTTCGAAAAGGGAAGAGACAATTTTGGTCTTGCAGGGCCCAAAATAGTTCATATGTTGTCCCAAAAATGAGTGTTATTTTTGGGGGACAACATGTAGCACTACTATCAATTTGTATTATGGACCCAATTTTTTCCATTACATTGATAAATCTGTTATTGGCCTGTGGTACTTGTTCAAATTATAGAGATTTACAATGAGCCTTGAGATTATCCACAATATGCTTGTAGGGTACAAGCTTGTTTTGGAACACAACTATCTACTGAGAATGGGGGTGAATCAATATATCGACTAACTTAGTCCTTTTTTAAAAAATTAATACAAATTAAAAATATATGTAGATATCACACACACAAATATGCATAACACCCAATATATGTGAAAAACCCAATATGGGAAAAACCATAGTGAGAAATAGTTTCTAAAATCTACTATTCTAATCTAGCCTCATAATAAAAACCTCACTGACTACAACATTTAAGTGCACTGGCTCTAAGGAAACACCAATCCCCTGTTTTAAGATCACCTACTCTAAGGAAGCATTAACTCCCTAACTGAACACCAAATCAGATTATCGGATGGCACCCACCATTCAAATATATATTCAAAATATGGAGCTACAACTCTAGATTACAATATTGATTCATAAATGAATCCATTTCCAATTCTCTATTATAGGTTTGGTCTGTAACTACTCATGCTCTACTCTTCATCTCTCTTCTCTTCCACTCTTCCCCTCTTCCTTCGTGTCTCTATATTTTCCATTTGACACAATTCAACTACTTCAACAATAGTTGCTTGTATCTTAGATCACATATATATAAGCATTTTATCTAGGTTTCATATCTTCTATTTGTTCACACTTGTATGCTAACACATCACACCAATGTTGGACATGGTTCATACTTTTTTTATTAAGTTTCTTGTGTCTTGAATTCAAGATCTACCTCCATTATTCTCTATCTTATTACTATATTTATCATATATTGGACTCTAGTTGTGATGCACATGCCATATTACATAATTTAGATCAATCATAATGATTTATATCATTGTCTATGTCATATTTTATAGCTTACCTACATGTTACTCTACTTGACCATTGTGGTGAACAAACCCTTGACTATTGACCATTGATCTTAAGTTTTGTGCCATAATCTAATGATCCACATTCAATTTTCTCAAATTTAAAATGCATTTGTTAGATCAAGTTCCGATAAGCTCATGCACTCTATTGGATCCTTATATGCTTTTGGGCTTTAGTGTTTCAACTTTGAAATGCATCTATTAGATATTTTAATCTAATCTATTATATGACGTTAGATATTCAAAGCTGCATGAACTTTACCTCTATCTAATATTAAACTTTGAGCTCTTAATATCATCTCATTGCTTCCTGATTCTTTGGAATGAATACACTTCGTTGATCTCATCAAACTATCTCAATCTTTAACTTGCCTCTATGTCATTAAACATCGAGCACTTGATCTCATTGAGTCCACTCGCTCTGTTAGATCTTCATTACACAATCACATGCTCACTGTTTAATCTTCTAACAAACTTGAAATTTATCTCTGATAAACTCTTGTGAATGTGATACTTCGTACCCTCATGTGCCTTCTGCACATTTGCTTTCAGTTCCTACTATTGTGAAACTTAGCATTCCCATGTTAATCCTTGACTTGTTGACTTTAAATCGCTCCATAGATTTACTGTACAAGTTCCATCATTGTGACACTTGTCACTAGCACATTTACTCATAGGTACCTTTGAAAAATTGACTTTACTAAACTTCATTAGATCTTTAATGTACAATTAAGTGCTAACTATTGATTGAGTCAAGACAAATATTAAGTCAAATACTTATGTAATACAAAGTCTTAGAACATTGCTCTAACTGGTAATTATTAGGTCAAAGGGGCCAATTGTACAATGATGAGGAAGACTTAAGTTATAACTTAAGTAACCAGTCCCATCTATAGCTAGTCAACATAAAAATATAACATCCCTGTGAATGCCATGGTTTAAACCCCTAGGGTTTAACTAAGAAACTCTGTAATGTCTCAGAGAAAACATAAATCAATTTTGAGCTCATTTATCCTCAACTAAACATGTGAACCATAAATTTGAGATGCTCTTGAAAAACCCATAAAAAATATTCAAGTGTTCTAGAAATGGTCTTTGTAAAAGCAAGATAGCTTTGCACTATGAAACTTTAAAACATGCTTTTCTCTCCATCAATCCTGCCTAATCCTTTGACATCAATGACATACATAATGCCCCTTTTGACATCAATGATAATAATATAGCCAATAACTTGTAATATCTAGTTTGATGTTGATATATGGTTTGATTGATAATCAATTAGAAATCCCCATAGACCATTAAGTGTTGGATATTCAACTGTACCACAGGATGAAGTCCAACGATAAGTGCTTCATACTCAACCATATTGTTGGTACAATGAAAATTAGTATGAAATGATTTAAGAATCAAATCCCCTTGTGGTATAATCAACAAAATACTCATTCTATATCCATGAGAATTTAAATAACTGATAGGACCTAAGTTCCCCAAAGCTCTGACACAACTTGTCAGAATTAAGAGCACACATGATTACCATTGTATAAGCAACTTACATGTGGAAATAACCAGAAGAACAAATAACTATCAATGAGAAAACACATAGAATATGAGAGGCAACACACAATTGTATTCAACTCATTACAAAGGAAATTACAATAAAGAGATCACACTCTTCTTCCACCTCTGTGAGGCTTCCTCCTCAAAGGCTCCAAGTAATCTTCCCACCTGAGTAATCTTCTCTCATAGGTCACAACTAACAACTAACACAAGCTATTGTTCACCTCATTGTACGTCCAGTACAACCGAGTACGAACTGGTACTCCAAGTAGATCTCACCATGCTCCTACTCCTGATGTATTGCTGTCACCTTGATCTTGCATCCCCGTCGATCCTATTCTGATCCTCGCATACACACATCCCTACAAACCAACCTGATCTTACTTATCACATGTAGATCTCCTCCATGATCCTGCAACACCCTGCATATCAAACCTGATCTTACATACATGGGGAATCCTACTTGATTCCACCATGGGAAGAACTCTCCAAGCTCCACACTTGGATTCTACAAGTTCAACACTTAACAATATAGCCCATGAGTCTATTATATAGATCTCATGCATACACTAATTAGACAAGTGGCTCAAAGACTCGAACTGGTCTTCATCATGCAAACTTTGCATTCACTTAAATGACTATTCGTCAACAGCAATTTTGATCACCACAGGCGATCGACGTCGGTCCCTGCCTGACTGGAGGTGACCAACGCCGGCCGATCTCCTGCCAATGCCAGTTTCCCTTACACTATCCCCTGACCGACGTCGGTCTTGGCCTACCGACGCCGGTGAATGTCAAGCTACGAAAACCTCCCTGTTTGCCTTAGGTGAAGCTTTTAGCTCCACACCCTAACAATCTCCCACTTGGAGATAAATAGTTGCACCTGTACCTAAACTAGTACTCTGTCTAATCTCCATCCTGGCATGTATTCCTCTTCAAGCTCCCACTTAAAGACAACCCATGTGGTGTTAATCCTGTGCCTAAATTTCTTCATCCTCAACTTACCTTCTTCTGCCATTGCTATACTCCCACTCAATCAGAAACCCTATGAAATGACCTGTAATCAACAAACCACTAACTAGATCTGGGCCATCTGTTAGTCAAACTCACTCTGAGAACATCCAACCTTGCTCTGATACCATTTGATAGGACCTAAGTTCCCTAAAGCTCTGACACAACTTGTCAGAATTAAGAGCACACATGATTACCATTGTATAAGCAACTTACATGCGGAAATAACTAGAAGAACAAATAACTATCAATGAGAAAACACACAGAATTTGAGAGGCAACACACAATTGTATTCAACTCATTACAAAGGAAATTACAATAAAGAGATCACACTCTTCTTCCACCTCTGTGAGGCTTCCTCCTCAAGGGCTCCAAGTAATCTTCCCACCTGAGTAATCTTCTCTCATAGGTCACAACTAACAACTAATACAAGTTGTTGTTCACCTCATTGTACGTCCAGTACAACCGAGTACGAACCGGTACTCCAAGTAGATCTCACCATGATCCTACTCCTGACGTATTGTTGTCATCTTGATCTTGCATCCCCGCCGATCCTATTCTGACCCTCACATACACACATCCCTACAGACCAACCTGATCTTACTTATCACATGTAGATCTCCTCCATGATCCTACAACACCCTGCATATCAAACCTGACTTACATACATGGGGAATCCTACTTGATTCCACCATGGGAAGAACTCTCCAAGCTCCACACTTGGATTCTACAAGTTCAACACTTAACAATACAGCCCATGAGTCTATTATATAGATCTCATGCATACACTAATTAGACAAGCAGCTCAAAGACTCGAATTAGTCTTCATCATGCAAACTCCATGTTCACTTAACTGACTATTCGTCAATAGCAGTTCTGACCGCCACAGGGGACCGACGTCAGTCCCTGCCTGACTGGAGGTGACCGACACCGGCCGATCTCCTGCCGATGCCGGTTTCCCTTGCACTGTCCCCTGACCGACGTCGGTTTTGGCCTGTCGACGCCGGTGACTGTCAAGCTACGAAAACCTCCCTGTTTCCCTTAGGTGAAGCTTTTAGCTCCACACCCTAACAATAACAATCAAAATATAGCTTTCATTATTCAGGTTTATGCTATATTGCTTCTATTATCATAATAGAAACATGTGGAAAATCAAATTTGAGTGGTTGAGTGTCTATAATAGGGACTTATTCAAGTTGATTAGTAATAACCTACCATTTGAAAGATTTTTGATTCTGATACTCAACGTCAAATTCATTTAATAGCATTACCCATTTAGTCATGTGGCCTATGAGAGCTGGTTTGGATAATAAATACTTGAGGGGGTCCACTATAGCAATAACAATGGTTTTTTTATTCATCATATAGTGTCATAGCTTTTGGGAAGCGAACACCATAACTAAACATGCCTTCTTAATAAGCATATAATTATGCTTATAAACCACTAGTGTGTGGCTTAAATAATAAATTGCATGTTCTTTGACTTGATCATCATGTTGGGCCAAGAGTGCCCCCAATGCATGTTCGATCATTGAAATATAAAGAAGCAATGGTTATCTAGGTGTTGGTGGTCTCAAAATTGGTGGGTTATCCAAATATGTGATGAGCTTCACAAATTCTGATTGATACTCATGATCTCACTAGAATGTGACCCCTTTATTCAAGATATGTGTGAATGGGTGGCACTTATCTACTAATTGAGAAATGAACCTATGAATAGATTTGATCTTTCCTTGTTGGATATAGAATTGTTTGAGATTTGAAGGTGGAGACATTTCAACAATGGCCTTGACCTTAATAGGTTCTACTTTGATCCCTCTTTTCGATACAATAAACCCTAGTAGTTTTCTAGAAGTGATGTTAAAGACACACTTCTTAGAATTCAGATGGACCTTGTACTCATGAAGCCTCTCAAATATTCTTTATAAAATATCAGGATGTGTTGCATGTGTTCTTGCTTTAGCTAGGATGTCATCAACATAGTCTTTAACAATATCATTCATCATGTCATGGAAGATGACATTCATAGCATGATGATAAGTGGATCCAACATTCTTCAAGCCGAATGGCATGACTTGATAACAAAATGTTCCCCACAATATGGTGAACATAGTTTTGCGTTGGATTTCTTGAGATATCTTGATCTAATTGTATCCAAAAACTCCATCCATAAGGGACAATATCTCATGCCCAGTAGTAGAATTGACAATCATGTCAATGTTGGGCATAGAAAATTCATCTTTGGTAATGCTTTGTTGATATCTCTAAAATCAGTGCAAAGACCTATACCCTATGGCTTTTTGTTGATTGAAACTATGTTTGATATCCAGTCAGAATAGTCCAATGGTCTAATGAAGCCTATTGCTAATAATTTATCTAGTTCTACTTTTACCGAAAGAGTGATGTGTGGATGCATCTTCCTCAATTTTTGTTTCACTTGCTTGGCATCTAGGTGAATAAAAAGTTGATGCATAACTAAGTTAGGGTCTAAGCCTAACATCTCAAAAGATGCCCATGCAAAAATATCAATAAAATCCTTCAAAATGGATATAATGTGATCTCATTCCTCATTAACGAGAGAAGCTCCAAGGTAAGTAATTTTGGGATCATCACATGTTCCTAAGTTCACTTCAATAGTGTTTTCTACGAGTATAGAACCATCTTTTAGAATAATAGGCAATGTGTGATCATGATCTTTTGTTTCTTCAAAAGTCTCTTGTTGTTCTTTCCAAATATTTAGATAATGTGACGAATCTAAATCTGTTGGTTCAGGTAATGGCCAACTAGCAAATATATTAGTAAAGGTAAGAGCAAGATGCTCAAAGACCTATTATTCTGACATGATGCTAGCACTGGATATGGAGTTAGGACATGATGGACCTTGTGCATCCTTTGGGGATGAGAAAACTTTTCTATCTAAGAGCACCTGAAATAGGTTTTCACACAAGTGCTTGTATTTTTCTTTACTATTTCCTTGATCAATGAGTGCCTCAAAGAGGTTTTCACTCGAGGATATCGATGTTTTATCAATTTCATGACCAAAAAAGTTTGCTTGCTATCCATATTAGGTAGAAGGATCCAAAGAAAAATAAAAGCCTTGCTTAGGATTAATAATTAGTAATCCATACCTGAGGCCCATATATTTAATAATAGATTCTTCATTTTAGAATTCATCAAGGCATATGATCGAATTTTATTGGTCCCAATCAATGAGTTCAAGATGGCACAGGTAAAGGGAACAATGGGGTGTTATGGTCATAATGGAATTGGAATCAAATAAGTCTATGTCAGAAAGCTCATCATAAATACTATAATGGGACACTATGTTGCTACCAAGAGGCTCATCACTAATCTATTCAAAAAAATCACTATCAAAAGTCATGAGGCTATCCCCAAGTAGTATAAATCTGAGACCTTGATTCATGTTAGGCTTACTAGATGATAAAGGTTATAGGATTATTTTTGCTTGTGGGCCAAGGACTTTTAATGTATAATAAAAATTATCCATAATATGATTAGGGATAGGATATTTGGGGTTTTGAAAATAATCATCAATGCCACTAAAATATAACTAGTCTCCTTCAGTGAAAGCTTCGTGATCCTAATTTGGTGAAGAAGTAGATACAAATACCATAAGTGGTTTCTGTGTTTCTTTTTTTGCCAAATCATGTTGGTTTTTTTAAGGCTTTTGGATGATTTCGGTCTACCAAATGATTTAGGAGACTTGGGAAACATAACAATATGGAAGGCATATTTAAGACTGTATGTGGAAATGTTTACATCTTCTATAACAACCTGTTTTACAAGGGTTGCAAGAAATAAATCATCTGAAGTGGAATCAAGATCATTAGGGTTGATATAATTATATTTTGGTGGATGCAAAACTATTTTCGTATTATTCTTTGAAATAAATTCAAAACTAGGATAATAGTTATAATTATGAAATTCAGCTTCTAGATGTTTGCAATATTGGTAAGGATTCATATCGACAGAAATGGTGACATCAATCTCATTATGAGGGAATTTGAGGCATTTATGCAAAGTGGATGGTAAAACTTGTACTTCATGGATCCAAGGATGACAAAGAAGTATGTTATAAGGCAACTCAATATCCATAATATATAACAAGGTATGATGGGGCATAGACCCAATAATGATTGGCAAACAAATAGTATCAGAAGATTCCCTCTTGGTATTATTGTATGCCTTTATGGTGATAGTCTTTGGTTAAATTTCCTTCATAGTATTGTTGACCATTTTGGTCCTGCAGGCCAAAATCGGTCCCCCCTTTTTTCCCCTGCTATTTTGAGCCAGTACATTTTTAATTTTGCACAAGTCTTGGAAGTTTCTACGGACTCTGTAGAGAGTTTCTATGGACTCTGCAGGCAGAGACAAGTTCTCACTTAGGTACAAAATGGACCATTCCAAGTGCCCTTGTGGAGGGTAGTTTTGGACTCAAGTGCCCTTGTGGAGGCAGGGAACATTTGCAAAGAGGCCACAGAGAAAAGGCCGAAAAGGTAAGTTTATTTTGGAATTTTGTTTAAGGTAAAAAAGAGAATTTCTTCGGACAAAATGTCCAAAGGAATTCCTTTGGACTTTTTGTCCAAAGAAATCCTTCGAAAAAGTTCTACAGAAATAAACAAGGGCCAAGGCAAAGTCAAGAAGCGATTTCTTTAAGACTTTTTGTCTGAAGGAATTCCTTTAGACAAAAAGTCTAAAGAAATTTGGGAAAGAGCCACGAGTAAAAAACCTGAAGAAAGTCTCTGAAGGAAAGGAACGAGCAAGACAATTCTTGCAGACTTTTTATCCATGGGAAAAGTAGCCGTGAGAAAATCTACGAAAAAAGTGGCCGAGTGAAAAGACCCAAAGAAATAAGCGGAGAAAGCAAAGGAAGAGATCCTTTGGACAAAATGACTAAAGGAATTCCCTCAAACATTTTTCCAGAAGGATTTCAAGACCAAGGAGCCGAAGGACCTCGAAGGGTAGGTGCCCTTGCGGGGGACTCTCGACCAAAATGAAGGACACTTCTCCAAAGCTGAAGGGTCACCTTCCCTTCAGGGGGGCCAAAGCAAAATCCTGAAGGAAAGGGAAATAGAAAATCCTGACTAAAGAGAGAAAGTTGTAGAAATTCCAAGGGGTGATGGGCTCGAAGACATCAAAATCAAGCATGGTGAACTAGTTGTTGGAAGTTCAAACGCCCAGTGATGGGTGTGTAGACGTCAAATTTAAGGTGGTGAAATAGCCGTTGATTTTGAAAAAGCTTAAGAAAATCCCAAGGAACTCAGTGACCCACCAAGAAGATAGCCTCGAGGGCTGAAGGAGCCAAAAAGAGGCAAAACTAGGAAGAGACAAAGTGCAGAAGCAGACAAACAGTCCAGGTGGCAAAGAGAGGTGTCAACTCAAGGATTTAATCTTGTAGTTGGAATAGTGCTTGCCAAGTGGTCATCAAATGGTGAAAATAGTAAGTGGTGCAACCTATTTTATCCACTTTACATTTATAAGCAGACAAACCACGTGAATATCTGGAAGGAACAGTCTTGTCTGCAGAAAAGAGGCATAGCCTATGCTTTTACATTAATGTTTGAACACCAAAGTCAAGACCAGAGATTACACAACATGGTTCCAGCAGGCCTCTTCTAGAAGAATAATAGTCCAGGTGGTAAAGAGAGGTGTCAACTCAAGGATTTACTCCTGCAGTTGGAACAGTGCTTGCCAAGTGGTCATCAAATGGTGAAAATAGTAAGCGGCACGGCCTATTTTCTCCACTTTACATTTATAAGCAGACAAACCACATGAATATCTGGAAGGATTAGTCTTATCTATAGAAAAGAGGCATAACCCGTGCTTTTACATTAATTTTTGAACACCAAAGTCAATACCAGTGATTACACAACATGGTTCCAGCAGGCCTCTTCTAGAAGAATGACATTAGCAACAGTGACTTCCTCTTCCCGATGCTCTCAGTGCACATGGGCCAAATTGTCAAAGGGTGCCAAAAGTATTTTCCAAAGGGGCACCATTACTTCTTCTCCTCTTTCTATATATTGTAAACTTCTCATTTTGAAAAAGAATCTCTTAGCTTGTAAGTAAAAGCTCTACCCAAAAATCTCTGGGTTTGTAAGGCAGAACTCTGTCAGATTTTACCTTGAA